>CM076983.1:15453888-15526388 GCA_039105355.1 Benthosema pterotum | reverse complement strand
TCCTGAAGAGGACCTGAGAAGTCAATGGTGCCTAATGGTTGCCTTGCGTCTGTCCGCATGCACACACGCTGCGCACGCTGCGACGACGCGCACGCAATCACACACACACGCACACAGTCACATATGCACTTCACACACGGGCGCGCACGTGTGTTGCCGTGCCTGCTGCCACGTACAAACACGCACACGCATGCACACGCACGCACACGCGACGAGGAGAAAAACACAACAACTCTCGGTGTGCCGCTATCATCACCTGTCGCCTGATTGCTGTAAAACACACACATTAGCATAGAATGAGACGCATTATCACTCCAGATTATGGGACGCTAAGAGGTTTCCACAGAGGAGGGAGGAATATAAAGACCTCCGCCACCTCTTCCTTCCACAATGGCTGCCGCTCCGCCGCCGCCAGATAAATGCATGTTTCCTAACATCTCTGACCGTACTGAAAACAGCCCCGAAGACTCCGTTGATGGGGTTTAATGGCCTCCCCCGTTGTATCACCAGTGTTGATCATCATAGCTCTGAATTGCCGCGTGGATGTCGGTGCTTTAATTCTGCGCGGCGTGCATTGCAGCACCGTTGACCCCTGCCACCTCCCGGTGTAGTGTGAGCTTTATTGCCTGTGGTGGGCTCTCAAACTTTTTTACATTTCAAGGACCGTCCCCGGTTTTGCAGGCCATAGATGGGCCACAGACCCCTCATAACTCTGAGCATGTATTATACTCTATGTACTCTCAGACATTACAGATGTGTAAGAGGTCCGTTTGGTATTTATTATTGTGGGGGCCCCCTGCATGGATCCCAGTGCTGTACCCCACTACTTTATTTTGTGTAGGCCTATATACAGTACCTCAGATTTGACCTCGGTCACCCTGGTGTGGTTCCCAAAGCTTTTTATGCCAAGGACCCCAAAATTGACAATTATTTGCCCACAGACCGCCAATTGAAAAAGAATATGCCCATGAGAACATTTTACAGCTATAACAGTGATGCTTAACTATTATACTGTAATTTCACAAACCCGCAGCAGTGTTTCCCCCAGAAAATTGGTTAGTCAAGGTGGTGAGGCTTCGAGTCTGTGGCGTGCTCGTGCGCGTGCACGTCCGTGCATGTGCGCGTGCATGTGATGTAATTACAATACCGTAGGATACGCTTTGGGGTGAAAAACAGCAACACAGCCCCTCACTCATGTGTTTACACCACTCACCTATAACAACTACTTTTCACCACTATCATCATCTGACTCCAGGCCCTGACCTTTTATTCTAAGGAACCAGATAGGCCATTACGTTTTATAATTAATTTCTTTCCTTTTCAGGTATAGGGTGTCATGACATGTCTTTTTCATGACATGTCCTATTTTAACAGGCTTAAAAGCACATCCAGCATGAAAAGAGACATTGGGAGAACTTTACAACAGAATGCCAACTGCATGGGACTATTAGGACAATTGACAACTGTAGTCTCTCAGTCACAATGTGGGACAGGGTCTCAATTTGTGGGATGACTGAAAAGTTTTTGAAATGACTGTCCCATGCAAAGAGGGACACCTGGTCACCCTGGGACTGTCCCAGACCTGGTCACCCTTCTAACAACACCCGACACACACACACACACACACACACACACACACACACACACACACACACACACACACACACACACACACACACACACACACACACACACACACACACACACACTCAAGCCTGTCCGCAGCACTAACAGAAAAGACACAAGTTACCACTAAATGCGTTGGCTGCGAGTGGTGCGCATTTACAAAGCAAGCCCATCTCATTAGTATCCTATAATGAGCTGGGCAGTCAGTCTGTCAGTCTGGGAGCTTTTAGTGAGGCACGAAATGCACAGTATGTAAATGATATGACACATACATTGCAAGCACTCTCTCAAAATCCGTTCCTGCTGTGGAACAGCAGATAATCGACGCTATGTTTTTTTTTTTTTCCGTGAGTAGCTGCGCTGCAGTTACCACTGAGGAAAACCGAGGCTGCATGAGGGATTGGCGATTCGTTGTATGTCTCACTCGTGTCTATGCGAGAGTCAGCGCTGTTATAATCATGGTGGATTATATCGTTATATTCCATGTTGGTGGTGAAGAACGTCGCAACACTTCGGGGAAGATCGAGCGTGCCGCGGTGGGTGGAAAAGTTACTATCGGGTTAGAGAGAGATGGGCCGGGCGAATGTGGCAGCCGGTCGCTTGTGGTCCGTGTAGACAGCGTGTTACATAAGGGGGCAGGGGCAACCTCCCGTATGAGGGCACTTCTGTGTTTTAGACATGCGAAAGAGCTGGGGCTGCAGGCCCCTTTTTAATCTGTGTGTGTGCACGTACCTGTAGAGTGTAGAGTAGACTGGCAGCGCGGAACAGTGTTAGCGAGCCGAGGCAGCGTCGCATGCGAAATATAACTGATCTACAGGCTCATCATGCGGCGTTGTATGAACGACACATTTTAACTTTAACTCTGGTTTCTTGTTTTTTTGTTTTGGGAACGTAGCCAAGGCGGGGGCGGGGTTTACTCAAGGCGGCCGCCTTGATAATAAAGCGCTGGGGGAAACCCTGCGCAGGTTGACATGCAATAGGCTATGCAGACTCCCATTTAATGGGGTTTCTACAGTATCTCTAGAACTGTCAATGTACAGTATATTGCAACACCACGTTAGGTTCCATTTTCTCTGAGTTACAGACCCATAATGGTCCATTTGTTTCCAAACTATCTCCCTCAAGTCAATAGTAACGGGAAGGCTCGGCCCGATCCAAGAATAATCGGCCCAATCGTGCAGAACGCTCGTCCCTACCTGTGGAAAAGTCGCACCATGATTATTATTTTTACAATTTTGATCCTGTGATGCAGTCTTCACTTTCAGCTGGGCTGCCTTGGATCAGTTTCCAATTCCTATATAGTGTCTAATTGACCCTATCTCTTTTTTCCCTGTACACCAAGTATCTTCACCCAAAAATCAACGATTTAAAAGATGATTTAAAAGCTCACAACGCATTGTTGTGAGCCGTACTGCCGTACTGCCAGCTTGGGCTGTATTGATCCATTTGTTTTGCTGAACATTCATCACCAGAATAGGGATTCTAGTTGCCTGGTTTGAAATTTGAAATAAAATTTAATTTCACTCATTATTCAGTGTCCCCACCCACCACAGCACTTTATGGGATGGGCTAGTCAAACTGCCTAGATCCGCCCCTGAGACACACACACACACACACACACACGCACACACACACACACACACACACACACACACACACACACACACACACACACACACACACACACACAGCCCGGAGAAGAGAGTTGACAGTACCAGGTCAGCAGGTGTCCTGTCTCTTCCCCGTCTTGATGAGTACAGGAAATGTCCAGCATGTACGGTGGGAGGCAGCAGACACATGCCGGGGTCAGAGGTCAGCTCTCTCTGTGTTTTCTTAAGTCACGGACGTGTCCCTGATGAGCTCCGGTCACTTCCCACATCCTCCTGCTGCCCTGTGCATTCAGAGGGTGGAAGTGAAAGGAGGGAAGTAGAGGATGCTGACATTGACCGCTATATATATCTATCTATATATCAGGGGCGGATCTACGCATGGGCACGGGGGGCATTGCCCCCCTAAATACCCAGACTGCCCCACCAAACATGATGGCATGCAAAAAACAACAAGATATTTCAAATTAATGTGATTAATTAATTAAAGTGCTTAATATTTAAAATGATTTCAAACACTACTATTACTGCTACTAACAAACTACAGTTGTGTCACCACTAAACCAACAGCATTTCATCATTGGAAAACAGCAAACTCTCTTAGTCAGACCTTTAGCTTTATGCATGCTATGAGTGTCTGTTGCAACTTCAACAACAACTGATGTTACTTATTTGCTTTCTTGACTAATAAAAGTCCTGTAACTGAGAATGTTATGGGTGCGGCTTCATCGCCTGTGGCGCAAAGCTCCACGGGAGATGCTATTATGCAGGTGGCAGTGGGTCAGTGGTAACCTGCTTTCAGTTGTAGAAACTATAAACGGGGCTGTGTTCGAATTCATAGGGTTGTTCCACTGCATACTCCACATATGGGGCTCCAGAATTAGTGGACTATAATAGTTATGATTTCGAACAGTATCGCCTATATTGGTAGTACATTGTTTATGGTAAAAAAAAAGGTAATTGTATTAAAATAACATAACCTAATGATTATCACCAATAGACCGTCCATATTAATCAGGAACAATATGAAAACATCAGCATTTACCAAATGAAACCCTGCCTAACACTGAATCAAATTATTGCAAATGAATTGTTGCAAATGATTATACTTTTATTCATAAATATTAAATGTTACACAGTCTTGTCTTACTATCTACGTCATTGGGTAGATTTGCCCCGCCAGGTGAATCTAGTGACCGTCATTCCAGGTGCATTGTGGGATATTTCAGTCCACTGTATTAGGGTACAACACTAAAACAAAAATGGTGGAAGCCCAAAGTACTGAACCATATGGGGCATAGGGAATGAATTCGAACACAGGCCGGAAGCAGTGGGGCAAAAATATGATATCTCCATAATAATTTTGAGTTGTAGTCCCGATTTGGTTCGGAGTACATCGTCTTGAGAGTCTCCAGATGGGAGCAGAAGGCGGAACTCAGGTCAGGTCGTTTCAGGGGTAAAGTGGCCGATATAGAGCAAGTGGAAGTGAATTGCAAGGTCCCCGGTTTAATCCCGCAACTACACCAAAGTGGAGCATCGACAAAGTGTCCTTGAGCAAGACTCTGAACCTTTGATTCGTCCAGATGTGCAACTTGGAGCCTTGCTTGGTTTTTCATCCCTTGTAAACAGCCCTTTGCCTTGTACAGTGCCTCGGATAAAAGCTCAGTGGTTTTCAACCAGTGGTCCTTGAGAGAATTCCAGGTGGGCTCCAGGCTAAATGATTGAAAGTTGGATAATGAAATTCCTAGCTCTTTGAGAGCACCAAATGGACCCTTGCGGGTCAATTTGGTTTCATGTTTACACTCTAAGAGTTTAAATATTCATCATGTGAATTAGCCCAAGTCTACACAACTAGAGAATGTAGAAGATTAATGGTCATTTTGATTTGTGTGTTTGCCTGTTTTGTTTTCTCCAAACTCCAGCCTGGGCAAAAGCATAAGAAATCTTTAGTTTAGGGGTCTGTGGGGCTAAAATGTCATCAAATGGTGGTCCGTGGCTCAAATTCTGAATAAATAGTGGGCCCTGGTTTGAAAAAGGTTAAAAACCACTGCTCTATATAAAGGCAGATTTTATGATGCGAGGGAGACGTTGAAGGAGTTTTTATGGTATATGAAAATGACTACCAGTGCTGGCTGGTATTGGTATTGGTGTTGCACGACGGTGTCACGTGTCACAAACGGCATCTATTGCGTATTTTCAACGCATAGACACCACTGTACAATGAAGTATAAATCATGCCACTTTAGAAAGAGAGAAGGGGAGAGAGGGAGAGAGAGAGAGAGAGAGAGAGAGTGTGAGAGAGAGAGAGAGATAAAGGGGTGAGACAGAGGCTAATAAGAGATGCCGGTGAAAGCAGCGTTCAGGATTTCCTTGGATTTTAAATGGCACGGTTTGCACACCTGTCAACCCTGCACACGTGCGCCACACACGGCTCTGTGATAATAACATAATTGCCCACACACACACGCGCGCACACACACACACACACACACACACACACACACACACACACACCACACACACACACACACACACCACACACACACACACACACACACACACACACACAGTCATGCAAATAGGGAAGATGGCTTGGTGTTGACATCCCTATAGGTCTCTGCCATCTATTTCCATTATTCTAATGCACTGCTACTGACGACCCATGCTCTCACACACAATTAACAGCCTCAGAGAGAGAGGGAGGGGAGGGGGCTGCAGTTTGAGAATGGCATTTTGCCGCATTCACAAGATTTTGGTGTATAGACAGGGGTGTAGTGGAGGGGGAACGCTTCTCACATCTAAGATATTTTTTGGGGCAAAAGTAGGCCTATGTCTTTTGCCTTGCCATTTACTTTTATGGATACAATTAGGAATAGTAAACAAATCTTTCTCAATATCTTATACTTGTTTTAATAGCGTGTCTGTGTGTGTTGCGCAGGTGCATGCAAATGCAAGTGTGCATGCACGTGTCTTAAAGGGGAATTTCGCTCATTTTCAATATTTTACTATGTCATTAATATATATAAAATATATATATATGTTGTGTGGACATGATAAAAAAGTCCCCCCCCATTTTCTGAAAAAAAAGTACCACTACAACACTGTGTATAGGTATAATTGTCAAGTTCAAGTTTATTTTTAGAGACACATTTCATAAACCAGTGATTTCCAACCTTTTTGATCAGGGCGCACTATTTATTCAGCATTTGAGCCACGTACAACCATTGGGAGGACATTTTCACCAGATAGACCAAAACCAAAGATTTCTTTTGGTTTTGTCCACAATTCCAGGCTGGATTTAACTCTTGAGAGCGTGAACATGAAACCAAATGGAACTGGAAGGGTCCATTTGGTTTCATTTTTACACTCTCAAGAGTTACATTTGGTTATCCAACTTTTCACCTGGTTAACCAACTTAGCTGGGGACCACTTGGATCCTTCTCAAGGATCACTGGTGGCCCCTGGACCAGTGGTTGAAAACCACTGTCCTAGACCACCAGGGTTGATTCAAAGTGCTGCACATGGACCACAGGGCATAATTATTAATGGGTGATTGTGGTTCAGGAGGTAGACTAGAGCAGATCTGTGGGTCGACGGTTCGAATCCTGGCTCCTCCTCCTCCTGTGTACATGTCGATGTGTTGTAAGCGTTGTATTCTCTGTTTAGAAATACTGTACATAAGTAGCATTCCATTTTGCTCTGGTCTTTTCCAGTGTGTAAGTTCACCCATTTTCAACATTTTTTCTGCGTACAAATGCAACCAAATGAACCCTAATGGGTTCATTTGGTTCCATTTGTATGCTCTCAGAAAAAAAGAAGCGTCTAAAGAACATGATGTTAGTGGTTTTCTTCAGACCTCCATTTCTTGGGAACATAGAATGGGGGAACTTTTTTATCATGTCCACCCAACACCTCGAAGGTACATCAATGAGATAGTAAAATGTTGAAAATGGGTGGACTTCTCCTTTAATGATTTGGTGTAGTCTCATTTGTTTTCTGTCTGTTGGTTGTGATTGTGTTAGTCTTAGAACTAGTTGGATGAGGGGACATCTTCCCAGGGATTCATTCGCTGTGCGTGGGGGCCTTTTTGTGGTTCACTTTCCTTTAGGTGGTTGTAGAATTTCAGTGCTCTCTTTGGGTTTTGATAATCAGTGGGTATCTTCTCAGTTCTGCTCTGCATGTGTGGTATTGTTGTTGTTTTTTTGTTGGATGGGAGTTTGTTCTGCGTGTAGAGTTTCGATTTGATGTTTATCTCAATTTATGAGGTTCTTGGTCAGCAAATGGGGCCCCAGATTTCCAGATTTTGTTCTCTGGCGATATATAGCAACAATAAGAAATCACTGAATTGTCGACACTGTTCAGGTTATTGTTTTTGTGAGGTGTATGCGTGCATGCGTGTGTATGCATGTGTGCGTGCATGATAGAGAGAGAGATCTTGTGAGAATGGGTTGTTGATTCTGCTCTGTTCCTTGGCTCCTCGTATGGCGGTTCTTGGCCCAGGTCTGGTCCCTCTGATTGGATCGGGGGCTTTGTGATGGCTGATGGACAGATTTAACTCATTTAGAACTAGATTGTCGACACTAGCTGTTTCAACGGTTCTGTGTGGCTAGATTCTGGTTTTGGCGCTAGATGAAGTTTGTGCACTGATTCTAGTTGCGTATGTTCTATGCGTGTGTGCCATGTCTGTCATAGATGAGAGAGCTGACACTACTTGAATGACAACTGGGGGTTGTTAGATCTCCATTCTGCTCTGTCCTTTCCTGGCTATGCCGTGTCAGTTCATGGCCACCAGTTATCTGTGGCCAGCCTCTGCGTCCGGGAGCTCATGCTTTGAGTCTGTTGTTCTGGGCTTTCAATCGATGGTGACTCGGTGGCGCTAATTGTAGATCTGATATTGGTAGATGTAATGTTCAGAACACAGTAGTTACAGGGCGCCAAGTGGCACACAGTGAGCAGCGCTGCGCGGCCGGCAGATGGACGGTGGAGTGAAAGAGCTGTGATTTCTCATTGTGTTGCTGCCGTCTTCTGGGGTGTGTCCGATGCCCCCCGGAGCACGTCCTCCGTCCAAAAATACGTCCCATTCACCAATCAGCGGACCCCGGCCCGCTTCCCGGGTCCAGAGACACGCCCACCTCTTCCAAGATCTCATCCCCGTCCGTGTCCGTCCAGCCGTCCGTCCGTCCGTCCACAAACTGGTCTGCAAGTAGCTTTGGAGAAGAATGGAACTCTAGGGAGGGGGCTTCGTAAATGACCTTCAAAGGGTAAATGGTAAATGGTGCATTTATATAGCGCCTTTATCCAAGGCGATCTCAGTAGTTGTTCCAGCATTACTCTATTCATACATTACTGTACTTCCGCATATGATGAAGTGACTCTATAAGTACAAATTTTGCCACCAGTTTTAACTTTACTTGCAGCTGTGTTTATTTCCATTTACTAGCATTTTCTTTTGGCACGTGTTGGAATGTTGTTTCAAAATGGCCAATTTTGTTGTTGAGAACAAAAGAATGTCCATGAAACATAGCTGGTGTACAAGCTCACAACAACAACAACAGCACATTGCTATTCTCTGGATTTCCTGGTGTAGAAGGAAGAAAACCATCTCCTTATCTCTCCATTACACAAACATCCACCATCTCCATGTGTGTGTTTAAAAAGTAGTAAATAAATACCTCCATACCACCATCTCCAACCCTTTCACCCCTGCCAAAACTCAGCTGTCAAATGCTGCTCTTATCTTGATTTTATTGTTATTGTTTATATGTTATTTATATTTGGGTATTTGAGAAGGGGGGTAGGTGGTCTGTTGAGCGTTTTGTGAAAGGGGATCAGTGCACAAAACCCCTGGCATCAGTGCGCTTGGCAGGAATGGTTGACAAATTCACCCTCTGTCTAGGATGCGTGTATAAGCCATTCATTCCGTAAGGAAAAAAAACAACCCTGCACCCAATCACCGTGATTGGGTGAGATGTGTGGAGGAGGAGGAGGGGGTGGATGGATGGATGGATGGATGGACGACTCGCAGAAGGATTAGTCGTTATTCTGATGAACCTATTCCATCCAGCGGGGCTTGCCAACTCGGACGGCGGCGGGCGAGCTCCTCAACTTCACCACCAGGCAATAATCAGCTGCTGGGAACGGGCAGACGATTGCCTGGCAGCTCGCTGGGGTTGAACCTCCACGACGAGCCTCAAGGCTTCCATGACAGACACAACGCGCCTGTCTTGTGCTCGACTCATTTAAAAAGTCTCACATTTGTTTTAAAAGTTTTGCATTACTAGCTCTGGTCCAGCGAGTTCTTCTCACTGACTCCCTGCCAGGGTTCGCCTTTCCCCACTGCCGCACGAGGGTTTGCAATCCCCTGAAAATAAACAGAAATACTCACCGAAAAATTCTAACTCCTTAACAGATTTTACCATGACATTTGGAGTGATTGATTTTTATGTTTCTGCTTATCACTCCAAAAGTAGTTTTAGGTTTTGTTTTATTAGCAAGCTCATAAACTCAATGCACACCACCTCATGAAGTCCTTTAAGTGGTGATCGGACTACAAAACCCAGAAAACACCTCACACACTTTACAACTATAATTGATAACTGATAAATGATATACCTTTAAATGCATGCATCTCTGAATGAGCCCTGGAAACAATGAAATGTGAAAATACATACATTCCTCAAATGGATGTAAAAAAAAAAAAAAAGAAAACTGAAGGACATCAACTCATTTTATTTTTTCCCTTAAAGTTGACAGCTTGAGCTCTCTTTCGATCTCATTAATTTAATCATTAATTAATTGAGCTTAATGGGAGCGAGTCTAGCTTTTCTGCTAAACTGTCAAAGAGTTAAAAGGGGAGCAGGGGACGAGGTTGCGGCACTCTGGACCTGCAGGTCTACTTGCATACCATCATACTGTATGTTGAGCCAACTAGATGAGCCCGTTTCCCTTTGTTGGGGATGTCCAGGATTTATTCACTTTTTGGATGAAGCGTATATGAGGCGTCTGAAGGCCGTGACAGGTCTGGCCCTGCAGCCAGAAGCCAGATAGATGCCTGAGCAGGCTGGCTGGGGACCAGACAGACCCCCTGTTAAATCTGCCACTACGGCTAATCTCTAATCTGGAGATTTACTCTATCTGCCTCTGTCTCTCTCTCTCACACAGTCTCTGTCTTCTTCCCATATCTACAAAAGGATTCAAGGCTGTATCTAGGCATGGGTATGGGGGGGCAATGCCCCCTAAATGCTCTGACTGCCCCACCAAACATGATGGCATGCAAAACAACCCAAATTTCAAAGATATTTCAAATGAAAGTGCTTATATTTAAAATGATTTGAAACACTACCATTGCTAACTAACGACAATTGTCGCACCACTAAACTCTGAGTCAGACCTTTATCTTTATGCATGTTCTGTGTCTGTTGCAACTTCCAACAACTGATGTTCTTATTGGTGCTGACTTGCCTAATATAAGTCCTGTACAAAATATAAATTTTGACGGTCACAGACATAAAAAACTTGAATGAAATGAAATGCTTGAATGAAATGCCATTTTCGCCTGTCCCCCAAATGGGAATTGTTACATCCAGGCCTGAATGGATTCATCCATTGTCAATACATTGACACACCGGCGGCGCACACACGTGTGCTTGTGAACGCATAAACAGCTACTAACACACTCGCACACAATTCAATTTTGCAGATGGTCACTAATGCGCAATCAGACAATCAAGATGGGTGTTTTTAGGGTGGAATATGTTGGTCTGTCATGGAGACTATAGACGGAGTGAGTCCTTATTTATTGAACATGTTAGCGTTGTCCATGTTGTTGAGCACAGCAGCACCAAAAATATTGGACCCAATCTTTTTTTAACTTTACTGGATCAAGTTCCACTACCAAAATAGAGAAGTTGAGGTACTTGGAGGCTGCACGCGTTTTTCAAGAAAAAATCTGAAAAAAGCAGTAGTGTGTGGACGACTAGGGTTTATTTGCACTGAGGAGTACTATAATCTGAGTACCGTATAAATAATCTTTCTAGGCCTCAATTATTCCTGGTGATTATATTGTACTAATGCATTTACTGCTAACTGCACAGTTTGACTTTTTGTTTAGTTATTCCTAAAACTACTTAACTACCGGAAATGAACCCAGTTGAGTTTACAAGCTCATAGTGTAATGTTGTGATGCAAACACTTTTGACTTTTTATGTGGGGAAAATGCTAAAAAATGTCGAAATTTATAAATTTGATGATGACATGCCCCGAAATAGGAACACCAGAGCGTGTCGTTGGAGCATTTCGTCCAATGATCCGTGGATCGGTTCGAATCCTCTCGTCAAAGTGTCTTTGGGCAAGACACTGACTGAACCCCAAATTGCTCCTGAAGTGCTGGTTAATGCTTTGCATCGTTTCTGCCGCAATCAGTGTATGAATGTGTGTGAATGGGTGAATGCGCGCTTTTGTGTTGTGTGTGCGCGCGCGCTCGTGTGTGTGTGTGCCTCTGTGTGGCGTGCGTGCATGTGTGTGTGGGCGCTCGCGTCTGTGTATGTGTGTGTGTGTCTGTCGTATCAATAAAGACCCCCCTCCTACAAGCACTCAACAACAAGGCAGGCTCTGAATCTTCCATGATGAAGACATGATGTGTCATAATAATTAGGAGGCTGGACAAAGGGACCTGCTGTTTAGCATGTAAATTTATGCAGCCCCCCCCCCCCCCGACCCAGCCCCCCAGCGGTTTCAGATGAGGCTAAAACTCCAGCCACCCTGTCCCCCCTTCATCCGGATTCATTCAATTCATCCTCTGTCCATTGAGGACCGCGGCAAAATGTTCAGCGACTACAGCGCCGCGCCGCAGGTCAAGAGACGAAGGTCCCACCCCGATGCTCGTCTTCTCCTCTTCTGCCCCCTTCCCTCCCTCCCTACCTCCTTACCTCCCTCCCCCCTAAACCCCCCGACGGTTCCCACTCCCCCGTACTTAGGCCCTTGCAGCAATTACGGCCAATCACGGGGCCTCAATAGGAAGCGACCGGGGCTTGTTTGTGCCACTGTGGTCATTAAGAGAGGGGTGAAGAAAGGAATTAATGACTTAATTGAGGAGGAGAGAGAGAGGGAGAGAGGAAAAAAAAGAGGGGGTGAAATCACACAGACTCTGGGAGCTAGCAGCGGTGTTGGGGCGGCTGCGGGGCGAGCATGAATGGGCTGCCTGGCTGGATCGCTCTCCAGGGGTGGATGTAACATGCCGCATTTGGGGGGGAGGGGGCAAGAGAACATGTTGGAGGGGCGGCTTCATCGCCCGTGCCGCTTCGCGCCACGGGCGATGAAGCCACACCCATACCATTTTCGGTTACAGGACTTTTATTAGTCAAGAACAGCATCAATAATAATATCAGTTGTTGTTGATGTTGCAACAGACACGCAGCATGCATAAAGTTAAAGGTCTGACTCAGAGAGTTTTCTGTTTTCAATGATGAAATGCTGTTGGATTAGTGGTGACACAGTTGTAGTTAGTTAGTATGAGTAGTAGTGTTTCAAATCATTTTAAATATAAGCACTTTCATTTGAAATATCTTGGGTTGTTTTGCATGGCATCGTGTTTGGGGGGGCAGACTGGGTATTTAGGGGGGCATCGCCCCCCCATACCCATGCCTAGATCCGCCCCCACTCTCTCTCTCTCTCTCTCTCTCTCTCTCTCTCTCTCTCTCTCTCTCTCTCTCTCTCGGACTCTCTCGGAGCGAGGGATTGTGGGATTGCTGAAGTGTGTCAAGATTTTGGTCGTCCTCCAGAGCAGATGGTGGCTCGTACGTTCACATACTACACCAACCCCGTTCGCCCGTCTTTGTCAACCCCTAGAATGGCTCCTTTTGTTCCCCCCTCCCCTGGCTTTGATGTACACAAGTTCACAGCCAGAGAGAGAGAGAGATGGAGGGAGAGGAGGAGAGAGAAAACATAGGAACGCACGCACACAGCCGTGCATATTACACGTAATCTACAGATTAATCAGTTAGTTTAGTTTACTCCACATCTATACATTTAAAGGGGAAGTCCACCCATTTTCAACATTCTAATATGTCATCAGTATACCCTAGAGGTGCTGGGTGGAAATGATCAAAAAGTTCCCCCATTCTGTGTTCTCAAGAAATTGAGGTCTGAAGAAAACCACTGACATGGTGAAACATCTTGATGACATCATCAAGATGTATTTCTTTAGATGCTTCTTTTTTCTGAGAGCGTACAAATGGAACCAATTTGGTTGCATTTGTACGCTCTCAGAAAAAATGTTGAAAATGGGTGGAATTCCCTTTAAACAACAACTTGTACCAGTCCATGCGGCTGTTAGTTTATCATCATCAATCAGTCTTTTCCCCTAACTCTCTCTCTCTCTCTCTTGCTCTAACTGTCTCCCTCTCCTCCTCTCCCTCTCTCCTCTCTCCCTCTCTCCCTCTCTCCTCCTCTCCCTCCCCCATAAAGTTTTGAGTAAATCAGAAAGGATGCTGTGTCTCCAGTGTGTCAGGGTGCTGAAGCCAGGCCTGGCACATTCACATTCATTCCTCTCTAATGTGGCAGTGTGCGGCCGAGCCTACCCCCCAGCCCCCCCTCCCTGCCACTGCCAAGCCTGCATGCATGGGCCCCTGCTACACACACACACACACACACACACACACACACACACACACACACACACACACACACACACACACACACACACACACACACACACACACACACACACACACACACACACACTCTTCTGATTACTGTGGATAAACAAGCAGGAGGAGCAGCTTCTCCTCCTCCTCCTCTCTCCTCCATCCCGTTACGTACCAACTGAGACTTGAGAGATACGCTACCTCCAGGAAATTCTGGCTCCCGTTTACTCCCCCCTCGCCTGGGTCTCCCTCTCTCTCTCTCCAGTTTCCCCTCTGTCCAAGATTTCTGCCGCCCGGTATAGAGTTTTTAATCAAGATGAAACCGAAAAACAGCTTGCAGACAATCCAGCACTGTCGACACCCCGTGACCCCCCCCCCCCTCCCCCCCCCCATACCCCCCAAAAGCTTCCTACTAATAATCGCAGCGAAAAAGTATACAACAAAGAAAGATGCGTTAAAGGTAGTGCAGCAACTAACGATTATTTTCATAATCAATTCATCGGCCGATTATTTAAAGGTAATAGAGGCAACTTTTCAGCCAAAAATCCTTTTTCCCTATATGTCACTTCTACTTTAATGCTGCGGCTGTTTCCCTGCAGACGATCCTGTTTCGATCTGACTGCATACATTTGATTGAAGAATATATACATGTGTCAGTCTAAAGAAACAGTACTCTACTGAGCTCAAACATTGTAAGGATTGTAAGATTGTAAGGAAAGCGAGATGGATCACTGCTCTTTAGTTTAGTTACACCTAACACTGGAAACACTGGTGGGAAAACTCCTATGATAAATTAGTTGTTGATCCCATCAATCAATACTAGGGATGTCCCGATAATGTATCGGTATCGGGAAAAGTATCGGATCGGCCCTTTTTTGTCATATCGGTATCGGCAAATACTGCCTATCGGTACCAGAAATGTATCAGTATTGGCCCTCATCTGTCATCATCAGACCATTCGGCATTGGTAAATTTACCAGTATAACCAGTGATCAGACACAGGGTAATGGGTTGACATTATGGCAGGTAAATAAATGTTGTGGAATTTGCCCAAGTGCACATTTGAGTGAGGAGTGCTATTCTAATCTGCTATATCATTCTGCTATTTGGTGGACTTCATATAAGATCTTTTACTTGGGATAATTTAATTGAGTTTTAGTCCTTTTTTTTCTTAATGCATTTGCAAAATGTATCTGATCGGGAAAAAATGTCGGGAATGATCAGGATTGTATCGGGAGCAAAAAAAAGTGATCGGATTGGGAAATATCGGGATCGGCAGATCTCAAACTCAAATGATCTCGATCGGATCGGGAGCAAAAAATCGGGACAACCATAATCGATACTAAATTAGTTGACAACTAATTAATTTATCGTTTCGTTTACGATTCGCTGCAGCCCTAGTTAAAAAGAAATGGAATGTTTAGTGTACTATTTCAGCGCTAAAAAGTACACTTTGGTCTGCCCCAAATCTCTGCAAAGCATCCCTTCCCTTCTGCTGTGTGTATGTAAACTATGACGGGTTAGATTTAGCGCAGGAAAGAAAAAAAAGTGGCTGACAAAAACCTTTGAATAATTAATGTATGTATAAACAACGTATTAGTTATTCAAATGTGATCCTTTCGGACAACAGCAGTGTTTACCCCCCCATTACTCTCTCTGATCGTCCACTCCAAAAAAAAGAGAGGTGGGGGGGTGGACCACATGAAAGAGAAGAAAGCCAGAAAGACTACTAGTGCATGTGACACCATGCATGCAGCAGGGAGACTAGAGAGGCTAGAGCCGGCACAACAAAGAACACACTGAGATTAGCATGACAGAGAAATGCTACCAACTTCACATGTTTTTTCTTTTAACATACGCAACATGAACACCGGCTATAATAAGGCGCCACCCGGGGGACCCCCTCCACGATGCAATAACACACATCTAGCATCTTCCTCTCGTTTTTTTTCCTTTCTTGTTTTTTTCCCCTCTTTTTGCTTTGTTGTTTTGTTTGTACATTTTCTCTCCTCTAGTCTAGCTCCCACTCTGGTGTTTTCTCCTTTTTGCAGTCTTTGGTCTTAACATCTCTGTGTAAGGCTTTTCTCTGGTCTTTTCTCTCTCTCTCTCTCTCTCTCTCTCTTCTCTCTCTCTCTCTCTCTCTCTCTCTCTCTCTCTTTCCCAGCGCTCTGCTCTTTCTCAGCAGACGTCTGAAGGGCCCTCCATCCATCCATCCATCCATCCATCCATCCATCCATCCATCCATCCAGCCTCGGGGAGAAGGGACCAGGGGTGGATGTAACATGTTCCATTTGGGGGGGGGCAAAGAAAATGGTATGGGTGTGGCTTCATCGCCCGTGGCGACACGGGCGATGAAGTCGCACCCATACCATTTTTGGTTACAGGACTTTTATTAAAGTAAAGCATCAATAATAACATCAGTTATTACACAGCATGCATAAAGCTAAAGGTCTGACTCAGAGATTTTTCTATTTTCAATGATGAAATGCTGTTGGTTTAGTGGTGACACAGCTGTAGTTAGTTAGTAGCAGTAGTAGTGTTTCAAACTATTTTAAATCTTGGGTTGCTTTGCATGACATCGTGTTTGGGGGGATAGACTGGGTATTTAGGGGGGCATTGCCACCCCATGCCCATGCCTAGATCCGCCCCTGGAAGGGACCGGTCTGATATCGGGGTAGGGGGGTATGAGGGGGTTTGTGGGGGTTTAGGGAGGGCAGGGGACGGCCGACGACAAAGGCTATAGCGGAGACTAGAGGACGCAAGAGATGGATGAGATGATTCTTTCTTGTGTGTCTGAATGTTTGGGAGATGGACCCTGAAGAGGAGGGCCTCCCATTGATGGATTAAGGACCAGGTTTGGCCGTACTTGAGAGCTTCTGTCTCTCTGTCTCGGGAGGTGAGACTGGAGAGCCAGGTTGTGGAGCATTAGCATTTGTTTTGTTTGGGGCTTGGGCTGCAGCGCAGTCTGTTACTCGTTAGTTAAAGGACTCCATGCATCCACACACAGCGCTGCAAAGAAGCAGGTCTGAGCGGTATAATATGGTTGTATGCACGGCACGCTCTGAACACATGCAAGCTCTGTGTTATTCACTCACGCTGAATACTTGTGAACAGTGTTGGGCAATATTATTTAGGAGAGTAATATCTTTACTATACTTATGACCCTGGTAGGAAAAGTAATATTACATTACTTATTACTAGATTCAAAGAATAATCTATTACAATATTACTTTGCCAAATCCCCCCCTCCCACCCACAAAGGAATAGAGATGTACAACACAATTTGTTTAGTGACAACTTGTGACAACTTGTAGTGTATGTCATGTGTGCAGACTGCTGTGGTGGATTAGGTTCTACAAACTACAGTGCATCTCTGTTATGTGTTGATAGCTTGTAAATCGGTTCTATTTTCACGTGCAAAAACAAGCTGAAGTAATGAGGCATGTTTTGTATGTTTTGTAATATTATGTAATATTTAATTAGTTGCTGCAACACTCCAGTGAGCATAGACATTGTGCGAGCTCACTTGCTAACTTTTTTCACCATCCATTTTCAACATTTTACTATGCACTTAAGAGATGTTGTGTGGAGTGGACATGATAACAAAGCTGCATTCTATGTTTTCTCTGAGTGTACAAATAAACATTTGTACACTCAGGATTTTTTTGAAAATGAGTGGAATTTCCCTTTTTTGAAAATGATTTCGAAAATGTTAAAAATAAATATTATCCAGTATTGTTAAAAAATAGCTGAATAGGGACATCAGGTTGAAATTGGCTAATGGCCAAACTGGACTCACTTAGTATGTACTTAAGGGTGGACTTACTGTGTCGAAAAATGAAAGGCATAGTCAGTGATTTCACTTTTTTTCTAGCCTTTTTTGTGATAATCCTCCCTACCATAAAAAATCTAGTTTCCGCTGCGCTTTGGGTGGGTCCAATCAGCATAGAGGGAGGGGGCGCTTCCTCCAATCAGGATTGAGCTTAGCAGGCCTTGGTACAGTACTGTATGTGTTGTGTGCTGGGCGGTGGGCGTGCCTGTCTCCCCACTTTAGAGCATGTGCATGTGCATATCTTGCTACTGTGGCGAATTTACTCTACCCTGTACGGATTATATTTCTGCCAATGAAGTATTCAAATGCTTCTTTAAATGTATTTGTTATAATCAAGAAGAAGGATCCCATAACGATGTGAACAGATATCTCGCTCACTTTGCTGTAGCTCTCCACTCTTATTGCTTACGTGTCTTAAAGATGGAGTGCCATGAATTTTTTCTACCCTAAAACATGATCATCAGGTGTTAATGTTATATGAAAAGTAAGATTTTTTCCCCAAAAGTGTACAGTGTTTGTTAAACTGTCATTTTTATGATTCCACCCTGCCAGTTCATTAAGTATGCCTGGTTTGCCTGGTGGGTGGTGATGGGTGGAGATCCACCTGAACTGAAGCCACACCCACAGCTTTAGTTGCATGATAAAAGGGGAGGAGTTAGGGGAGTGGCTGAGCACATGATCTCACTAAAGTTTTTTTTCATTGGCACGTTTGGAAAGGTTCAGCCCCCAGGAAGGAAGAAACCCTAAATACAAAGGGAATACATCATTGCACATAAAAAACACACCAAGGGGTCTATTAAGATACTGTCACCTCTTAAACATGTACAAAATTGGAAAAAACACAAAAATCACGACACCCGCTCTTTAAATGTATTCGTTATAATCGACTATGTGAACAGCTATCTGACTCACTTTACTGTAGCTCTCCACTCTATTGCTTATGTGTCTTAATGGTCTTTTTTTGGGGAATATATCTCCATGCTAGCTGAACAGTTCTCATGCACGGATCCCCTTCAGTTGCCTTGCCAGTCAGGGGCCTGTAGGGTGGACTGTAGCCTGGAGCGCAGCTCCTCAAGGTGATCCAGGAAGGGGGAATGTCTTTGAGCTCCCCTGAAGCTAGTTCTGTCTGCACAAAGGATCACCCTGTCCCCCAACAACATGCTAACACGGCTCAGCTCTGCCCTCTGTTGCAGAGGCGGATGTAACATGTCCCATTTGGGGGGGCAAGAGAAAATGGTATGGGGGCGGCTGCACCCATACCATTTTCGGTTACAGGACTTTTATTAGTGAATTAAAGCATCAATAATAACATCAGTTGTTGTTGAAGTTGCAACAGACACACAGCATGCATAAAGCTAAAGGTCTGACTCAGAGAGTTTTCTGTTTTCAATGATGAAATGCTGTTGGTTTAGTGGTGACACAGCTGTAGTTAGTTAGTAGCAGTAAGTAGTAGTGTTTTAAATCATTTTAAATAGAATAACTTTAATTTGAATTAATCTTGGGTTGTTTTTGCATGGCATCGTGGGGGGGGGGGGGGGCAGACTGGGTATTTAGGGGGGCATTGCCACCCCATGCCCATGACTAGATCCGCCCCTGCTCTGTTGCTCCTCATTAAAAATAGCCACATTGTTAAGTGCAATTTAGTTTGTTGTTTCCATTTTTTTCCCACCCTAAAAACAATAGCCGCAAGACGGCTTCACAGAGTGGCTTCACAATTACCTATGAACTCCCCTGGATGTCTCGCATTGTCTGTGGAACAGCTAGAAGGTCAAAACCACGCCAACCTTTCCTTTCTTTTCTCTTTTTGTGTTGTGGAAGTTTTTGTATACATGCCGCTCATGACAACAGCAAAATAAGCGCCGGAGCTAGGGGCCCTGAAACAAAGTCATTTAATCGCTGAAAGCATTCGCCCCCGTCCCTCCTTGTCCCTCTTTTTTGATAATGATATCAATAATAGAGTCCTTTGTCTGATAATGAGAGGTAGCTGTTTGATAATAGGGAATAATAGTGCATGGACTATTACAGTTTCATCTGAATGAATAACAATGCTTCATGCAATATTCACCACTAAAAACACACACATTACACACACGCACGTCTGTAATTGTGGGGTGGATAGGGGGGGATATTTAAGTGGTCAGGCCCAACCAAGGTCGTTGAACACTGAAAGGAACCCCAAGGTCCGAGGTCCTTGGAGTTATTGTTATGGGTTGGTAACAATGCAGGCGCTCCGTGGCGTGTTAATCATATGCTTCAGTCCGGCGACGATACGCTCCTAGTGGCCCGCCTGCGTTCACCTTTTACCGCGAGGCTGTTTTGATGCTAATTGCAACAGGGGAATAATAATTTAAGTTAATGACATGGAGGCGCTCTGTACCTGCTGGAATGTGTGACGGGTGACTCTGGCCTTGTGCTGTTTTCTGAAAAGGTTCAAAATGTCCACCAGATCACCATTCACCATACGAGGATGATTACAGTGTCGGGTCTGAGAACTGGTGCTCGCAAGTTGGAGGAAAAATAATATGCGGAATTAAAGATAATTATAAAAAACACATTACCTCACTCTGAATAATGACATTAAATTCACAACCAAAAAATTATGTTTTTAGTTTTTTTTTTCCTAATTTGGACTTGAAAGTTTTGAGTTTTGGTGATGCTCTTCTTTATTAGCAAACCTACAAGCTCACAACTTGTGGCGATATGACTGGTTGTGAGCCTGTAGATCAGCTCATTTCTGAACAGCCGAAGGATGAAATAGGGGTTTTGTCATTAAAAGTACATTTCCCCCCCCAAAAAAAAAAAAATAGTAATTTTATATTTTATCAATTACTTGAGCTTATGTGAACCCAGGCAGTTTACAAGTTGCACTGGTAACTGATATTGTCCTCTTAATACGTGAACAGAATTTTTCTGTTTTCATTTATTTTTAAAATATTGTTTTGGATAATGTAGCCCTGCACCGCTACACAACAAGAGCCAGAAAGAATAAAACAATATTAAAAAAATAAATTAAAACAGTAGATTCAATTCCACTGCCCCACCCCCAAGTATGAAAGAGGACGATATTAATCACACGAAAAAAGACGGATGTTTATGATGAATACATTTCAGTTGTTTGTGTAGGAAGGGGGCGGGGCAGCTAAAATGAACATCAAATATCTAAATACTGAAATCGAGTAACTTGCGAAGTGTCTGCAGCATTCACATGAGTAGATGATAAAATGTTTTTTTTTGTGAAATATCCCTTTAAGAGAGTGGTTTTCAACCATTTTCATCCCAGGGCCCACGCATTTGAGCCACGGACCACTGTTTCATGATTTTCACCCTACAGACCCCGCAACTAAAGATTTATTTTGGTTTTGTCCACAAACTAGGCTGCATTTTGGAAACAAAACAGTCAAACATACAGGTCAAAATGACCATTAATCTTCTACATTCTCTAGTTGTGTAGACTTGGGCTAATTCAGGTGATGCATATTTTAACTCTTGAGAGTTACACCTGGTTAACCAACTCTCTTATCATTTAGCCTGGGGACCACCTGGAACCCTCTCAAGGACCACTGTTGGTCCCCGGACCACTGGTTGAAAGACTGCTTTAAGAGTTTGTGGCTATTGTGATTATACAACTTCTGAGGCCAAAGCTCTCTCAAAAGAGGAACAAACTGGCGAAACATTATCCAGCTTTGACAGCCTGCCAGCCTCACCATGGACTACAGCCACTCCGACACTCTGATAATCACCAAACGGCAAAGACAAAAAAGCACATTCTTAACTCTCAACATTGTGCTCATGATGCTGGAGATGGAACATCTCTCTCTTTCTCTCTCTCTCCTTTTCTGTGGAATGGATGATAATAGGTGAAAAACAAAGACGCCGGGTGTGTAAAATGCTTCAGCTGAGCGTGATTACAGCTGTGGCCGTCATTAGCCAGCCTTTTTAATATAATTGATGGAGTGGATTCTCATAGCAGACCACAATAGACTGGGCAGGGTCTCTCCTCGTTTATTTGGACTCATCTGCATTCACCCTGTGTGTGTGTGTGTGTGTGTGTGTGTGTGTTGTGTGTGTGTGTGTGTGTGTGTGTGTGTGTGTGTGTGTGGTGTGTGGTGTGTGTGTGTGTGTGTGTGTGTGTGTGTGTGTGTGTGTGTGTGTGTGTGTGTGTGTGTGTGTGTGTGTGTGTGTGTGGTGTGTGTGTGCGACCGTGTGTGTGCGCGCTCACTCACAACAAGCCTGCTGTGTGTGTATGTACACATAGACATGAGCTAGCCAGAGTGTATAATAATTATGACTTCACACTCTTCAGACACTTAGAGAAAAGAGCAAAACAAAGCATGATAATCTGTGTGTGTGTGTGTGTGTGTGTGTGTGTGTTGTGTGTGTGTGTGTGTGTGTGTGTGTGTGTGTGTGTGTGTGTGTGTGTGTGTGTGTGTGTGGTGTGTGTGTGTGTGTTGTGTGTGTGTGTGTGTGTGTGTGTGTGTGTGTGTGTGTGTGTGTGTGTGTGTGTGTGTGCGTGCATGCGTGTAAACACACATGCATGTGTGTGTTTACTCCAACAGGCGTGTGAACATGTGTTTGTATTGCTGCCGTGCACAAGTGAGCTCCATAAGTATGTGTGTGCATCTGTGTGTGAGTGTGTGTGTGTGAGTGAGTGTGTGAGCGAGAGAGAGAGGGAGGCACACTGTTTGCATTTGCTCAAGGATCCCGACCCTTGGAAATGACACGTTTTCTCTATCTCACCCCCACCCCCCCCCGCCCGCCCGCCCGCCCCCCTCCCCTTCCCCACACATTAGGTGCTTACAAAAGACAGAGCACTAATGCATCATCTAATTGGCCTAGGCTCCTGCCTCTGCCTCTCTCTCCATCACTCTATTAGCTCAGTAATTACCCATATGCCTCGGCGAGGCGGGCGTCCAGATAATAGCCGCCTCAAGGGCCCTCCAGCACGGCAGAGAGAGGGGCCGCGGTAGTCTGTCGTCGCGGGAGGGGAGGAGAGAGGAGGGAAGGGGAACGAACGCCGGTGCAGAGCTCTCCAAACTATCCCAGCTACTGCTCTGTGCGTTTGCGGTGGGGAGGGAGGGGAGGGGATGGGGATGGGGGGGGCACACTGGGGAAGGAGTTTGGCAACTTCAGAAGCCTCCCCTCCTCTTCCTCTTGCCCCCCCCCACCCCCACCCCTTCTATCCTCTCTGCACTGGAAAAAAAACAAAGTTATGAGTTGAGGGAGTGGAGATGCAAATTGGGAAACTCTTCAATTTGTCTGTTTGCTGCGATTTAAAAAATGTGTGCACGCTTGTATATTGCATGTATGCGCCATGTGTGTGTGTGTGTGCGCGCCTGTGTGTGTACATATGCATGTGTCACGTGTATTGCCCTGAACACAGTTTTTGAAAAATAAAAAAAAAAAAAAACTTTGACAATGTTAATGACTTTTAGAAGATTTAGAACACTTTCCTGGAGGGTCTTTAGTGTGTAATAAGTGGTGTTAGATATTTTTATATTTTAGCAGTGAGCCAAGTGTCTCTGAGACAGCAACAAAGATACACATGAAGATACACAACATTGGCGCCACTATATGTGAAATGGACCACAAAGCCTACAATGAGCTCTTCTCTAAGCCCCACCTTTTGGGGTGGGGTTTGCTCACTGTCCAATGGCCAATCCAAATACTTTAGCAACTGTTGCTATCCCGGTCAAGCTTTCCTCTTCCAACGTGCCTATTGGACAAGGCCGGATTGGGGAGGGGCTTAGTGAAGAGCTAATTGGTCTTCTAAGTAGTCATGGTTTTCTCCTCCCAGTAGCGGAGCGGCTAAGTGATATAATACTGCATTTTAGGGTACAAGCATGAAAATTGGTATGAGTGGTCTCCAGGGGTCACTTGACAAGAAAATTGACAGAGGCAATTGAAATTTCAAAATGGCCGCCATTTTTCCAAAATGGCTGTCACCTTAATGGAACAGTCAATGATATAATGGTTTATTTGTTGATAAAATCATGAAAATGGACATAGTCAGTCTCCATGTCTCACTTGTCAATAAGCCACCCCCAGCTAGCTGAAATTTCAAGATGGCGTCCATATTTCAAGATGGCCGACATCTGAGTGCAGCATTTAAGTGATATAATGGTTTATTTGGTGATACAATCATGGAAATGGGCATGATCAGTCTCCATGTGTCACTTGTCAATAAGCCACCCCCAGCTAGTTGAAATTTCAAGATGGCGTCCATATTTCAAGATGGCCGACATCTGAGTGCAGCATTTAAGTGATATAATGGTTTATTTGGTGATACAATCATGGAAATGGGCATGATCAGTCTCCATGTGTCACTTGTCAATAAGCCACCCCCAGCTAGTTGAAATTTCAAGATGGCGTCCATGTTTCAAGATGGCCGACATCTGAGTGCAGCATTTAAGTGATATAGGGCTCCATTTTCGTCACCGCTAAACCCCTTATCCCTTAACTTCTTTGCCTTTTTAAACTATTAAAAAATAACATTTTTCAATTTTTCAAAACGTTGAACTATTCCAAAAAGTTTTTCAAAATAGTAAAAAAAAAATGATAAGGGGTTTTGGATAAGGGGTTTAGATGGTAATGAAAATTGAGCCCATAATGTTTTATTTGGTGATACAATCATGAAAATTGGCATGTGCAGTCTCTGTGGGTCACTTGACAATAAGTCGCCCACAGTTACTCAAAATCTCAAAAATGGTTGCCAATTTCAAGATGGCTACTGGACCTAAATAGCGATGTAGTTGTTTATAGTAGCACAAGCATGCAAGTTGATATGAACAGTCTCTAAGGGTTGCTTGACAAGAACTGCTAGCCACTTGAAATTCTGTTGATGATGATTGATGATCAATGCCATTTTATTTTAGATTAAGAACTAAAGAACGCTAAAGAACAATTGTTAACTCATTGGAATAAAGTAATGTTCTATTATTCATAGATGGATTATGAAAGAGTGAATATCTGCACTGCCCGGGCACACTGGGGATATGTCTATGCTGTTAAACTCAGAATGGGGTTCAATGTCAGGTAATTGAAAGTTAGTATCCCATAATGCTGTCTAATTTAGCCCAAAACAGTTAGATAGTAGCACCTGAGATGTCCTGGTTTAGAACCTCTGTGGAGTGTTGATGCAACGTTGATCGCGACTCTACATAACACTAAAGTTAGCTTATAAGCATAAGCATGAGGAACATAGGGCCTAATTTGGCTATGACAAAATGTTAGAGAGTGAAGGAACATAGAGCTGAGGGAACAGAGCTGTGGGAACAGAGCTGTAACATAGAGCTGAGGGAGCATAAGGGAACACAGACCTGTGGGAACATAGAGCTGAAGGAATCATAGAGCTGAGGGAACATATGGCTGAGGGAACAGAGCTGAGGGAACATAGGGCCATAAATAGGATTAAGAAATGATGGGCCCCTGGGCCACCATCAGCCAAAGGCTCCCCCCTACACCGGAGCATTTTTCTTCCCGGTGTGGCGCACAGGCATTTCAGCAGAATTTACAGCATGGGATTGCTTGAAAATAACACCGAAAATAACTAAGCCAAATAAATGCAAAATGTTTAAACAGTTGCCCTAATTTACCGTATCATGATGGTTTAAGACTTTTGGGGTAATTTTATTGACACAAAATGAATAAACAATGTAAATAACAGTAAAAAAAAGGACAGTGTGTGCCACTTTTATACCCTGTTACCTCTTTTTTGGGGGGTGCCTGAGATTGAACCTCTTAGCGATCATGTGGGCACTCAAGCTTAGGCCTCCCTCAGGTCAGGGGCCCCTGAGCCTGGGCCCAACGTGCCTGTTGCATAATCCTGCCCTGCATAGGGCTGAGGGTAACCGCAAGGTTGCCGGCTTGATCCCAGGCTCCCCCAGTGTCGAAGTGTCCTTGAGCAAGACACTGAACCCCTAATTGCTCCTGATGTGCTATAGTAGGCACCTTGTATGATTTCTACTGCCAACAGTGTGTGTGTGTGTGTGTGTGTGTGTGTGTGTGTGTGTGTGTGTGTGTGTGTGTGTGTGTGTGTGTGTGTGTGTGTGTGTGTGTGTGTGTGTGTGTGTGTGAATGGGTGAATGTGATGCACAATCCATGTAAAGCGCCTTGGATAAAGAGGCTATTTAAATGCATCATTTACCATTTAACATAGACGGTTGCCTTGTCATGGTAAGGGAACTTGTGTACCATAGTGAAGCCTAAGAGCTATGCCAGTGGGAGGCAACTCCTGGCAGGATTTACCAAACTGGACAGGTTGTGGGTGAGAGGTCAGACAAAAAATAGTCAAGCAACCTCTCTTGAGAGAGCCTTTTGAGGCATCCAATAGATCTCTTTGACTGTATGGGCCATATTTTGATTGTCATAAGTATCAGGTCTTGCGTCTTAAGTCAAAACTTGGAGGTGTGGCAAAGCTGTTTGGCCACTCAGAACAGCCAAAAGCTTTGCCACACCTCCAAGATTTGACTTAAGACTTAAGATCGGATACTTAAGACAATCAAAATAGGGCCCTATGTATCAACATATAACACCACTTAACTGCCCCAATAAGGTGGCGGCCATCTTGAAAAATGGCTGACATCTTGAAATGTAAAGTAGCTGTGAGTGGTTTACTGTCAAGTGACCCACAGAAGCTACTCATGCAAATTGTCATTACTTGTATCATCAGATAAACCATTATATCCCTTAATTTATGCATGTAGGTGTCGGCCATCTTGAAAAATGGACGCCATCTTGAAATTTCAACTAGCTGGGGGTGGCTTATTGTCAAGTGACTCATGGAGACTGATTATGCCAATTTTCATGCTTGTATCACCAATACACCAATATATCACTATCTGTTCCACTAAGTTGACAGCCATCTTGAAAAATGGCGGCCATTTTGAAATTTCAATTGCCTCTGTCAATTTTCTCATCAAGTGACCCCTGGAGACCACTCATACCAAGTTTCATGCTTGTACCCTAAAATGCAGAATGCTTATGAAAATAAGCACTTAGCCGCTCCGCACAGAGCCCCCTATCTGCCATATGTCAAATTACAAAGAGACTACCTGACTCCTGACAAATCACGAGAGTTTGTTTGTTGGATGAAGAATAATTGATTAAGTGAAATTTGTCCTAATTTGCCTTGTTAAAAGAATCTGTTTTAGTATGAATATGTTGATGTTGATATGTGATGATTGGGTCCTGTATTTAGTTAGTTAAGGAATGGATCATAAGTTGTGTTCTCCTTCATTCTACCAATGGAAGTGCATAGACATAGACATGGAATGTAGACTCCAACATTCTTCCGGTCTCCTAATATTGTACATCATCTAGAATCAGGAAGTAAAGCAAGTTCGCCCTCTTGCCATTGGCCTCTAGTAAAACAGAAGGATAGAAGGTGACAGCCTTATGGGAATTGTAGTCCATGAAGTGTCAATGACATCAGAGACATTGGGCTCACTGTTAAAATATAAAAATATCTAAAACCACAGATTACAGACGTATAAAGAGGGTGCAAAAACGGTGTCCCTTTAATCACTTTTTTCTTTTATGTGGCTTCTGTCTTTCTCTCCCTCCCTCTCTCTCTCTCTCTCCCTCCCTCTCTCCCTCTCTCCCCCTCCATCTCTCTCCTTTCCTCAACTCTGTTGCCCTCTCTTCCTATCTAAATCTCTCTCTTGTCCTTTTCAACACATCCGTTTGAAAAAGAAAAAAAGAATATGGATCTAGCTGGCCTAATTCTCTGATCTTCCATCTTCAGCCTCTTAATTGAAATCTCATAATCTTGACAGAATAATCGTGACAGAATAGGATTGAGCGGTCCCTCCCTCATCCTGGACCCCCCCAAATGGCCGTTTCCAAAAGGAAACAGAACAGAACAAAGAGGCTTCTTAAATAATTCCCCTCACTCCTGGCAGCGGCATAATAATATGGATTACAGACTACAGAGTGCTCTCTCTCTTTGTCTCTCTACCTCCCTCTCTCTATCTCTCTCTCACTCTCACCCCCCCTCACTTTCTCCCTCATTCTGGATATGGTCATCCCTCCCTCCATCCATTTGTCTCAGTGCAGGTTTTTGTGACTATAAGGCTGACCAGGGGCCAGGCAGCATTATTATCTGTTTTAATTCAGATGAATATATAAATAAAGCCTGCGGCAGTATAATGCTAATATAATGCCCTAAGGCCCTTATATAGCTGCAGGTCCATCCTGGACTTAATCAGGGTTTTTTTTTTTTTGGAGGGGGTGTTAGAGGTATATCTTCCCGGCGGTCGGTCGGGCCGCTGAGAGATTTGCGGAGAGATCACTGCAGCGCGGGGTCCCTGGCGGTCCGTATGCGTATTACTGTGTTAATCTGCTGGCATGTAGACCATGCTGGACTGAAGGTTCAAGTAGGGAAGATTAGAGGGAGATCGGGTGCAAAGCCGACACGCTCGCTGCACACAGTGAAATTGTCTTCTCTCTGTTAACCCTTTACGGGTAACACGTTGTTTTTTGTTTTCTACACTTTGGTGTTCACTTTTTCTTTTTTGTACTTTTCAGTGTTAACTTTGAGAATATTTTTGTGCAGCCTTCCTGAAAAAAGGCCTGCATGTTTCAGCACTTTGGCTTATATGTTGCGCGTGCGCGTTTATGCGTGTGTCATCTGTATTCCTCTCAACAGATTACTGACGGGCAGTAATAAATCGCGTCTTCTAGTTCATTTTCAACAGGAACGGTGTTTTGTGCTGAGAAAACGCTGTGCAATAAAGCAAGTGTGTGACGCCGGGCTTTTTCGCACGGCGTCGTGTGTGTGTGTGTGTGTGTGTGTGTGTGTGTGTGTGTGTGTGTGTGTGTGTGTGTGTGTGTGTGTGGTGTGTGTGTGTGTGTGTGTGTGCGTGTGCGTGTGCGTGTACAACGTAGGTTTGGGCTGCTATGCAGACCTCACACATATGTTGCGTTGCCGATAGTCTTGGGCGGTATTGATTTTCTAATATCGGTATTGATAACGTGTTAATTAGCTCGATATTCGATATTACCGGTATTGACCACTAAGGGCAATGGCGTGCTATCAGAGTCTGACACGTTCCATTAGTCACCTGATTGCGACATTGAGGGGTCAGAAACTGAGCGCTCTGCTGTTCAAGCAGCCTAAATAGGGAACTGGAGTTGGAAATACAAGCCTAGCCCAAATAAGGGCTATTTAGGCATGTGTGTAACATGAAAATTGTTTGTATAGTTACAATTAAAAGTCTCATTGCTCATATTTTAATAGAATACACTATAATGTCGGTATTTGACGATATTCGGTATTCGATATTTTTTATAGACCCAACGGTATTACTCGGTATTGATTTCCAATATCGCGATAAACGGTAATACCGTAAATTGCCCAAGACATATGTTGCGTTGCCGACATGCCCATGAATGGATAGTTGATTTAATACTTTATTGGCATAAATGTAAATGTAATTGTAACTGTTATTTGTGTTTATTTGAGGCAACATGTTAGGTCATCTAATGGGCAAGTTCCTACGGCACCGCATGCACACATGAAATAACGTGAAAGCACAGCCTGGAGTGTACAACAGTTTCGCTCATAACTACGAGAATCACAGATTTTTTTTTTCAATGACTGATGTAGTTACCATTAGACCACTACAGTATCTGTAGGAAGAGAGTAGCAACATGCTTTGATCTTGCCGTCTCATGCCTTGTGCCTGCATGGAGAAAAATAGGCCCCCATAGCTTTGTTTTTACTTATTGTTGTGTGCATTACAATCATGTAAGCCGTAAGGCTGAGTAGTACTGATATTTGTCTTGTCTGTTTCAACAAATCAGATTAGCTTCTCAAAACAACCTGTGGTAGATTAATTTCTCCAAGTTAAACCAAGCCTCTCCATTCCTGTTATTAAATTCCTGCTCTCAAAATCTCCCCTCACATCAGCCACTGTAAGAGCAGCACACCCAAAAAATGCCCCCAAACGCCACCTGCCAGCAACACTTCACACATCCTAAAACCTTTAAGAGCTACTTGACTGACTGAGGTGGAGTCTATCCATCCACTGTCCATTACTTGGGAGGCTAAAAATGTCTAATATTGAACCAAACAGTTCTTATATTCCATCCAAATACCTGTTTGATTTTTTTGGGGGGTTTGCAGAAACCTCATGATTAAGGTGTTGTCAACACCCAGAAAACGCCCCGAAAGGCTCCTCCATCCGTGTAACTTTGTTTAATTGTTCACTTTCGACACCGATAACACCACCAGACACGTTCCCGTGTCAGATTTCTCGTTGCGATTATCTCTGGAGAGTGATAAAATCACTTGAGGTAAATGAGTGGCTGGACTGGAGGACCGCTGAAGTACAGCTCTGCAGTCCTTTAGCCGTTACTGTTTGCTAAATGGAGCCACAGAGTTGGTTAGGATGAGGAGGATGGGGAGGTCGGAGGTCACATGCGTCAGGGGCGGATGTAACATTTCCCAATTGTGGGGGGAGGGCAGAGAATATGGTATGGGTGCGACTTCATCGATGATGCTGATGAAGTCGCACCCATACCATTTTCGGTTAAAAGATTTTAATGGGCAAGTAAAGCATCAATATCAGTTGTTGTTGAAGTTGCAACAGACACACAGCATGCATAAAGCTAAAGGTCTGACTCAGAGCGTTTTCTGTTTTCAATGATGAAATGCTGTTGGTTTAGTGGTGCCACAACTGTAGTTAGTTAGTAGCAGTAGTAGTAGTAGTATTTCATATCATTTTAATATCTATGTTTGTATCTATGTTTTGCATGCCATCATGTTTGGTGGGGCAGTCTGGGCATTTAGGGGAGCATTGCCCCCCATGCCTATGTTTAGATCCGCCCCTGACATGCGTTGGATCAGAAGGTAGGAGCGAACTCTCGGGATAGCCAGGGACGAGGCAACCAATCACGTTTCATCTCTAGAGAAATCCTTGATCCCGGGACCCAGGGAATCCACGCAGCGAGCGCGAGGGCTGCGATTTCATTTCTACCAATCACTCTTGGCTTTTATAAGGAGAGCTAATTGGAACGATTCTAATCTCTCGACTCGTTTTATTTTTTTGTTTTAAGTTCCCCCAGTGACAGAAATAACAGTTTTGGACATCATGGCACTTGTCTTCTTGTATATATGATGAAAACATAAAAGATGTCATGCTCTCTGCACATTGGAGTTGAGTTTTTCAGACTGACTGACGTCAGACTCGGCATACTTGGAGGCAGTATTTCGTTTTAAAGAGGCAGTGCCACAATTCATTATTGAGGAGGATATTGTCACTGCCACATTAACCATTTCAAGATGATATGCACTGTTTGCTGTTACGTGTGGCTTGGTTTGATTAGGAGCAGTGTTGAGCAATATTACTTAGTAGAGTAATATCTTTACTTTACTTATGACCCCTTAGAAAAAAATAATATTACATTACTTATTACTAGAAAGAATAATATATTACATATTAGAATATTACTTTTTCCAAGTCCCCCCCCCCCCCCCCCACTGCGAAGGAATAGAGATGTACAGCACAATGTTTTTAGTGACAACTTGCAACAACTTTGATAACTTGTACTGTACTGTATGTCCTGTGTGCAGAATGCTACAGCTGTTTCTCCGTGAGTGCAGCAGACTCTGAGGCTAGGCTAGCTATTTTTGGTTGGTATTTGTGGTCTTAGTGACTACATCAGTTATTAAAAAAATATATTTTTTCTGTGATTCTCTTAGTTATGAGCAAAACTATTGTAGAATTGCTATAGTACACTCCAGATTTAACATCAATTCATGTACGCCTGTGATGCCGTAGGAACTTGATCATTAGATGACCTAACATGTTGCCTCAAATAAACACGAATAACACGCAAAAACCAGCAGACCTTGAGCTTAATCAACCAGGCGAGCGTCTTCGTTCGTGTGCCTCCTATAATACCACGACAAGGTTCTGCGTTATTATAGTAATTAGAAACTTCCGGAATCCTTTCTTCCTGCCTGTTAAGACTAATCTAATAATGAAATGGCTCCGTCAGGGAGCAAGGAGACCACATCATTTTAATTAAGGATGAGTGGCTTCCCCCTTCCCTCTAGATCCATTCTGTATGCAAGTTTGGTAACATTACTAATTGACTATTGAATAGCAGATCTACAAAGCTCATATCGCGCCAGAGTGGCGCTGGAGCTTGTGGATCTGCTATTTTTGAAAATTAAAACTAATCTAATAATTTTCTGTTGGAGCAACGTCTCAAATGTCTGGGAGTCCCTATGAGACAGATGCCTCTGCAGCCTACCAATACAGTAATTCTAGGTGTCCATGGCATGATATATTTGCATCATGCCACTATCCAGAATCTAATCTAGAAATACTATCTGGACCGCTAATAGTGAGAAAAGTACTCTTCGACAAAATGGAATGATCTTCTGACGAGCAAGACGTCCACAGCAGTCGTTTTGTCATCTCTCCAATTAAAGCAACGAGGCAAGTGGACCGTCGGAGGAGAAGGTCGCAGGGCTAATTCCTTACAACGGAGGCATTGTGATCCATGAGTGAACAATAAGGACGCTAATAACAGTCTTTACTAGCACTGGCCTCCTTGATTGATTCTTGTTAGACGGCTGATGCTGCTTCGGTTTTGTGGTTGTTTTTTTCAACAAATATAATGACCTTTTACTCTAGAAATAAATATGGCCCCTCTTCATCATAGAACTCTAAAAACATGCAAACGTATAGTGGAACCTACTTGCTGAACTGCTTTAATCAGGTACAATTAATTACATGCATTGTGTGGCCTTAATGTTAAAACAACATTGACAATGCATCGTCAATGTTATAATGTCATGCTTTGATGTGTGTGTATTTATCCCTGCTCTCTTTGACTAACTTCGCAAAGGACTGATGATATTACACAGATGCGGTTTATGATATATCTACAAAATACTTTATAAATAAAATAGTCTATAGCCTGCTTTACTTACAAAACATGTGGACTGTTGCTTCACAACCATAGTATATAACCTAAACACTTAACAAATGGACCCTTGCGGGTCCATTTGGTTTCATTTTTACACTCTCAAGAGTTAAAATATGCACCATCTGAATTAGCACCACTTAATTAAGAAGTTTACACTGTTTTGTTTGCAAAATCCAGCCTGGAATTGTGGACAAAATCAAAAGAATTCTTTAATTTTAGGTCTTTGGGGCTAAAATGTCCTCAAATGGTGGTCCATGGCTCAAATGCTGAATAAATGGTGGTCCCTGGAGTCAAAAAGGTTGAAAACCACTGCCATAAAGGAACAACAATGTGCCTTTTAAAAACACATTTTGGTTGGACTTCATGCCCTAGACCTCGGCAACCTTGCAGGCATGTGCAAAGGCTAAAAATATAGATGTACAGTAGCTTGTTATGTAGACATAACATTGTATATAGTTGAACATACTTACTGGTATATACTGTAGCTTCATTGTACATATTCTACTGTTAGACGGATGCTAAATTATTGGTTTCCTAGATCACTGTGTGTGTGTGTGCGTGTGTGCGTGCGTGTGCGTGTGCGCGCGCTTGCGCGTGTGCGTGCGCTTGTGCGTGTGTATCACTTTGTGACAGTTGGATTTCTAGGTTAGTTGGTTGTAATGAACAAAATATCAGTGTTGGCAACTACTTAATTTAAGTAGACTGACCAGTGTCATTTTGGACAATAGGTTTGCAGAATCATTAAGATATATTGTCCGAATTGAGAATTTAACTGATATTTTCATCTGCGTCTGCCCCAGAATGCAAGCATCAGTCAGGGGTGTGTTTGTGTGTGTGTGCGTGCGTGCATGTCTGTGCGCGTGTGTGTGCATGCATGTGCTTGTCTCCGTCTGTGTGTGTGGTGTAATATGGGGGGTATAAGGAGGATTTGCTGGAGAGCGTGGGACAAGAAGAAAGTGAGAAAGGGCAGAGAGGGAGAGAGGGAGATGTTTCTGAGCCTGCTAAGCAGATCAGTGTCTTTGTGTGCGGTCACCATGAGCCACTTGAAACTCCTCCTTGGTGAGGCCCCCAGCCTGGCCGCTACGCCGGCCGTCTGAGGAGAAAGCTCATTCTGTCCTCCTCCTTCCAGTCCTTTTGTGACACAGAGACTGGGAAGACATTGAGATGAGCCCATTTATGAAATACTTAATCAGTTTTCTTTTTACAAAGACCCGCATATATTTGTCTGCACAGTTGTTAATAATTTCAGCTGCAGAAATGTTACATATCAAGGGAACGAATGATGTTTTTATTTACTAACGGCTTGGAGATTTACAGTACAATTCAAGTGCAGCACAATACATGACATGATAACTGTGAGTGGGACAACACCAAATTAAGCATTACACTTGTTTACAATAGCGGCCAACCATGTTCATTTCACCAAGACATTTAGAGACGTACAAAATATTGACTTCTGTAAAGCCAGGCCCAGAGGCAGCAAGTCATAGTGGAGGCGGAGGAAAAGAACAATATACAAAGATGGGAAAATGGGGTGGGTAGGGGGGTTATCATATTTTAAAGAGGGCAGGGTAGAATTCTAGCCGGTTAGAATTCGGCCCTTTTTGAGCAGTTTTGAATGAGTCCAGGGATTTGCATGTCTTAATGACTGTTGGTAGGGAGTTCCACATTTTGGTGGCATCCGATGCCAGTCATCGGATGGTAACCGCAAGGTTGCCGGTTCGAACCTGGGCTCCCCCAGAGTTGGTGTCAAAGTGTCCTTGAGCAAAACACTGAGCCCCTAATTGCTCCTGATATGCTGGTTGGTGCCTTGCATTGCATGGTTTCTGCCGCCATCCGTGTATGTTTGAATGGGTGAATGTGATGCAGATAAAGCACATGGTGCTATATAAAAGCACCGAATTAAGTCTACTTGTTTGTGCCGAATCTGGGTTGCACATGGTTTTTGAAGAGGGAGGTTTCCACTTCCTGCATGGATGGATAAATGGTGGTTAATGGTGTTATTCAGAGGACCCTGACAAGCCGTGAACTCTCTGGAGCCCCAAATGAACAGATTGTTGAGTTGCTCTGTTAAATGGAACTATTCATGACCCCCCGTGACTCCTTAAAGCAACCCTGTTTGTGTTTACTGATTGATTAAAAAGGAGAAAAAAAGGAACAGTCAATAATCTGTTTTCCCAAACGATTTTTAATCACACTTTCAAATATTTGTGTGTGTGCCGTCGGATGGGATGGTTCGCCCTGTGTGGAGTCGACGCGTCCTTTAGGATTTGAGATGGACCACAAACAACAGGAGAGGGGGGGTGGAAAAAAAATGGGGGTGAAAAAAGAGAGCATCGCGCACGGCCATGAGGGGACAAGATCAACAAACAGTACAGAGAAGCAGAGAGAGAGAGACAGAACAGTTTGAGGATCATGAGCGCTGCTAATCCTGACCTCGCTCACAGGGTAATGCTAATGCAAATGCATGTTGTTTATCAAATATGTAATCGACATTTAGTTACAAAAGCCACAGCCAGTGCCAGAGCCCTGGAGCTCTGCTGCTCTTTGTTCCTCTGATCGGGAGATTAAGATGGGCTTTAAGCTATCGCTCAGAGGGATGGAAGGAGACGCAAAGTGGGAGGTTTGATGGTAGATTAAAAAAAATGCTGTTTTTTTTTCCATGTCACATTTAAAATTTCATATTAGAGACGGGCTAGTACTACTACCCTGGTTAATACCTTTTAAAATATTGCTGCTGTCCGGAAGTAAACCTTATAACTCAAATATTTCAGGAAATGAAAAATGTACAGTTTTAAAGAGGCACTTCACTAATTTCACACAATTATATTATGATAATGAGATTCAGAAGATTTAGAACACTTAAGTGGGGTTAGGGTTTAGCGTTTTCCTGGGGGTCTTATATGTGTATAATAATTTATATTATTATTATATGTGTATAATAATAATTTATATATAGAGCCCAGTGTCTCTGACAATACTTCCTGGCCTAAAATTCCCACAGTGCATTGGTGCACTGCACCTTCTTGTGTTAATACTGAGACGACATATACATACTGTAATTTCTGGACTATAAGCCGCACCTGAATATAAGCCGCACCAGCTGGGGCAAAATACTGTTTTTTTTTTCTTGTATAAGCAGCTCCTGACTATAAGCCACACCAGACAATACGCTTCATGTTAGAGCAGTGGTTTTCAACCTTTTTGATACCAGGGCCCACTATTTATTCAGCATTTGACCACATTTTCACCCCACAGAACCCAAAACTAAAGATTTCTTTTCGTTTTGTCCACAATTCCAGGATGGATTTTCGCAAACACAACAGGCAAAACATACACTGTAGATATCAAAATGACCATGACTTATGACTTCTTAATTAAGTGGTGCTAATTTAGATGGTGAATATCATAACTCTTGAGAGTGTAAAGATGAAACAATGTTGAGAATAAAGATGAAATGTTTCATTTTTACGCTCTCAAAGAGTTACATCTGGTTAACCAACTTTCCATCATTTAGTCTGGAGGGCCCACCTGAAACCCTCTCAGGGACCACCTGTTGAAAACCCCTGTGTCATACAGATATTATCGGCCGATAAAGGCTTTAAAGGGGAACCCCGCAACATTATAATATGTCATTAGTGTAACCTAGAGGTGCTGGGTGGACATGATAAAAAAGTTCCCCCATTCTGTGTTCCCAAGAAATGGAGGTCTGAAGAAAACCACTAACACTAACACTACCATGTTAATGGATTTCTTTAGACGCTTCATTTTTCTGAGAGTGTACAAATGCAACCAAATGAACCCGTTCATTTGGTTGCATTTATACGCTCTCAGAAAAATGTTGAAAATGGGTGGAGTTCCCCTTTACAAATCAATATTGGAAAATATCAGTATCGGGTAACTCAGTAACTTGAGTTTTTATAATATTTTTAGTTTTTTGGAAAATTTGGTACAACAAACAGATATGCTTGTATAGATATGTACACTATAGAGCCACACAGAAAGGAAAAAAATATGGGGGACCTTCATCCAATTATGATTGAGTGGTGGCAGGCCTTGGTGCACGTGCTGTTGTTCTGTCAAATCAACCGAATCACTGAATACTCTCATTTTTTGTCCACCACCATAGCCTGCATATATCGGTATCGGTTGATATCGGTAACGGAAATTAAGAGTTGGACAATATCGGGATATCGGTAGAAAAAAAGTCAATATCGGACATCTTTAGTCCTAAAAGTCATTTAGTACTTTTATAACACATGGTTGAAGTGTCTCTTTGTCAGGAAAATCGTATATTTTCAAATGATGCAATCCTGCATCATGGAAGTTGCTGTTGTGACTTTAGCTATTGTCAGTGACTTCCAAGAGGAGGAGAGAGAGAGGTGCAGGTGGAGTCAGCCAGTAGGAGGGTGTAGAGGTTTGGTCCAATGTGTTTTTTCCCTACTTTTCCATCTGTTTAGAATAGGGGTGGGACTCGATTACATTTTTTGATCTAATTAATTTGAAGCTTTGTAATTAATTAATCTCAATTAATCACATACCAATATTTGACTAGACAAGCATTTTTGTGTCAACATGTACAGTACATGTACATACAGTACATGTATGTATGTTATGAGCGTGAGGGTTAGAGATAGCATTAGTAATTTCAAACCAATGGGAGGATAAAACATTGGGAGTTTTGGATCAAAGTCAGCCCTTGTTGGTTACCCTGATTGGCTTCTTCTTTCATTGCATGAACCGCTATGACCGGTACACCTGGAATTCGTCCATTGAAAAAGGTTCTGTGGTGCAAAATGTATGCGCGATTGTAATCTCAATTAATCAGTTAAAGTCCCAGCCCAAGTTTAGAATTTTCGAAACAACACACAGTCGTAAAGTGTGATCAATAGCACTGTTTTTTATGGATGGAAATGGAGTTGTGAAGTTTCCTGTTGTCTAGACCAGGGGTTTTCAACCAGTGGTCCGGGAACCACTAGTGGTCCTTGAGAGTGTTCCATCTGGTCCCCAGGCCAAATGATGGGGAGTTGGTTAACCAGATGTAACTCTTTGAGAGCGTAAACATGAAACCAAATGGACCAAACCAAATGTTTACGCTCTCGAGAGTTACAATATTCATCATCTGAATTATCCCAAGTCTACACAACTAGAGAATGTATAGAAGATTAATGGTCATTTGATCTGTATGTTTGACTGTTTTGTTTCCCAGATCCAGCCTGCATGGTATTGTGGGCAAAAGCAAAAGAAATCAGTTAGTTTTGGGGTCTGTGGGACTAAAATGTCATCAAATTTGTGGACTGGTCGACAACGACAGTCAACAAGGACATGCAACAGCCATGTGCATATACTGTATGTTATGTATTAACAAAATACTGTAATTTAAAATGACACATCAGGGGAATTTGGTGTGTATAGGTATGTGTGTGTCTGCGTGCACGCTGTCGGTACACGTGTACACTTTGCTCGGTTGTTGTTTGAACAACACGCAACGACACGCACACATGTGACAAGGGAGCGAAGGAGGATCGAGGAGGAGGAGGTGGGGAGGGATGGAGGGATTTGGGGATGCGGGAGAGAGGAGCGTTGGTTGTCTGTGTGTGTGTGTGTGTCAGGGGGGATGTAACATTTCCCAATTGGGGGGGCAGGAGAAAATGGTATGGGGGCGGCTTCATCGCCCGTGTCGCTTCGCACCATGGGTGATGAAGCCGTACCCATACCATTTTTGATTACAGGACTTTTATTAGTCAAGTAAAGCATCAGTTGTTGTTGAAGTTGCGACAGACACACGCATAAAGCTAAAAGCTCTGACTGAGAGAATTTTCTGTTTTCAATGATGAAATGCTGTTAGTTTAGTGGTGCCACAACTAGTTAGTCAGTAGCAGTAGTAGTAGTAGTAGTGTTTCAAATCATTTTAAATACAAGCACTTTAATGTGAAACATCTTGGGTTGTTTCGCACGCCATCGTGTTTGGTCTGGTGGGGCAGACTGGGCATTTAGGGGGGCATTGCACCCCCATGCCCATGCCTAGATCCACCGTGTGTGGTGGGAGTGGAGCTTAGCGGGTTGCGGGGCAGTTTTTGCGCTGGTGAAATGTTTACAGGACGACGCGGGGGCACACATACTCCTGCCAGTGTGTGCCTCCCCTGGGCACACGGAGAAACAGAGGTAACCTATTTTCTTTGGCAAGGTTGAGCAGTCACACGGAGACTCTGTTTGTGTTGTTTGATTGCACCGCTCTTTTTGTGTGTGTGTCTCTCTCTCTCCTCCTCTTCCTCCTCTCCTTCCTTCCGTCCTTCCTTCCTTTCCTCTCTCTCTTATCCTCATTTGCCCCCCCCCCACACACCCACAAACCCCCCTCCCACCCCACCCCACCCCACCCCACCCCGCACACACTTTTTCCCCCCTCTTTGCCCCCCCACCTCGTCTCCTTCATGTCCTCCCTCTCTCTTCCTCTCTTCTCCTCATCATCCCAGTCGTCTTTTTTTCCTCCACAGCCTCGTCTTTTCCCCTTCAGCCGTATTATCCCACTCCCCCTTACCCCCCACTACCCCTTTCTCCCTCTCTCTCTCTCCGTCCCTCTGTCCGTCTGTCCGTCCGTCCGTTGCCACACAGGGATATAACACATTTCCACCTGACAACAGATTCTAGAAGTAGAACTGCTCTCAGAGTGCCAACCTGCGTGTTGCGCACAAGTAGGCCATGGCTTACTTTTGTGTGAGTGGAGTGAGTGATTAAAAAACACTTATTTGTAATATTCTCTTTTTTCTCTAGAAAACAATTTTTTTTTTTTCCAGAATCTCATTCCGGAGATGATACTTAAGACTTAAGACATTGGTTATATATAAAGGTCAATCGAATAGTTGGAGGGACGGTCGGCGGTTGACAGTCGAAGGTCGATGACCGCGAACCGATCGCTTTAGTTGCGCTCGTTCTGCTCATGCAAGTAATGACAGTATTGTGTCAGTCGATCTCAAACGTTTTCATGTCCAACGTGATGGGTTGGGGACCCCCAACCCCATCTGTAAATATGCTGTTTCACTCCCCTCCATCTAAAACAATATATATTCACAGATTTGTGCCACTTTTTTTGTTGACGATTTTTTCGAAAAACAGCAGATCTACAAGCATGTGCTCTTACTGTTTTTCAGTGTCTCAGGAGGTAGGGTGGTCGCTCCAATGTTCCATGCGTCGACTGTTCAAATCCCGACTCCCCTTGTCTACATGTCGAAGTGTCTTTGGAAAAGAGTTGGATCACAAATTGCTCCTGATGTGCTGGTTGCATGGTTTCTTCCATCATCTGTGTGTGAATGGGTGAATGTGATGCACTACATAAAGCGCATGGATAAAGACGCTATATAAATGCACCATCTCCAATTTTAAAAGGGTCTTGGTTCCCGTCCACAGGGATATAAAGGAGAGGTCTTGCTGTGCAGTGTTTGCCTGCCTGGTTGCAGGGTCTGTTGTTAGTAAATGAGGTCATTAGAAGACACTCTGACCTAACCAAAGGCATTTTGTTCTCCGCGCTCTGCTCCGCTCCCCAGTTTTTTTTTCTCCCTTTTTTTTACCCTCTTTTTTTTCCTCAGTATAAATATACACCTTTTGATGGAACGAGTAGACCCCGAGATCATTAACATATCATTATGTCGCCCAACAAATTGGGGTGAACCTTATACTAGAAGCAGAAGAAAGAAGGAAAGAAAAAAGGAAAGTCTTTTGTTGTCCTCTTAGATTTAGACACAGTGAGATTCATCCAATCGACCTATAGATGGAGTTGGGACTGGTATATTTATATTTATGTTTACACACGTGACACATGCACATGTGCACGGACGTGGGCACACACACACACACACACACACACACACACACACACACACACACACACACACACACACACATACACACACACACACGCACTATAATGCACTTATGCTGATACACAGACACATACTCACTTTCACAAATTACTCTCCCCCGCTGTTTCTCTCTCTCTCTCTCTCTCTCTCTCTCTCTCTCTCTCTCTCTCTCTCTCTCTCTCTCTCTCTTATTGTAAGTCGTGATCTCTAACCCGAATGTAATATTTATCTCCCAATTCAAGGGGTTTTATTGGCATGAGAAAGCATACTTTTACATTGCCAAAGTAAAAAAAAACACAATACAACAATACAATCATGAAACAAGAAAGGACGCATCATTTAATTGGCAGCTGCTAGATTATTTCTATGGAATTGTTCTCTGACCTCTGAGCCATGGGATGGTTTTTGTACCGGCTATCGGATTGGCTAACTGGTCTCTTGGCAATTCCACTACTTATGATTGGCTATCTCGTCTCTCAGCAACCCTTCCATCTCCAAAGTCCCCATGCCTGTTTATAAGCCAGCCTGCAGCTGCCAAAAGCATAAATGTACATTTGAAAGTTCAGAATCTTAACTAAATCAATTTCTATGTACCAAGATCGCTCAATGAGGGGCGCCTGCTGACCGAGTAGTCCAGGCTGGCGCATGCCACATAGGCTCCAGGCCTGACAGCAGTATGTCACGTGTTCGAGTCCCATTCATAATGATCTTTGCTGCAAGTCTCTTCCACCCTCTCTCTCCCTTATCTTCACTGCTACTACCAATAAAGAGAAAAGACAAGACAAATATTACAAAAAACAATTGATGCAAGAATACACAAACGTTTAGTCTGTAGTCTGTAGGGTGGTTGTGTTCCATGTGATGTCCTCCTCCTCCTATCACAGCAGATCACAAACCTTGCCATTGTTGTACTTCGCCCAGCAGATAATACGGGAGTTTTTGTTTTTAGTCGTGTTTTTGAAATCTCCGTGTTTGATTGTAATCTGTGGGAAGTAATGTCTCTCTGATGTCTTAGCTGTTATGGTCTTCTCCTCTTCCTCTGACGTTCTCATTGTGTCCCGGCTGACCTTTCCTCTCTCTTTCCTCCGGTGTCTGTCCCGTGTGCGTCGGTCGATGGGCAGCCAGCGGTGGGCATGCTATGGGGGTGAGGGTATGGGACAGCCCTCTAGGCCCTCCAGGCCTGCCCCGCCAGGTTATTTCAGGCCTTCGTCTCTCCGCTTGGCACCGCTCCAGATCTCTAATGACACCTGTGAGCCTTGGCATGGCTCCTGGTATACAGTAGGCTATTAGCAGGCTTTTATGTTAAACAAAACACTACAACACAATGCCTCCCCCTGTACGGGCAGTTCGTTGGATACTGTACTGCAGTGCTTCCCAAACATTTACATGTCGAGGACCCCCAAACTGACACTGACTAATTGGCCCCTCCTCATTTTAAAAGATAAGACAGAGACCCTCATAGATCTCTGCAATGACGCCTGAGCGGCTGTTTCCGGAAGTGAATAACCTGTTCATTTTCTTCATAGACTTTTTATTTCTAGAAAGACAAGTGCGTCGCAAACAACTCAGGTCATGACAACAAATACAATATTTTGAACAGATAAAATAATTAAGATGAAAAGCTTTTTCTTAGTTTTTCTTATTTGAGTTGTCACGAACCGAGATGGTTTTGTCCACGGCATACTCGTCTTTATATGAATCATTTTTGAAGTCTATGAGGAAAGCAATTCTCTTCCAGAATTGGCGAGTGGGTGGGACTGCGGCGCTCTATAAGAGAAGATTTTTATGGCTCTAGCAGTGAAAATGTGAATCTCTGTACAGACCCCCAGGGTGACTTTGGCTCAGGAGGTAGAGCAGACTCTGAACCACAAATTGCTCCCGATTTGCTGGTTGATGCCTTGCATGGTTTCTAGCGGTGAATGTGAATGCAGGGCTTGACACTAACACTTGCCCGCTTGCCCGGGGCAAGTAAAAAAAAATGGTGGGCAAGTGAAGACTATCTGGTTGCCCGATCGGGCAAGTGTGCAACTTAGTGCACTATAACAAAACACAAGATACATTTGTCTTGAAGGCAGTCATTGCACTCTGCCTCTGTGTCTTTCCCTGCTTTCTAGCTATCCACAATTCCAGGCTGGATTTGGGAAACAAAACAGGCAAATTAACACATAAACATGACCATTAATCTTCTACAGTGTAGACCTGGGCTAATTAAGATGATGAATTTTAACTCTTGAGAGTGTAAAAATGAAACCAAATGGACCCGCAAGGGTCCATTTGGTTTCATTTTTACGTTCTCAAGAGTTACATCTGGTTAACCAACTTAACTGGGGACCACCTGGAACCTGGGGGGCAAGTGACCATGACCTGAGGGCAAGTAGAACCTGACTTGCACTTGCCCAATGGGCAAGTGTCTCGGAGACCTTAGTGTCAACCCGTGAATGTGAATGGGTGAATGTAATGTAAAGCACCTTGGATAAAGCACTATATAAATTCACCATTTACCATTTTACGTCATTTTGTATTATAAAATCAATAGATTTTACTGAGAAATTGAACCAAAGTCCAAACCCCACTTTGTAAATCGCTGCTGTGCTGTACCATAGCCTTGCTGCAATGTAGCCCCAAACACACACACACACACATGCAATAACATGACACGTTCTCCGCCCACTGCAAATGGACGCTGTTCGTTCTGAGACCGCCGCCCGCCCGTGTCTGATGTGACTGCGAACATTGCGATCGGGTCGCACGTTTTTTTTTCCTCGCCCATGTCAACGAGTTCTAATTTGCGCCGGTGAATGTCAAGGATATCCAGCGGGGTCTGCCGCATTTCTTCTTGTGTTGTGCAATAACGTTGCCCCATTGTCCCCCCCGCCCCCCCGTTGCACACACTCATAAACATACTTCATACGCAGCAGTCTCTGAAGCGTATGCCATTGTTCCTCAAGTGGACAGACGAGTGTCACCCACTCTCCAAATGGACATTGGCAAATCCTCCTCAAAACAATGCGTCCGCCACACCACACAGCTCACCCACATTTAACCCATTCAGGCCAGGATTCTATTTTTGGATTCTGTACAGGATGTACAGTATTCAAACATTGAATTGTTTTGATGCTGCTATATAAATATTGGTTAATAGATTTTCAGAACCCGCGGCATGCCGTTAAGGTTGGCTCAGCAGCCTGGACAGTTGAGCTAACCGCCAAATACATACAGTTCTGGGGGTCTCCTTGACATCAAAAGTAAAAAAAAAACACCCATACACTGTCCTCAGTTGCAGTGAAAGTTATAATAACTTAATAACTTTCACTTCAACTGAGGACAGTGTGCGGGTGTTTTTTTACTTTTGATGTTGGGATTTTTACCCTCTCCTACACGTCTGTAGGAGTCGCAGTAGGTGTGCATAGGTCTTTTTCCTGTTGTCTCCTTGACATGAAATAGTTTGAGCACCACTGACACAGAAACATCGGGTAGTTCCTGATTGTCATGTCACGATTTCGAAGACATATTTTCGTCGAGTGAAGCTCCGATCTAAGGGGGTTAAAACCCCAGACCTTCACCACTTACACGCGGAAAGAAAATTACCTGAGCACAAAGCAGCAGCTCTTGTCTCTCCCCAGAACACACCGCTGCACTCTCTTGTCATTACAAGTGGAGTGTCTATTATAAACAATTATTATAAGCCCTTCACGGACAGTTTGGTCTTTGTCAGGTATTGTGCGCGTGAGTGAAGAAGGATTGGCAGTAATCAATGGAGGAACCTTGTGGTCAAGGTAAAGGGGTCCAGGGCGAACTAAACATACAGTTGCATTCAGGGATATACAGTATAGTATGATGTGATTAAACACACATGTACCCTTGTGTATTATACACGGTCATATTCTCTGAGAGTGTACACATGGAGCCAAATAGACCCTTATGGGGCCTCCAAATGGACCCTCACAGGACGGAGACTCTGAAGGAGTTACAGACATTTACAATTAATTACAATTAATTGTTAATGGTCACATATTATAAGTAGGGTTCATTACCATACCATATTTTTTATATAGCACATTTTTATAACAACAACGTTGTACCAAAGTGCTTTACATTAAAAAGGTAAAAATACAACTTAACTTAAAAAACAACAGCAACCACAAAAGACAAACAACTACAGTGTCACATACAACGTCACCTCATACTATTCTTGGAAAAGCCAAAGAATAAAGGAATGTTTTGAGACCTGATTTGAACATCTGAAGGGTGGGGGGTTGTCTTATGTGGAGAGGCAGCTCATTCCAAAGTTTGGGAGCTGCCACTGAAGCTCCCATTGATAACACAAAACACAATACTGGTCAGGAGTGTCGGCCAGTAACAAATTACAAATTACTGTATTATTGTTACCTTTTTAGCAAAAGTAGCGTAATGATATTACTCTGCCAAAATGGGTTACTCTGCCAAATTGCAATAGAGCTTGTTGTTGCATGCGGAAATAGAACAGATTTACAAGCTATCAACAGATAACAGAGATGAGGAGTAGTTTTACATCCTAATTCACCAATGCATTCTGAAGTTGAACACATGACGTACAAAAGTTGTCGCTAAACAGATTGTCTTGTACATCTGCGGGTGGGAGGGGGGAAACTTAGTATCTAAGTAGTATGTACCATATTACTATTTGATTCAACTCAACTCAGTAATATTACTTTTTCTAAGCGGTCATAAGTAAAGATTAGTCTCCTAAGTAATATTGTCCGACACTGCGGGTCAGGATGGTATCAAAGCTATACCATCAGTGTAAACAACATGCAACATGCATTGTTATCATCATTTGTCAACCGTAATTGAGATCAGTGATTCCACAATGCTACAGCAGACTTTCATTAGGCCCTTCCTAACGATGACTTCAGGGAATGACAGACAGTTTTTGACCTCTCTGAATGTGTTTTGAGGGAGGATTGCAGACCAGAGAAGAAGGAAAGATATAACCTCATGATCAGCTCTGTAGCAGTGGCCGGAAAACTGTGTTGTTCTGGATTGGACTAGTGAAGAAACACGAGGAACGTTGCCGTGTATTAGATTTATCGATGGGTGGCTCTTCCAAGAGAGATTTTACGCTCTCATTAAAGGCCAGTGTCCACGTGTCTGAGTCATAGAGTAGAATCAGCTTGGCTGTCGTCCTAAATATACTTTACTTTGAACATCTTACTTAGCTGGGATGACCAGATCGTATGCATGTCATTGCACGGTGACCAGGCCTATAGAAGAAGACACATTGAGGGCTCTATTTTGTCATTGCTAAACCCCTTATCCCTAAAGCTCTTTTTTTGTTCACATTTTTGAATAGTTAAAAAATTATTACGATCACAATGTGTCGGTGTGCTTTGCAGATTGGCTGGGTGTAACTACTCCTAAAACATTTTCAAAATGCTAAATAAAAAATGGCAAACTGCAATGAAACCAAATGGACCCTTGCGGGTCCATTTGGTTTCATTTTTACGCTCTCAAGAGTTAAAAATATTCATCATGTGAATTATCCCAAGTCTACACACCTTCCAGTCGATCATCTAGCGCATTCTAGTGCATTTTGGAAGTGCCACTAGTGCATTTTGGATTTTGGCAGTTGGCAACACTGCCCTCAATGCAGTCGTGTCAGCATTGAGCTTGAGGTGGAGGAATTCCAACTGTGAGATGTCAGCCAGGCATTTATTGCAACGATATTCTATTTTATTTGACAGTGCAGTGGCTCTGTCTGAAGAGAATAGAATGTTTGTGAGCCTGTCATGAAGTTTAATTTAAACTCGGTACTTAATGGAACAGACATATGGTATCGCTACAGCAGAACAATGAGCCAGCCTTTAATAGACATACCATTACTACATTCATTCTTATAGTGTAAAAATAAAACAGGGGGGCATGAATAACAACAAAAGTGAGGTACTTTGGGAGCAAAAAAAGGAAAGGTACATTGAAGTGCGAGGGTGATAACATTTTGGGGGTGAAAAAGAGAGGGAGAGAGAGAGACAAAGAGAGAGGTGTTAGACGTGTGTGTGTGTGTGTGTGTGTGTGTGTGTGTGTGTGTGTGTGTGTGTGTGTGTGTGTGTGTGTGTGTGTGTGTGTGTGTGTGTGTGTGTGTGTGTGTGTGTGTGTGTGTGTTGTGTGTGTGTGTGTGTGTGTGTGTGTGTGTGTGTGTGTGTGGGCACGGTGGTGGCATTGGCACAGGGGCTTAATGAGAGGTGAGCCAGAGGAGACAGAGCAAGGACAGAGAGAGAGAGAGGGAGAGAGAGAGAGGTGAGAAGGAGGGAGTGAGTGATAGATGGGGTGGCGGGCGGGAGAGGAGAGGGGGAATAGAGAGAGAGAGGGGAGAGAGAGGGAGGAAGGGACTCTGGAAAACAGAGGTGGTAAACAAAAAGCCAAGAATAGAGTACATGGGGTAAAGGTGAAGAAAGGGGTGAGGGACACAGGCAGGCAGAGAGAGAGGACGAGGAACAAACGGTCGGCCAGGCGCTGGAAGAACGAGGGAAGAGGGAGGGAGAGAGCGGTTTCTACTTAAGACAGAAATATGGAGAGGAAACAAGAAAACACTTAACCCCATGCAACCCGATTTGTTGTTCTTCTTCAAATGAGCCACTAATGATCAGAAAAGGTACAATTACTTAGCATGCCAGCAAAGAAATTGCAGCTTTGCGATATTATACAAAGGACCACAATGGTGGTGGTCCTCAGTAGTTCGAATCCCGGCCTGCTACTGTCCGCATGCCAAAGTGTCCTTGGGCAAAACGCTGAACCCCAAAATGCTCCCGATCGCTGGTTGGTACCTCGCATGGCTTCCAGCTGATTTTGGTGTCTGTGAATGATATGCACTGTGTAAATTATGTACGCCTATATACAGTAAATGAATCTTTTACCATTTACCCTGGAAACAAGTTTGTTTTCACTCCTGAATTGCTATTGAATGAGAGGATTCACACAAATTAAAGATAGATTTTACCAGTGAGGCACACATGAAGCGAACACTGTTTCGCTTCCCATATAATGGAGTTCTGGGTTAGGCCTACATAAATATGCAGTGTGTGACACACGCACAGACACAGACACACACAAACATTTTTGCCTGGTTTACATAGTATTCTCGCCCACTACTTTCACAATTATTACGGTATTATTATTATTTTTTGCTGGTGAAAACCGAATAAACTAAATTCCGATATGGCATTTTCGTGGCCGATTGTTGTCAAATTGATTGTTGCCATCCCGTTTTATTCATAATTAACCTATATGGTAAGGTGGAAACAAAGACATGAGAGACACTGCTTCTTCTCAGACACAAAGGGGACGGTGGTGGATAGAGGAGAGGGACAAACAGACACTTGGCTCTGTCCCAACTTATGAAGGAGTTTGGGACAGCCGGAACACCTTCCACCACCCCCATCATCCCACCCCCACCCCTCTATAAAGGTGATGTATGGCCGGGGGCTGGATGTGCCCTTGTCACAGCCCCGCGTCTGAAAAAATTCTGATGGATGGGGGGGTGGAGGAGGAGAGGAGAAGTGGAAGGAGGATAAGGAATGCAGGTGATGGGGAGGTGACAGTGATGTAGCGCACTGCCGTCGCACCGCCGCATCTCAGACAGCTGTTTAGCAACGGGGGCTAACACTCTTTAGTGTGTGTGTGTGTGTGTGTGTGTGTGTGTGTGTGTGTTCGCTGCGTGTGTATTCGCGGGGCGGAGCATGCAGACAGGGGACAGATATTTTCAGGAGGTCACACGGTGGTGGCAATGTAAGATAAGGCCAATGCATGCACAGCACATGTCGTCATGCATCCATGTATCATTTTAAAGAGCTTGTTTAGATATGTTCACCTGAGGTGTGTGTGTGTGTGTGTGTGTGTGTGTGTGTGTGTGTGTGTGTGTGTGTGTGTGTGTGTGTGTGTGTGTGTGTGTGTGGTGTGTGTGTGTGCGTGTGCGTGTGTGTGCGCGCGCCACATCCTGAGACTTCGTTGTACCCTGAGTTAAAGCCAATGGTATAAAGCCAGGGTTGCCTGCACTTTTTTGACTTGAGTGATGCTTTCAAAATTAGCATCGCAGCAAGTTCTACACACCCAAAAAGTAATACCTCATTGCTGAAAATATTTCAAAAATGTATCCATTTGGAATAGCGGCACTGGTGTACTGTATATTAGACAGACACCCTTACAGACACCCGGTATTGCATTATGGGTTTGCATTGACAAGCCCTGTTTGGTATCAATCAATGAAGACTTTTTCTTAATTACATACATTTGATGCCCATATCATGTGATCTATCTGCAAATCCTTTGTGATGTATTGGTAGATCACAATTTTTGGCACCTCCCTTTTATGCAGTAGTCCTTTTGATTGATCGAGTGATAATCCTACTCACCGTGAGCATTCTTAACATTGTCTTGTTAGCTGTTGTCAACATCACAGCATTGAACATTGTGCTCATAAACAGCCATTCCATGTGTTTGTTTCAACAGTTTGCATCTGTATTCCTAGGCCCAGTATCTCTATTCATCATTGGAGTAAAAGGCCCAGTATCTCTATTCATCATTGGAGGAGAAAGCCACTGTCTTTAAACATCAGTGTAGTAGAAGGCCCCGTATCTCTATTCATCATTGGAGTAAAAGGCAGAATTAGAGGAGAAGGCCCAGTATCTCTAACTAGAATTGGAGTAGAAGGCCCAGTATCTCTAACTAGAATTGGAGGAGAAGACCCAGTATCTCTAACCAGAATTGGAGGAGAAGACCCAGTATATCTAACCAGAATTGGAGGAGAAGGCCCAGTGTATCTAACCATCATTGGAGGAGAAGGCCCAGTGTATCTAATCATCATTGGAGGAGAAGGCCAGTATCTCCAACCATCATTGGAGAAGGCCAGTGTATCTAATCATCTGTGTCCTTCAAGGCCTGGTGAGCCTGGCATGGCCCTGGTGCCTCAGGCCTCCACACCCCTCCCTGTTCTCTCTCTCTCTCTCTCTCTCTCTCTCCTCTCTCTCTCTCACTCACTCACTCACTCACTCACTCACTCACTCACTCACTCACTCACTCACTCACTCACTCACTCACTCACTCACTCACTCACTCACTCACTCACTCACACACACACACACACACACACACACACACACACACACACACACACACACACACACACACACACACACACACACACACACACACACGCACGCACGCGCACACACACACACACACACACACACAGACAATGGATCTTCTTTTTTTCCCCACAGGGTCACCCTCCCAAGAGCCTTTCATATCCAAGTACAGTATAATAGTAAGGGATTGTCTGTCTATGAGGATACGTTTGCATGTGTGTCTGGGTTGTGTGTGTGTGGGTGGGTGGGTGTGGGGCGCGTGCGTGACATTTAGCCCGCAGCCGGCAGGTATCCAAGGGCCCTTTCAAATTAGCAACGGGGGATTAGGTGATCCCCCTCGGAGCCCAGTGGGTTCCCGAGCAAGGACTCTGGGAATATCAGGAATATCTGTCACAGTGAAACAGACCTAGTGCCAGCCATAAATCACCCAGCTAGTCCCGGCCTATCACCAGCTGACTGACTACACTTCACCATGTCCACTCTCACTCCCCCTATTAATCAAACTATTACAATGGACTAGAGTTATTTTTTTATTCAACAGACATGTTAAAGTAAACCATCGCCTTTGGGTTGGAATCCTTGTAAGTCCATTGTTTTTAAAGTGGGGGTTTTCAACCTTTTTTGCTATCAGGACCCACTATTTATTCAGCATTTGAGCCACGGACCTCCATTTGATTTCATTTTAGCCTCACAGACCCTAAAACTAAAGATTTATTTTGCTTTTGTCGACAATTCCAGGCTGGATTTGTAAATATGGAGTGTGTAAAGTGCAGTGTGGTGTGCTGCCTCCTTCACATTCAGTAGATCCTGTGAACTTCCGAGGACAGTTAAAATCCCCATTGAGACTCTGGGGTGAAAAAAACAGTTTGGGTTTTGGTGGTGGTTGAGAAAGACTTCATCCAATCAGGATGAGAAGGGCCTTCCCCTAGTGATGAGCATGTGCATGTGCACATCTTGTTACCGGGGCGGACCAGGGGGTTGGGGTTCCAAATCACTGAATGCTCCTTTTAACTAGAACTGAGGACACTAAGTAATTAGTGCCCTCCGTTCCCAAAAGCTTGTTGAGGGTTGTTAGAAGGAAAGGTGATGTAACACAGTGGTAAACATACCACTGTCCTAGCTTTTTATAGAATGTGTTGCTGGAAGGAAATTCAAAGTTTATAAAATTGAACCTTAAATACCTTGTCTTTGTAGTGTATTCTAATGTTTTTTTTTTTAACCAACAAAAACTTCCCATATCTGCTGGGCGAAGTACAGCAAGGTGCAAACACAGCAGCAAGATTTGTAATCGGCAGTGAGGGAGAACTAGGATATCAAATGGAACACAACCACCCTAATGACTAATCCTCCCATGTATTCTTGCATTGAGTAATCTTGGTACATACTGTAGAAATTGATGTATTGAAGAAGATTTGACTTTCAAATGTCGCCTACAACATAGTTGTCTTGATTGAATTTTTGTACTGTTTTTGTTGTATTGTGCTTTTTGCCGTTAATCCGATCGCTGCCGAGACGCTATTACAGCGCCACCCTTAGGCAGCACGCAATTTTACATATACTCTCATTGATCTACATGAAACACTCCTTAGACTTTTACTTTTCATTTCAGCTTTTTACAGTGCCACCAGGAGGCAGATTTTTCTAAAACACATTTTCTCATTCCCCATGATTTTTTTTTTTGGACAAAATGCCTCAAATCACCAAAATTTCCATAAGGAGTCATAAAGTCACAAGAAGAAATGGCACCCTTAACATTGGCCACCATAGCGCCACCAGGAGGCCACAACCTGACCTGGCCTGGTGGAGACCTGTGCCCAGAAGGGCACTTTTTTAGTTGTATTCTGCTTTTAATTACGTTTTGCGCAACACCCTGCCTTTACGACAAAATTAGGGGTTTGTAAGAGGGAAGATTTGAACGAACACACACACACACACACACACACACACACACACACACACACACACACACACACACACACACACACACACACACACGGTGTCATGTCAAACAAATGGATGTACTCCAAAGAGGGTTGTTTGGGTGACCGGGGTAGAGGGGGGGACAGGGGGCGACCGGGGGTAGAGGGGGGGACAGGGGGCGACCGGGGGGGACATTATTGGACAACATGATGTCCTGTAAGAATGTGAGCAGGAGGGAGAGGCTGATTATAGATGGAGGGAGGGGGGGGGGCAGGGAACCATGAGGGGATATGGGTTTGGGGACAGGAACTGGAAGTGTGTGTGTGTGTGTGTGTGTGTGTGTGTGTGTGTGTGTGTGTGTGTGTGTGTGTGTGTGTGTGTGTGTGTGTGTGTGTGTGTGTGTGTGTGTGTGTGTGTGAACAGAAAAACAGAATGCACTTGTGACACAGAGCGGTATTGACAGTCAGGGCTGATGCCCCTGAGAAAACCTTCAGAATTCAATCGGATCGATCCCCCAGAGGACTGGACGGAGGACTCTGCCCCGGCCGCTCCATACCCTGAGTCATTATTACACACACGTGCACGCGTGCGTGTTGTGCACGCACATGTGCACACATGCACACAGAGAGAGAGAGTACATGTGCTACTTATCTACTAGTGTCTATGGATGTTTTTGTCAGACACTAACATTCACATTCTTCTGTATGTGCAATAGCGTTATGGTTCTTGATTCTTTTCCACTACAATAGAAGGTCTGGCGGCAGTGTTGTCAACTTGGTGCATTTGTCGCTATATTTAGCTTTTTTTCCAGACCACCCTAGCACCAAAATTAGTGAAAAAACTCCTGGCGGAAAATCTAGTGCTTTTTTGCTGGTGAGTTGGGGGTGAAATTGGTTGACAGTCGCCAGAGAAAACCCTTGTTTTTCACCATTTTTCCTCCTATGATAGTCCTCCTTCCTTCCTAGAAAGGACCATTGGTAACCAAATGGACGCTTATAGATCTGTAACTCTTGAGAGCGTAAAATGAAACCAAATGGACCCTTACGGGTCCATTTGGTTTCATTTTAACAGGCTTACCACGACTTTTGGGGTGATTGATTATTTTGTTGTCTGCTTATCACTCCAAAAGTCGTTTAGGCTTTGCTTTATTAACAAGGCTTTGTTTTATTAGCAAGTCCTTTAAGTGATGATTGCACTACAAAATCCAGAAAACACATCACACAACTATAATTGATAAATGACTAATGATATAACTTTAAATGCATTTATCTTTGAATGGAAAACAGTGAAATGTGAAAATAGTTTGTTTTGTAAATGTATTTAAAACAAAAACTGAGACATTCCATCAACTATTTTTTTTACCTTAAAGTAGACGCCTTAAGCTTTTGTTCATAAGCTCAGATAACCCACCACGGACCGCCTCATAGAGTCCACTACAATATCCAGAAAACTCCTTACAGTGAAAACACTGTTTTATCACATGTATTAAAAAAATAGCGAAACATATCAACTCATATTTGTTCCCTTAAAGTAGACACCCCAGGCTGTCATTTGTTTGCATAACTTCACAACAGAGGATTTTCTATAAATTATTCCATTAGTTTTGAGCCTCATGGGAGCAAGCCTACTCAACCTGTCAATCAGTCAAAGACTGATTGACAGGTTGATCCCTTATTATGATCAAGTGTAACATCTTCCAGTTTGCATAATGAAAAAGAGACATTAGAGAACCAACTCAGATTCACTTCCAAATCCCTGTAAAAACCCTTAAAGGGGAAGTCCACCCACTTTCATCATTCTAATATGTCATTAGTATACCGTACAGGTGTTGGGTGGACATGATAAAAAAAAAGTTCCCCCATTCTGTGTTCCCAGGAAATGGAGGTTTGAAGAAAACCTCTTGATGACACCATCAAGATGTACTGTTTTTCCACCATGTTAATGGATTTCTTTAGATGCTTCTTTTTTATGAGAGCGTACAAATGAACCCGTTAGGGTTCATTTGGTTGCATTTGTACGCTCTCAGAAAAAATGTTGAAGATGGATGGAAATCCCCTTTAGTGTTAATTTAGGGACGCAGTACTGTATACAACTACAATATGAGTCCAGACACCTTACATTTGAGTTTCCTGATGATCTTTCACTGCATGTTATAATAGTAATCTAATAATTAGAATAGTCTCAAAGATTCATTCAACATTTTCATTTTTATATATTGTGTAACAAAGTCACGCATTGTATAGTATAGTATATATACTTGTATATACGGTGTTAGTAGTTAAGTAGTTAAACGTGTGTGTGTGTGTGTGTGTGTGTGTGTGTGTGTGTGTGTGTGTGCATGAGAAGGAGGAGGAGGTGGTGGTAGTGTGTGGGGTGGGGGGGTGGGGGTGGTGGGTGGGGTGGTGGGGGTGAATGCGCAGCACAGAGTCCATGTGTTGTGTGACCTTGGTCACTGGTGAGGGGGGACCTAGTTTTCTTGCCAAGCCAATCAATAAGCTAAACAGGCGGAGGATGGCTATTTGGAGCATGGGAAGCCAAACTCAAATACTGATAGGTTATCTGCCCGTCCCAGCACCACTTCTGTGCAAATATTGGACCAGCACATTTTTCACGGTGACTTGCATTTGGAAAAAAGAGAAAAGGAAAAAAAAGAAAGCGAGAGAGAGAGGGGGAGAGAGAGAGGGGTGGGGGGTGGCGGGTTAGTGGAGGACGGACATGGTTGAGTGGATATGTTACAGGGCATTACCCCAGAACCTCCCACCCCCACCCGTGCCCTCCCCTCTCTCTCTCTCTTTCTGTCATTCTGAAACTCATCCTCTCTTCTCTTCCTTCAACTACCAACACCAGTGCATTCCATCTAGCTATCTCTCGTCCTCTCTTATCTTTCTCTCCCCACAAACCCACAGTTGTTGTTGATGTGCCGTTGGGCAATACACTGAACCTCAAATTATCATGTTCTTGAATGTGAATGTGAATGAATGTGTGTGTCAATGGGTGAATGTAATGGACACTACAGTCTATGTAAAGCACCATGGATAGAGGCGCTATGTAAAGGCACCGATTTTTCTGTCTGTCTGTTTGTCTGTCTGTCTGAGAGAGAATGAGTGAGAGAGAGAGAGAGAGAGAGAGAGAATGCGTGTGTGTGAGAGAGAGAGAAAGAGTAGCAAACAGTGTTCTTGTGATTTACGTGTCTGCCCTGAAACCAAAAGAACGATAACTTTTAATGTAGGGAAATTACAGGCTGTTTAATAATAGTAAAAAAATAAAATAAATAAAAATAAAAAATAAATAAAAAAATGAAACGTATCAAATCTCTTTTTTAGTTTTACCCCATAAAGTACACCTTATGCTGCTTTTGTATAACATTTGTTTGCACAAATACACAACACACGATTTTATATAAAATATTTCATTAGTTTTGAGCCTAATGAGAACAATTCTACTGACCCACCAGTACCTCAACCTCAATACTGTCAATCTGTCAATCTGTCAGTTAATGGCACTCTGTATCAATGTGTTAGATTGGGAGGGTAAAATCAACAAATCACATAATTCTCATTTGATTGACATTTGTATACATAGTTTAATTTCTATATATATATATATATTATATATATATATATATATTATATATATATATATATATATATATATATATATATATATATATATATATATATTCTACTGTTATGTTCTTGAACCACATTGTAAGTCACTCTGGATTAAAAGCATCTGCTAAATGCGCAAATCAATTAACTTTGATTTTTACAACATAATTTAGGGGTTCCAGGGATAGAAATGCCAATAAATGTGGGGGCCCGTTAGCCTAATGCATGTCAAACTGGGTGTCCTTGAGATTAAACGGATTGAGAATCTGTGCTTAAGTCTTCTCTTATGTGTGGGTTCTAGCCTCAGGGCATATCTTTGCAAATGGAGGTCCCCAGGGCTATTATAAGTGTCCGTGTGGGGGGCTGGGGGGGGGGTCCTTGACATGAGAAAGTTTGGGAAGCCCTGGCACTAATCTAGCACCTCGATCTTGGAGCACTATTAGAGAGACATGTGTGTAAAGTGTCCTGCAGTGGACGATGGCAGCTGCATCTGATCAATAATGAATGAGTGACACATGCCAACCACTCAGGAGATAGCAGACAGCCCAGCGCGTGCGTGTGTATGTGTGTGTGACTGTGTCCGTGTGTCAGTCAGGGGCGGATCTAACATTTCCCAATGGGGGGGGGGGGGGGGGGAAATGGTATACCATTTTTCAGTTACAGGACCATTTTCAGTTACAGGACTTTTATTAGTCAAGTAAAGCATCAATAATAACATTAGTTGTTGTTGAAGTTGCAACAGACACAGACACACAGACACAGCATGCATAAAGCTAAATGCTGTTGGTTTAGTGGTGACACAGCTTTAGTTAGTTAGTAGCAGTAGTAGTGTTTCAAATCATTTTAAATAGAGGCACTTTAATTTGAAATATCTTGGGTTGTTTTGCATGCCATCGTGTTTGGTGGGGCAGACTGGACATTTAGGGGGGCATTGCCCCCCCCCATGCCTAGATCCGCCCCTGGTGTCAGTGGTTGTGTGATCGTGCACAAGCATGCATGTGTGCACATACATGTGCGATGTGTGTAACGTGCAACAAAGAACATCCTCTGAGACAATTCAAAGCTCATCGAGAGACTGAGTTGAGAAGCAGTGGAATCATGGGGGAATTGTGTGTGTGGGTGTGACTGTGCGTGTCAGGGGCGGGTATAGTCATGGGCATGGGGGGGCAATGCCCCCCCAAACACATGCAAAACAACCCAAGATATTTCAAATTAAAGTGCTTATGTTTAAAATGATTTGAAACACTACTACTGCTACTAAGTAACAACAGCTGTGTCACCACTAAACCAACAGGATTTCATCATTGAAAACAGAAAACTCTCTGAGTCAGACCTTTAGCTTTATGCATGCTGCGTGTCTGTTGCAACTTCAACAACAGCTGATGTTGTTATTGATGCTTTACTTGACTAATAAAAGTCCTGAAAAATGGTATGGGCAAGCAGCACCCATACCATTTTCTCTTGCCCCCCAACATGTTCTCTTGCCCCCCCCCCCCCCCCCCCAATGGAACATGTTACATCCGCCCCTGACATCCATGAGTGCGTCTGAGTGTGTGTTGTGCACGGTTTTCTCAGTAGGTGTGGAAGTCAAAGCCAAATCCCAGCGATAGAGACGGCAGAGATTGGAACAATGACTTCAAGAGCAGCCTGTGCAGCAGCTAAAAACAACAACACCAACACATTAAATATTACAGAGTGCTGATCAAAGCTCCACCGCGACGTGTAATAAATGAATTAAAGCCAGCCCCGAAAAAATATACAGTCCATCTGGACCTGCAAGACTCTCAGATCCATGATAGAGACCATTAATTGCTCAGATGCTTGGCTTTATTTCTGTTTTGTTTCATTTTATTATTATTTTTTTTTTTTGTTTTGGCTGATCTTCAAATTTCAAATCAATCATCATCCAGCCACCTGTATTGATTTGTCTGCTCATATTCTCACCAAGATTTCCTTTCAATGTCTCTTGTTTTGCTTTCTATAGCCACTCAAACCCTCTAGTGAGTTAGTGAACAGAGCTGTTTGTGCCATGAACATGTCGCACTGCAATCCGTTTTAACATTTGGCAACTTTAATCTGGCCATTTTGGTCAATAAGTAAGTACTAAAATGCCTCCTAGCCCTAACCCTAAACATACCCACAAGCACGTTGCCGTGCCGACACAGGGCTTAAAACAAGGTGTCCAACCGGCCACGCTAGACGATTGATTTCCGGGTTTTCCTCTCATCATTGTGCTAGTCAGTTCCCAGACTAAATACAGTAGATCAGGGGTCCCCGCACTTTTTTGACTTGAGCTACTTTCAAAATGACTGGCTCAACAAGATCTACACATAAAAAAATCCATTTCAAGGCCCCCAAGAAACTTTAAAATAGTGTGATGGTGTTACTTACACTTTTTTGTCCACAATTGGGAAAGAGAACTGGCAAAACGTTGGTCAAAATAACAATTATTCTCCATTTTCTAATTGTGTGGACTCTTGAAATTACGTAATTCAGATGCTTAAATATTATTTAACTCTTGAGAGCGGTAAAATGAAAAGAAATGGACCCATAAGGGTCCATTTGTTTTCATTTTAGCGCTCTCAAGAGTTACAGATCTTAGATCTCAGATCTCAAAGCTGATCAGGAGATCAGCTTTGTAAGCAACCAAGTGGTATCACTTGATAACGGTCAAATCGGGTGATGCAAATGTTTGTATACAGTACACGTCACACAGAGCAGGTGATCAACAGTTTACCATTCTGTGAGTCATTGTGGTGGTTTACAGCCATGCAGCACTGGGCGGACAACACTGGGCAGGGAGACAGCCTGTAGTGCAGGCATGTGCAATGATTACACATGGTAGTGTTTGGTAACAGACAAGCCCTGTCTGTCTGTCTGTCTGTCTGTCTGTCTGTCTGTCTGTCTGTCTGTCTGTCTGTCTGTCTGTCTGTCTGTCTGTCTGTCTGTCTGTCTGTCTGTCTGCCTGCCTGCCTGCCTGCCTGCCTGCCTGCCTGCCTGCCTGCCTGCCGGCCTGCCTGCCTGCCTGTCTGTCTGTCTGTCTGTCTGTCTGACCGACTGACCATGATGGTGTGATGTTTTCTTACTGTCTCTCTCTGCAGCATCTCTCCACTTAGATCTGGCTCTGTTCTAGCTGCTCTCTCTCTATCTCACTATCCATGTCTCTCTCTTCCTCTCTCTTTCTCTCCCCCTCTCTCTCTGACACTGGGCACTGCTCCCCTCCCTGACCATCTGGGCCTCTCCTCCAATCCGTGCAAGTGTGTGCGCCTGCGTGCGTGCATGCACGTTTATGCACTTGTGTGAATATATATGAGTTTGAGAGAGGTTTTCTCCTCAAGGGCGTGTGTGCGAACACGCATGTGTGTGTGTGTGTGAGTGTGTGTGTGTGTGTATGTGTGTTTATGGGGCTTTTCACTGTATCAGTGGTTGTGTATGTGCAGAAGGGGTCTTCCTTCGCCAGGTGGACAGATGCTACTTAGTAGCCTTACAGCCCAGCCAGCTCTAAAAGAGAGCAAGAGAGAGAGAGCTGCCGGACTTAACCCTTCGTTCACCTCCACTGTGTGTGTGCTAAAACAGGGGACTATGCATTAACATAGGAAATGTAATCGGGTGTGTATTGGTATTATTAAAGGTATTATGCATGTACTGTATATCCATGCCGCTAATGATGATGTGTGTGTGCATGGGGTTAATGAATGTGCATGCATGCATGTATGCATGTGTGTGTGTGCGTGCATACTGTAAATGCACACTACTGTAGCGCGCCTTCTCACGGTTATATATGATCTGCATCTGCGTGTGACTGCGCATCTGCACGACGTACTGGGTGTGTGTGCGTAGGTTGACGACGTCGTGCACAACGTCGTCCATGCTTATTTATTTCTACTAGGCATATTCCTCCCTTTTCTATGTGCTTATTGTGTGCACGTGCACGTTTCCTGGCAGTGGTCTTTATAATGCTCTTATCCGTCCCAGTGGCCCGGTCTTTGTCTGCATCTCAAATGGAGGTTTAGTCTCTATAACACATGGATGGGCTTAATCAAACCATTAGAGTGTTTTCACCCACCATGCGAGGAGCAGCATCTCAACACTGTACCTCCTACTGAGGTCTGCTTTAAAACATTCACAACGGGAACCTCGTTTTGGGGCTCTAAGCATTACTATGTGTTATACTCTAGATATTGAAAAATAGCAGATCTACAAGCTCATAGCACGCCACTGAGTGGCACACTATGAGTTTGTAGATATGCCATGAAAGATCTCGAAAATGTGTCAAATCTGTGGAAATTATTATAAATTGCAATGCACAAGTAGGAACTTTGGACAAGTAGGAACTTACAAGTAGGAATACATTTATACATTTGTGTGACGTGGCTCAAAGAGACTACTCTCATACGGTAATCACTTTTAGTCCTGGAACTGTACAGAACGACACAAACCTCCAATGACAACAGGCCAGTGAGGCTATGTTGTCTTTAGGGCATATGTTCTCTCTACCTTCTCATCTCCTGGAACCATGTCTCTTCTCTCTCTGATGCTGCAACGGCAAACACACACAAAAAAAAAACCTTCTGGATTATATGTAGGCCAGCTCTCAGCGACTTAGCAGCCTCTCTATCTCACACTCTCTCTCTCTCATGCTCACTTGTTTCCCTGGCTCTCTCTCTTATCCCTCTCTGAGAGAAGATAAGGATTGATGTCTTTCTCTCTCTCTCTCTCTCTCTCTCTCTCTCTCTCTCTCTCTCTCTCTCTTCTCTCTCTCTCTCTCTCTCTCTCTCTCTCTCTCTCTCTCTCTCTCAGGCTTTATCTGTCTGTCTGTCCGTCTGTCTGTGCATGTACTGTAGGACTAAAAGCGTTTTCCTTGAATGCTGGCCTTTTAGCCGACTTACTGTAGGTCTTATAGTCTGGAATGACTGCAGACACGCGAGTGCGGATCAAACTGCATCACGCACACACACGCGCACACACGCACACACACACACACACACACACACACACACACACACACACACACACACACACACACACACACACACACACACACACACACACACACACACACACACACACACCTCATCATCACATTGCACATGCTCGTAATGCAAAGACGCACACGCATCTGGGTCGTCAAACACTTGCTGACTTGTTATTCTGGGACATACAGTACATATAGTATAGTGGTTTTCACCCAGTGCTCCGGGGACCACCAGTGGTTCTTGAGAGGGTTCCAGGTGGTCCCCAGCTAAGCTGGTTAACCAGAAGAAAAGTTGGTTAACCAAATGTAACTGTTAAGAGTGTATAAATGAAACCAAATGGACCCTTATGGGTCCATTTGGTTTCATTTATGCTCTGCCTCCTGTGTTAACCTGAGCCCTAAACAAGTTGTTCTGCCTTTATTACTGGCATGAGCGGAGCGGGCACAAGTAAGGCAATCTGTGCAGGGCTTGACACTAACACTTGCCTGCTTGCCCGGGGCAAGTAAAAAAAAAAAATGGTCGGGCAAGTGAAGACTGCTACCTGGTTGCCCGATCGGGCAAGTGTGCAACTTAGTGCACTATAACACAACACAAGATAAATTTGTCTTGAAGACAGTCATTGCACTCTGCCTCTGTGTCTTTCTCTGCTTTCTAGCTATCCACAATTCCAGGCTGCATTTGGGAAACAAAACAGGCAAATTAACATACACATCAAGTTGACCTAATCTTCTACTTTCTCTAGTTGTCTTAATTAGACCTGGGCTAATTAAGATGATGAATTTTAACTTTTGAGAGTGTAAAAATGAAACCAAATGGACCCGCAAGGGTCCATTTGGTTTCATTTTTACGTTCTCAAGAGTTACATCTGCAAAATTTACAATATATTTTTTGGGAGAAAGTGACCATGAGCTGAGGGCGAGTAGAACCTGACTTGCACTTGCCCGATGGGCAAGTGCCTCTGAGACCTTAATGTCAACCCCTGCTGTGTGCGGTCACTGCGGTGCTCGGTGTTCAGTGCTCGGTGGTCAGGCCCTCAGGGTACTCCGATTGACCACTTTAGGTGATGACGTAATGTGACGTAAGTCAAAGACCTTTTATAGCTGATGTAGTCAGTATGTGCCCTCCGTATTCAGTAAGTGCCCTACTGAACTTGAAACTGTTCAATTAGCCAATCTACGTTGACACATTTTGAGCTTGTAGATCGACTATTTGAACTATTAAAATTTGTGTTTCAAGACTACGACCTCCATATTCTTAACTTTTGTATTGATACATTTTGTACTGTTTCTGTCATATTGTATTTTGTTGTTATATTCTACCGGTATTTTTTGTTTATGTTCTTGCTTTGGCAATGTAAACGTATGTTTTCTCTGAATTGAATTGAATCGAATTGAATTGAAAAGTGTTTCAACACAATAAAAAGGCAAAGAAATTCAGGGACAAAGGAGTAAGCAGCATAAAAAATTGGGGCACAGGTGTTTTTTTACCCCAGAATGCCCACAAAGCTGTTGACGACAGACCACATGGACCTCTACCACAGTGACCTCTGCAGCATGTTATCTCTGTGTGCCCTTGGATGGAGCAAACTTCCTCCACTTTCACTGTCATTTCCAATTTAGAACAACAACATGTTTTGCAGATGTTTTAATATCTCAGACAGTGGAAAAACCCTCAAACGGGGGAGGAGGAGGAGGATGATCACCAAACCCAAACAATACGACCAACCAACAGTCTTCCACGGCCTTCTTTTCCCTTAATTGATTTCACATTGCGACGGACTGACTGATGCCCAGCAGCGTCTCTGAAATGCCTCCTTTTTGGGGGTCGTCCTGCAGAAGACAATGGACCCCTCGCATCATCGGTCCCATGATGGCCTCCTTGTCTTGGCCGCTGCAGTGTCCTTGTGGCTGTTGTCATCGTCGTCGCCATGCAGATATCGGACCCGACGTTCCTCATCCTCGTCTCCAGTGGGTGATGGGCCTTAATGCGATCCCAAACCCCCGGAAGATAGCCTGCCGGCGGCGGCGCTGCCGCCGTGGTCCACTTCCTCCTCCAGCAGTGAGCAGCGAGGCTCCGTCCGAGCTGTAGGGAGGACAAGTGTATCAAAAAAACACTTCCCCACTTTTGGCCGGCTGCACACGCTCCCGCATTAAAAGATTAGAAGCGATGGCTTAAATCGAAGAGAGGAGAGCTTTGGAAAATATCAAGAAGAGGACTGTTGTCAGTCAACCCCTCGTGGGCTAGTTTTTTTTTTCTCCCTCGCAAGTGGAAGTGGATAGAGAAGTCTTTATTGTGGCTTTGCTTGTTTGAGGAAAAAAAGAGGGAGAGAATGAAAGAAATGGGACATAGTCTAAAGCCTTTCTGTGTCATAGGAATTAAACAAACGCAAAAAAAGGGTGGGGTGGGGGGGGTGTTGGGGATAAAAGCGGCTTAGACTGTTGAGACAAGTACATCTAAGAGAACGCAACAAAAGCAGGGGTGTAAACGGCGGATTCTTCCCCGGCTAAAAACTTATCAAGCGCGAGCTTTGTGTGCTCAATCCATTTAAGTGAGTCCCTAACACGCCCCTATTGTATGCCTTTAATGGTCGGAAAGTGACTTGCGCGGGGCTATCGCCTCTTCATGGGGATTACGGCTAAGTGCTTAAGTTGTAGCGAAACCCGGATTTATACTGACGGCAAAGAGAGCGAGGGGAGGGGTGGGGAGATGGAGGGGGGTGGGGGTGGGGGGGGTATAGAAAAGGACCCTTACAAAGGATTTGTGTCAGGGACCAGCTCGCTGTTCATTTCATGTACAGGCGTGTGACAGGGCCGAGAGAGGACACACCGCCGTTTAGGACAGTGGTTTTCAACCACGGACCACCATTTGATGACAATTTTACCCCAAAGACCTAAAACTAAGGAATTCTTTTTGTTTTGTCCACAATTCCAGACTGGATTTTGCAAACAAAACGGTGTAGACTTCTTAATTAAGCGGTGCTAATTCATATGAAGAATATTTTAACTCCAAATGGACCCGCCAGGGTTAACCAACTTTCCATCATTTAGCCTGGGGACCACCTGGAACCCTCTCAAGGATCACTGGTGGTCCCCGGAACACCTGTTGAAAACCCCTGGTTTAGGACATCATGACGTTTGCCTGTTTGTTACTGTATGAGCTCATGTTGTCACACAACACTTCTCGTTTCTCTCTATTATCCCGTTTATGGCGGGAAAAACCCTGGTGCTGTTCCCGCCAAAATTGCCGCGAGTGAACCGAGTGCAGCAAGCGCCGCGTTACAAAATCTGCTAGTAAAATCTGCTATTTTTTGAGTAATCGTAAAAGAATTTGGCCCAAATCTTTGTATATGTTTTCTGGCACAGTGAACCTGTTTAACTCTAATTTTGGCTTCTTAGGAGGTCCCTGGACCTGCATATTTTCAGATGAGTGTCTATGACCAAATACAGATAGCTCTGGTGGTCTGTGACATGAAATATAGGAGAGACAGCAATGTCATTTTGTTTTATAGTGGTCGCGACCGGTGGTCAACTGATTTATAAATCAGTTGCAACCGTTATCTGGTGAAGAGCAGTCGACCATTTTACTACTGATTGCGACTGTTGGGCCAACAGCCATGACCGTATACGTCACTGGCCGCTAGCATAAATCAGTCGACTGCTGGGCCCAACAGTCGCTACCGTTTTATAGCGGTCGTGACCAATGGTGATTTCGCCCCTCCTGGGAAATAGTGTCAGAACCACTGACACTGAAAACATCTGGAAACTTCAGATTTACCATAATTTCCGGATTATAAGCCGCACCTGAATATAAGCCGCACCAGCTAAATTTGGGGCAAAATACTGATTTTTTTTTTTCCTTGTATAAGCCGCACAAGCTAAATTTGGGGCAAAATACTGATTTTTCCTTGTATAAGTCGCACCTGACTATAAGCCGCACCAGGCTTATAGTCAGGTGCGTCATGTTAGAGCAGTGGTTTTCAACTTTTTCACAATTTAACAACATCTTCACCCCGCAGAACCCAAAACTAAAGATTTCTTTTGGTTTTGTTCACAATTCCAGGATAGATTTTCGCAAACAAAAGAGGCAAAACCAAAACCAGAGGCAAGACCAAAATGAACATGACTTATGACTTAATTAATTAAGTGGTGCTAATTTAGAGAGTGAATATCATAACTCTTGAGAGTGTAAACATGAAACCAAATGGACCCGCTAGGGTCTCAAGAATTACATCTGGTTAACCAACTTTCTAGTCATCATTTAGTCTGCGGAGTCCACCTGGAACCTGGAAAATCCATAGATTGGCCGCACCGTTGTATAAGCCGCAGGGTCAAAAGCATGTGAATAAAGTAGCGGCTTATAGTCCGGAAATCACGGTAGAAGCCTTTTTTTAAAAAAATCAGTCTCCGGTTTAAATGTGTTATTCTCTCTCTCTCTCTCTCTCTCTCTCTCTCTCTCTCTCTCCCTCTCTCCCCTTCTCGTCCCTGTTTTAATTAATTTCTAGCTGTGCTGCCGTATGAGGCTTGGCCCACGAAGTGTGTCCCCCTGCAGTTTTGGGCCCATGACTCCTGCTGTCGCTGCCAGAACATACTGTAAGTCCCACGCACTCACCATGTTTCAAGAAGCAAGTGGTACGAACAAGGCAGAAAAAAAGCAAAGGGCAGACAGTGAAGCCATGCAGAAGAATACATAACACAGTATAATACATGAAGATCTGGTTTTGTTTTGGGGAAAAATTAGATTTATCCATGCTCGCTTTGTATCATCGCAATCGTTTTGAGGTTAAGACATGTAAGACGGCTCTCCCAGTCTCACCCCTCCTCTTTAGTGAACTGAAAATGCATTGTCATAACACCAGATTTCAATTTCAATCAACAATTTCAATCCAATCAGGAGACACTAGTGGTTAATATTGCTTGTTGTTTATTAAAAAAAAATAATGCCTGTGCATTGCACAGATGCTGTCTGTTGCCATATCGATATAGCAACCTCTTGATTGATTCATCTATCGCCTAGTCGTTCGAGCAATAGATTGTGAAATCGATATATTGAGTACAGGAAGCGAAATTGGAAGTGATGACAAAATTGTAAGTGAAACACATTTAACACACTGGCCACGATCGCGCGTGCGTCGTTTTCTGCCCACTGCCACGACTCAAGCCAGTGAAATCGGTAAAAAAAATATTTTGAAGCGCCAGATCGCCTAAACAGGAGGGGGGGGGGGGGGGGGGGGGGGGGTGCCGTCATGCTTATTTCTGGTGTCTTGACTAACCTGTCCTCTGACGATCTGAGCAAAAGGTCCCAGGTCAAAAGTCAGGAAGTGACGTCCAGCCCTAGTTGATCTACCCATGTGCCCACGACAACATGATGCATAATATTTTCACACATCCTCGCATGTGAGGATAAACGAACACGATAAAGTGCAGGACTTTACTCACTTGTGAATCATGCACAAACAGCGGTTCAAACCCCAGCTCCTCCTCTCTACAGCGTCAAAGTGTCCTTGGGCAAGACACTGAACTCCAAGTTGTTTCTAATGTGCATGTTGGTACCTTGCATCCAGGCTTCAGCTGTAATCGGTGTATGAATGTACGGGTGAATGTAATGCACTATTTTAATCTACTTGGAATGTGCTACATAAATTCATAATTTTTACATACGGCTTAATCTGGTTACAGTTTGTTTAATAACTTGTCACTTGTCACCATGCGTCCAGAACATCCAGGTTTTTTTTGTGAAACAAGAAATGTCTGCCTGTCTAAAGCTTGACAACATCCGGCCGCTGATGGGCACTGCACACACAATCAAAATGATACAGTATACATTATGTTCATTTAGATCTGTCTTTAGATCATGAGACCATTTAGGTAGAGATGGCAATCCCATGTCACTATTATATGACAGACAGGTGTACAGGAGTCTAGGAGAAAGGTTATACCCTTGAGCTGTCTGTCTGTGTGTGCGTGCGTGCGTGCGTGTGTGTGTGTGTGTCTGTGTGTGTGTGCGTGCGCATGCGTGTGTGTGCGTGTGCGTGCGTACCTGATGTAAGCAGCTGTGGGTAGGTAAACCAGCGAACACCTGCCCCTATTGTACCCTGACTCACTCAGTCTCTCACACACACACACACACACACACACACACACACACACACACACACACACACACACACACCACACACACACACACACACACACAGAGAGCGATCTTCCACTGAGCACACAACACCCAACACTGAGTAAAGATGAAGAAAAGGCCCAGCCCCTGTACACACAATGTAAACCCTTTTCTTTCACTAAGCCTTGATATGTTCCTCAAAGCCGGTGAGAGCCATTGTGTGCCTCTGTCTTTTGTCATCGCGTGTTTAAGCAGGGACGGCTGATCATAATGACGATGATGAGGACGATGAGGACGCTAATGATGATGGCGACGGCGGTGGATTAAGAAGAAGCAGCTGCCAGCTGGGGAGACGCGAGGAACGCAGACAATCAGCCTGTTTACCCAAGAAAGGTACACATATAGTGGCTGCTGTTGAATGGTGCAGGCCCCACTGCGCGTGTGTGTGTGTGTGTGCGTGTGCGTGTGCGGCTGTGCACACGTGTGTATGTGAGAGAGTGAAAGAGGTGTGCCCTGATAAAGCGTCTCCTATATCGTTTCATCTTCCTTCACATGCTCAATTTAGTTTGCTATTGAGCACAAGATAATAGATGGTATACTGTATGTTAAATTGAGATATGATACATTGAGATGATATAGGAAGGAATGAAGTATTGGAGAGACAGCGAGATCATCAGTTGCGACCGTTATAAATTAGTTGTGACTAGTGTTGTTCCGATCACATTTTTTTGCTCCCGATCCGATCCCGATCATTTGAGTTTGAGTATCTGGCAATCCCGATATTTTGCGTTATGGTTATTCTTGTGAAAAGATAAAAAAAAGAACTAAAGCAACTAGTAGCAAATGCATGATTTTTATGTAAATTGCATACTGTGTTCATGATTTGAGTCTTTTTGTACAAAACCTGAGCACTTGACTATAGAGATAATGTGTAACAATGTGTAGGAGTTTTTGGACAGAATTTGAATTTACAGTAGTCGGCTACCTGGTTTACAGTAGTCGGCTACCTGGTGGCGTTTTAAAAGGCAAATGTGAAAAATACAGGTCAAATTTTTGTCCTTGTCTGTGCATGCAACATTTCAGGCAGATTGGTACAGTTATACAAACTTATAGGTGTGAAAGTCTGCCTCATGTTCTGGAAATTTTGAGGCGAAGGTTTGTGTTGCCATTCAGGGTGTGTGTGTGTGTGCATGACAAACTGTGCACTGTGGCTCAGGAGGTAGAGCAGGTCGTCCATTAATCGGTGGGTCGGCGGTTCAAATCCCGGCTCCTCCCGTCTACATGTCGAAGTGTGCTTGGTTGTGCCTTGCATGGTTTCTTCCACAATCTGTGTATGAATGTGTGTTTGTGAATGGGTGAATATAATGCACTATGTAAAGTGCCTTGTATAAAGGCGCTATAAAAAGAAAAGGTCCAGCTATGACGACATGCCCAAAAAATAATATGCACACGGGGGGGTGAAAGTGTGGAGCAGAGGAGTGACGTCACCAAGTGAAATCAGGGCGGCACAAAGTGAGCAGAAACTCACTTAACTCTGCTCCACTTCCACCTGCTACAACAACAACACACACCTCCACACACACGGCACCAAGTTCCCCCTGACCCGACCCCACCGTACCTGTCCTGCCTGCACCTTCCATGAGCCCTCTCTCTACCTCTCTCTCTCTCTCTCTCTCTGTTTCTACCTGGGGGACGTCCCTCCCGTGTCCAGCAGGTAACAGGAAGGCTCAGCCCAAATAATACTCAGCCCCGAGTATAGACAGAGTTACGCTGTCGCAAACTCTGTTCACTTCATGGGATCAGTATCAGCAGTATCATCTGTATCATGGAGTTGTGTTTCACCATGTGAATTATATCTCTTTTTGGACCTTTTTAGTGGGTCCATTCGGGTCACATTTGTACGCTCTCAGGAAAAAAAAATGTCCCTCTTTCAGGCTGCAACAGCCCTAGTCCTGAGTGCTCAGTTTTATGCCTCCTCAATGTCGCAACATTTATGTGGCGTTTATGAGAATAGATGTGAATAGACTTTTATGAGTATAGACAAGAGTTACGCTGTTGCAAACTCCGTTCACTTCATGGGATCAGTCCAATGGCGGTGGCTCTATCATCAAGTTGTGTTTCACCATGTGAATGTTTTTCCTTTTTGGATCTTTTTTTTCCTGAGAGTGTACAAATGTGAACCAAATGGACCCGCACTCTCAGGAAAAAATTGTCACTCTTTCGGGCTGCAACAGCCCTCCCGAGAGCTTGGTTTTCTGACCCCTCAATGTCACAACATTTGGTTCACATTTGTACACTCTCAGGAAAAAAATGTCCCTCTTTCAGGCAGTAACTGCCCTCCCGAGAGCTTGGTTTTATGACCCCTCAATGTCACAACATTTCGGCTTGTCCGAATGTTATTTGGGCCGAGCCTTCATGTATTCATCCAGCAGACCAGAGACACATGGTACTAGTCGCCCTATTTAAGGCAAAGGCTCCTTGTAGCGTCATGGCACAGCCAGAAGGGCCAAAGAGGTTAATGCACCCAGGGAGAGGGAAGCAACCAGCTGTTGGCCTTCTAATGTTTAAAACCCACCTCCCTCCCATCCTCCCATCCGTCCATCCCTCTCTCTCCCTGCCTCCCCTCCATCCCTCCATTCTTTCAGCTTCCCTTCCCTCCTCCTCTCTCGGATAGAAGAAAGCCGGTTCCCGGGCAATAAAAAGCGCTCAAATGGCGAAACATCTGCTGGGAGCATTTCAGCGGCGGGCGGGAGGGAGGGTCCAAGAGCATCTTAACTCCTCCTGGGCTAACAATGTGGGGGCCATTTTCTGGGAAGGGGCCGATGGGGGACTTAGCAAGAGATAAGAGGAGATAATGGCTGGATGGAAGGACTTGGCAGGGGGCGGGGAGGGGTGGATGGAGGGGGGGATGAAGCTGCAAATGTACAATCAGGAGGTCCGTGTGGAGATGGATGATGGAGGGAGAGGAGAGGAGAGAAGGAGGGCGGATGAGGAGGAGGAGGGAGGGGAGGTCTTACGAGGCCAGAGAAAAGTGGTTTGGTAAACAATGCCGGAGCATTAGTATGGTAATCTGAACATGCCTTTATTTGGATAAAGATGTAGGTTATTCGGGGGGAGGAGTGTGCGTGTGTGTGTTTGTGTGTCTGTGTGTGAGCCTGTGTTTGCAGCTTTGCATGCCCATTCGTGTGTGAGAGTCGTCTTGTTTTGCATCATGTGCCTGAATGCAGTCTGTATGTTTGTCTACGGTATGTCACAGATATCGGAGATGCATGGCAGGAGCTGATTTTAATGTTAATGTAATGTAGGTAATGCCCTGCAGCCACAACATGACAAGTTTGCGAGCTTAAGCAGATTAAACTGTGCCCTTATGGCCCTTCTGCATTACACTACAGTGTTTTGACATTCCTATATCCTTCCATGAAGCCGTGCAGCAGCCGTGGCTGTAGCTACCATTGAGGTCACCAAGGTCATATGCTCTGTATTTTCCCCTACGTTTTTTGGTGAGAGATAAAGTCATGATGAAATTGTTCTGACTTTGATTGGTTGTTATAAACGTCACCATGATCTTTTTTTATCGTCACCATTTAAAACGTAGCTGAATTTTCACACACAAAAAAACATTGTATCATATGACGCAGCCTTGAGAAAGTCAGCTGCATCAGGGACTATAGACTACTATGGCCTCCATTTTCGTCACACGCTAAATCCCTTATCCCAAACCCCTTTTCTCTCTTTTACAATTTTGAAACACTTTTTGAAATAGTTCAACATGCCAATCTACGGACACATTGTGAGCTTGTAGACTGGCCATTTTGACTATTGAAAAAATGTTTTTTAAATTAGCTTAAAAAGACAAAGAAGTTAACGGATAAGGGGTTTAGAGGTGAGGTAAAATCTAGGCCGATGAGTGTTCTTGGTGAACTCTGCAGTCTGCATCTGCACACTGTGCAGTCAACTTTTTTATCGTGGTGGAGTTAACATGTTTTGCATGTTTTTGCTGTTTGTGCTGTTTTTATTGTAAGCTGCAGTTTTCAGACACAAGTTATTCTTCATCACTGACTGAGTGGAGTTGCGTTGCATTGTGTTGCGTTGCACAGTGCGTGCCGCCTGCGGGTTTCATCTGCACCTTAAATGTGCGACACTTCGTCGTACAGCGGTGTAGGGTTCTGAAAATACCCCTCTCTCTCTTCAGATCAATTCTTCAGATCAACCTGTATCGATGAAGCCGATTTCAAAAACATTTTTTTGCTTTGAAAAAAAATCTGACTGATTTCAACTCTCAACTCCTGAATGCAGCTTTTGATTTCCGCGAAATGCACATTCCGACTAGACATTTCCTCATGGTGCTATAACAGAGCGATTCCTGGGTTTATAACTGCACTGTGTGAAACTGTGCACATAGACTCCCTAGAGGCCAAGGAAAAACCTCTTCCCTGCATTTGATTTTTAAGTTTTTATAGCTCCGTCAGGAGGCCAAAGATTTTTATGGTGCACAATATCTCATGTATTTAAGTAGACATACTGTATGTCCAATGTTTTACATGCTAACCGTCATAAAAATGACATCTTCAGTGAGATGACATTATCAGTTACCAAGTACAGCAACAAGCAGTCATCTCATTGTTATGCTATAGCATTAAGAATCGTAATAGCGCTTTAAATTGTGGTTAAAAAAATCGCCCAGAGTCTGTCATGGTTGGCATTCTAAAACATGACCATTTAAGCTGCGGAGACAGGTCCTCCACTAGATCATATAGATTGCCATAAATCATCTTTATGATTCCTCTGTTCAGCAGACTGGGCATTTCAGGTCACACTAATTCCCTCTATACCATGAATCAATAAAACACAATTCATTGGGTCTATTTAAAGTTTTTTCCTAAATGCGATGGTGACATCAAAATTATGTTCATTTAAGCATCTAAAGAAAATGTTGGTGCGAATGAATTAATGCATTAATGAATTCATTCATTCATCTTGGCATGGTTTCTGACACCTTTGGTGTGTGTGAATAGGTGAATGTGGCACACAATCTAGGTAATGCACCTTGGATAAAGGGCTATATAAATGCACCATTTAGATCTGTGATTATTTTTTTAAATCGTGAAAATGTGGCGCAAGTCTTTGAATATTCTTTCAGAGCAAACGTTCTTGAGCAAAATCGTTGCTTCTGACGGTCTCTGGAACAACATATGAAAATGTTTGAAAACAACTGACAGAAACATAGACAGAAACATAGATTTTTTTTTTTTTAGGAAAACCGTCATGGTAGAATCATGTCAGATCTAAAAGCTGCATGACAATGAGGAGCATTAACACAATATATAATGCTTGAAGGAGAAACAACGTAGACATAGTGCAGTCAGAGCGCTGCTGTTGCGTGTTGTCATCACATGCTCTTGTCACGCACTCTGAGAAGACATAACAGCTGAACTCACCATGCACCGTGTCTGTGCACCCACGAGCGTGCACGTGTGTGTGTGTGTGTGTGTGTGTGTGTGTGTGTGTGTGTGTGTGTGTGTGTGTGTGTGTGTGTGTGTGTGTGTGTGTGTGTGTGTGTGTGTGTGTGTGTGTGTGTGTGTGTGTGTGTGTGTGTGTGTGTCAGGGGCGGATCTAGGCATGGGGGGGGGGGGGGGCAATGCCCCCTAAATGCCCAGTCTGCCCCAACAAACATGATGGCATGCAAAACAACCCAAGATATTTCAAATTAAAGTGCTTATATTTCAAAATTTGAAACACTACTACTGCTACTAACTAACTACAGTTGTGTCACCACTAAACAAACAGCATTTCATCATTGAAAACAGAAAACTTTCTTTTTTTTTTTTTTTTTTTCAATAATGTTTTTATTAGTTTTTTACACACAAACACACAGACAATACATTACAATACAAACAATACAATATGAAAGAAAAGAGAAAGAAACAAAACAAAAAACTGACAACTAGACTGGACAATATAAAAAAAAGAAACACAAAACAAAACAAAAACAAAAACAGCACTATTCCTCTTCAGCGATTTCCATTAAATGTGACAAGTTGTTGTTATTGATATATTGTATAAAACATCCCCATACCTCCATAAACACTTCTTGTTTGTTCTTGAGAATATATGTGATCTTTTCTAAGGGTAAGCATAGAGAAAGTTCCCGGAACCATTGTGAAATATTTGGTTTATCTGTTTTCTTCCACGTCAGTGCTATTACTCTTTTGGCCTGTAAAAGGCATATATCCATGAATATTTGTTGATTACGCTTAAACCT
>CM076983.1:15408888-15448888 GCA_039105355.1 Benthosema pterotum | reverse complement strand
GGGCTACAAGTAGGCCATGGCCTACTGCGTGAGCGAAGCGAGCTGATAGGATGACGTAATCGCCTAAGCCGGCCAATCGGAGTTCCCCTGACAATGACCACCGACCACGCACCACCGCAAACCGATCGCTTAACTTGCTCCTTCTCCGCTCCTACAAGTAATAAAGCACCTATATCAGTGGTTTTCAACCTTTTTGACACCAGGGCCCATCATTTTTCACATGATTTTAATTCTTGTGAGTGTAAACATGAATCCAAATGGAGCCGCAAGGGTCCATTTGGTTTCATGTTTACGCTCTGAAAGAGTTACATCTGGTTAACTAACTGTCCATCATTTAGCCTGGGCAGCACCTGGAATCTACTCAGGGACCACTGGTGGTCCCCGGACCACCAGTTGAAAACCCCTGATGTAAGACATAACACCTGACGAACTTGTGATTTCATGGGTTCGAAGACATGCATGGATTAATACATTAATAAATAACTACTAATTTACAGAAATAGTACATAACAAGACAGTCAGTTGTGTAGGCTACGTTTGTCTGCGCAACAAGGTCTGTTGAGTGGAGTGGTCCGTTGCTGTGACATATCCAACTGCTCACGTGACCTGACTGCTGGCTTCTGATTGGAGCATTCATTCAAGCCATGTAATAAAGTCGTACAGTTGTGAGTCTGGACAAATACCTGCATGACAAATATTTTCTGATTTGTTAGGCCTTAAGGTTTCCAAAGATGTATAGCTTAAAGAAATCCCTTTGTCTTCATCGTACAAACTCATATGGCTGATCTTAGTGAACTGGGCTATGAAGTCAAAGAGTGGATATTAATTTAAGAGCATAGTGTAATGTACTGTATATAAGGAATACATGAAAGCTCGGCCGAAATAATACTCGGACCAGCCGAAAAGTTGCGACATTAAGGTGTCGGAAAACTGAACTCTCGTGAGGGCTGTTGCCGCCTGAAAGAGGGACAAAAGAGGGACATTTCCATTTTTTTTCCCTCAGTGTGTGTACAAATTTGAATAGCACGTCCATTTGGTTCCAATTTGTACACCTGTTTGGGTATAACACAGATTAAACCAGTGGTGGGCAATTATTTTTCCCAAGGGGCCAAATGAGATAAGTAAATATTGTGGAGGGCCAAGACTAAAGGCTGAACTAAAGTCTGTGTAATATTATTTTAATTTCAAGATAAAAGTAAGAGTAAGACCATTTTGACAGCTCAATTTATTCAGTATTTGAGCCACGGACCCTCATTTGATCACATTTTAGCCCCACAGACCCAAAACTAAAGATTTCTTTTGCTTTTGTCCACATTTCTAGGCTAGTTTTCACAAAAAACAGCAAACATAGATAAAAAACGATCATTCTTTTACATTCTCTGGCTAATTCAGATGAATATTTTAACTGTGAGAGTGTGAACATGCGTAAAACATTTTTACGCTCTCAAAGAGTTACATCTGGTTAACCAACTTTCCATATTTAACTGGAACTCTCTCAAGGATCACTGGTGGTCCCCGGACCACTGGTTGAAAACCACAGTACAATTTCACGGGCCGGTCAGAGTCAGCCAAAGGGCCACATTTGGCCCCCGGGGCGCATAATGCCCAGGTATGGATTAAACTATATGGAGTCACTTGCAATGTGACATCACACAGGGGCAGCAGAGCGTATTGTTGTATTTATAAATCATTTTTTATTTTATTTGCGTTACGTAATCACCAGGCCACTTAATCTTCACGCATGATGACCCCATCGTAGGATTCCATGGCCCCAATTCAACATGTTTGGTGGTGGTGTCTGACGGGGTAATTTTAGTACGTGTGGAGAATGTAACGTAGGATGTTTCCTGGGTGAGAGCCTACACAAATAAACGGTTCCCTGTGGCCTGCCTCTGAAGTTAACCTCTGCCCACAACTAAATGTACCCACCACATAAACACAACACACACTCACACGCACATTCACACTTCTTAGAAAGCAGCATGGCATGATGCTAGAATTCATAGCAACCATAGGCATGGTGCTGCCATATCTTGCGAGTCTGATGATCTCATCCTACAAACCCTCCCGAGCAGCATTCTATTCCCCATCAGCCGACTCAGGGAAGCTTGCTAAATAAACAACAAAACGCTTGCTAAAACGGTCCACACGCCCCAAACTAGTGTTGCCAACTTGGCGCATTTTTCGCCATATTTAGCTTTTTTCCAGACCCCCCTTTTTGGCTGGTGGTTTGGCTTATTGCGAAATTGATTGACAGGCGCAAGAGATAAAACCCTAATTTTTCACCATTTTTCCTCCAACCAGTGGTCCCCAGGCTAAATGATGGACAGCTGGTTAACCAGATGTAACTCTTTGACTCTTTTTACACTCTCAAGAGTTAAAATATTCATAGCCCAAGTCTACACAACTAGAGAATATACAATATTAATGGTCATTTTGATCTGTAGGTTTATATATTCCTTTCCAGGCAAGCATCTAGCGCATTCTAGTGCATTTTGGATTTTGGCTGTTGGTAACAGTGCCCCAAACTCTCTCGTCTGGCCTCAAAACTACCGCATGGCATGCACTTCCCAATGCAGTCAGTACTGCAGGCATACGTTGTATGCATATGATATATTAGTACTATGTTTCCTTTTTTGTTCATTATTGCTTATTGTAAATCGCTCTGGATTAAGAGTGTCTGCTAAATGCCTAAATTGTGAACCTTTTTTAAAATTGTGTGTAACTGCATCATGTCACGTGTGATTGACTGTGTAATCAATCGAATAAGGTTGATCACGTATTGGTGAAATGGCACATGGTTACAGCATGGGTTATGACCGGGTTATTTATTGTGGACATTTTCGTGGACATTTTTTGTCAAAATTTCATTTTTACCATGGTCATATAAAACTAGCAGACAATAATATTTCCAGGAACACAAAGACAAAGGCTGAATGACCATAACAGGTCTGCATAACTCCTTGCAAAGAAAAGTTTTTGTGTCATAGAGTTGTAGTAAATCAGTGTCATTCATTTTCCCAAGAAAACAGAGAGAAAGATTGGAGTGTGTGTGTGTGTGTGTGTGTGTGTGTGTGTGTGTGTGTGTGTGTGTGTGTGTGTGTGTGTGTGTGTGCGTGTGCGTGTGTGCGTGTGCGTGTATGCCCGCACAGAAGCGAGAGAGAGGGTACAGTAGTACTGAGAAAGAGCCTACATACAGTAGTACTGTATGTAACTGTGTGTTTGTGTACTTGGCATTTCACAGGGCCAGGTGCAGGGCTGGGTCGTGATCACGAGGTACGGGTGGGTTCTGGTCAGGATAAACAGGGTCTCTTTCCCCTCTCTCCAGGGACCAGCGCTTCCTGGTTGCTCTTTGTAATGGGAGGAACACGACGACCGTCACAGCAGCAGAGATCAAGATCAAACAGCGGTCATTCGCTGAGTCAGGGTTAAGAACATCCACCGAGCCAAAGTGAAAAACACCCATGACCGTGACTGAACGCCGGCAGTTGTTTCTTTAAGCAGCCATGCAGGCCACAAGGCCCTGTGTAACCGTGCACAAACGCAGGCGCTGTTGTTGTGAGAGGTTGAATTGAAACTGGCGAATCAATTTTTATTTATCTACAGTACACTTTCACGCTCGGGAGTGAGGTTGAGATTCTGTTTTGTCATAAGGCATTGGTTTCCAACCATTTTGATAGCAGGGACAACTATTTATTCAGCATTTGAGCCACGGACCACCGATGATATTTTTACCCCACAGACCCAAAAGTTCCAAAACCAAAGATTTCTTTGTTTTTTTTTTTGTCGACAATTCCAGGCTGGATTTTGCAAACATACAGTAGATCAAAATGACCGTTCATCTACATTGTCTGTTGTAATTTTGTAGAGCTAAGTGGTTTAAATCAGATGATGAATATTTTAACTTTTGAGAGTGTAAACATGAAACCAAATGGACCCGCAATCCTCTCAGGGACCACTGGTGATCCTAAATGTATAAATCAGCGTGTCCAAAAATATTAACCAGCAATAACTAAATCTCACATTTGGAGAGTTGAACAACTATTACTTTCTATTACTTACGTTTAATGTTACAGTCAGTATTGGTTGCCTAACTTGCAAACGTATTATAATGTAGTTTCAATATTTATTATTTATTATTATTTTTAGGGTAGATGGAGGGGGGGGTTACCTTTATTTGACAGACGATAGGTAGACGGGAAAGGGGAGATGAATTGGGACTTGGGACCTGCAACACAATGAAAAGCTGACTTATACCAGCCAAGGTGCCTGGACCGGTGAGACACAGCCCGGCCGTGTTCCAGGTGGTCCCCAGAAAACTCACATAACGTAGGATCAAAATCAATGAACCACTTTAAAGGTCCCTGGCTGCACGGAAGATGGCCAACTGGCTGTGTGGCGGACACGCGGAATGCCAGGGCCTGGTGTTTTTGTTTTGTGACCTTTTTGCCCCTCCCTGCCCTGCACACTGATGTGTTTTTCCAGATTTCTTGCTGCTTTTAAAGTTTGCAAGGGCATTATGTCTTTATTTTATGAAAATAGGCCACCTGCAAGTGTAGAAAAATGGGACCCAATGCCAATACTAGCGTCATGTCCAGGGGGTGTTCATCAAGCTGCCTTACACTAGAGAAACTGTAGATAGGCTCCTGGCCCATAGGCCTCATGGCTCCACAAGGCTTATACTTACTTACTGTCAAATAATTACAATTGAGGTTTGTCCTTGACCTGAAGAAACCCACTCTCAAAAAAAGCCACACCAAAAAAAATCTTTGATTGTCTTTTGTTTCTTCAGAAACCCCCTGCGTCTCACCAGAGATAACCTGACCCCTCTGATACCCCTGGCCCCCCTCATCCCCCCCCTGCCCCCTCCGTGTGGTGCCTTGTAGGGGCAGGAAGAGCGTACTGTACGGTCCCGCTGTGCGTCTGGGCCGGAACCAGGATGTGTTGCTGGGCCGCGGGGATGATTGTGTCAGCACTTGCCTCGGCCGCTTCGTTTCCTTACAGGTGATCTCCTGAATGGACACTGACAGATATACGTTTCCTGCTATTTTTCACTGACTGCAGGAGGAGGGGGGGAGGGGGGAGGGAAGGGAGGGGAGGGGGCGCGGAAAAACACGGGATTCTGTGACCACAGGGGCCAAACTCTGGCCAGGGCCGGCTTATCCCAAGTTCAGTGTTGCCAACTGCCTATAGCATACCTGGGCATTATGCGGCCCTTTGGCTGACTCTGACCGGCCCGTGAAAGGGTTTTAAACCAGTGGTCCGGGGACCATCAGTGGTCCTTGAGAGAGTTTCAGTTAAATATGGAAAGTTGGTTAACCAGATGTAACTCTTTGAGTTAAAATATTCATCATCTGAATTAGCCCTACACAACTAGTCTAGTCTACACAACTAGAGAATGTAGAAGATTAATGGTCATTTTGATCTGTATGTTTCCCAAATCCAGCCTGGAGTGTGGACAAAAGCAAAAGAAATCTTTAGTTTTGGGATCTGTGGGGCTAAAATGTCATCAAATGGTGTTACTGAATAAATACTGAATAAATAGAGGTCCCTGGTGTCAAAATGGTTGGTCTTACTCTTATCTTGAAATTAAATTAATATTACGCAGACTTTAGTTCAGCCTTTAGTCTTGGCCCTCCACAATATTTTATGTATCTCATTTGGCCCCTTGGGAAAAATAATTGCCCACCCCTGGCCTATAGCCTCGACACCCAGGCTTACATTTTCGTCCACGTTAAGCGAAAACGGACTGGACTAATTTGTTAGTGGCCTAGAAGTGGGAGTCAACCTTTTTTGGGTGTGAGTGGCTCCAAATGATGTGACGTAGCACAGCAGTGTTGGGGTGGTAGGGGGAGGGGCCGGAGATGACGACACGTCGGTGAGATCCAATCAGCGTAAAATGAAACCAAATGGACCCTTTGGTTTCATTTTTTTAAGATCTCAAGAGTTACGGATCTATAAGGGTCCATTTGGTTACCAATGGTCCTTTCTATGAAGGAAGGAGAACTCTATCATAGGAGGAAAAATGGTGAATAACGAGGGTTTTATCTCTGGCGCCTGTTAACCAATTTCGCCCCAACTCACGCCAATTTGTGAAATTTGTTTTTCACATTTTTTTGCGCTATAGGAGGGTCTGGGAAAAAAAGCTAAATATAGTGACAAATGCGCCAAGTTGGCAACACTGCCCAAGTTAGCAAGACCTAGCGGACCGTGTAGGGGGCGAGGCCCGAGCGAGCGAGCGAACCGGACCCCCACCATCGCAGCCAGTCCAGCCCAGCAGCAACCGCAAGACCCTGAGTTGACCCAACGACCTAACACTAGAGGAGGAGGAGGAGGATCTGGCGGGGTCCTGTTAGTAGCGGGCGTAGATCCGGGTGGGGGCATTCGGTGGTGCTGTTGTCGGGGGTGTGATACAGGGAGGGAGGAGAGGAGGGGGAGGCGGGTGAGGGTTAGTTGTTGGCAGGCAGGCAGGAGGGAATGGACAATGGGGAGATATTGAGGAAGCCACTCTTGATTTCTGACGTGTTTGATGAACTTTTGATGGTCAAAGGCTGGATTCGGAGGGAGGGGAAGGGGAAGGGTGGGAGGTCGAGGAGGATGAGAGGGGAGGGGGGGGGGGGGCATGGCGGGGAGGGGGAGGGGGGTTGATGGCGTGTGGCAAGGTAGTTGAGGTCGTTCCTTTTTTGATTTATGATTTTTCTACCTTTTTAAAACAGTGGGCAACACACAGCAGACTCTATGCATGGCGGGGGAGGAAGGGAAGGGGGGGGGGGGGGGGGGGGCTGGTGGTCCGGGATGGGAAGTGATGTGAAGGAGGGATCGGGAGGTTGCTTTAGGAGGTGCTGGTGGTACAACACTCTTTTTTTTATGATTTATGAGCCTAGTGATTTATGTCCGAGGATATTACCCCTTGGAAAAAAAAAAAAAAAAGAAGTGTGGGGCCGCCGGCCCCCCGACCAGACCACTGAAGTTGTGTTTTGTTACATGTCTCGGAGTCAGGAATGATTTGGCCTCCTTTTGTTTTCTGTCGCCTAAACATGAAGAGGGGTCATCTTTGTTGAGGGCGGCCAGGAAATATGTTTTTTTGATCGATTTATAATGACCACAAAGAAAGGCACTTGCAGTGAAGCTCCTTTGACCGATCGAGGCTTTTATCTTCTAGGGAATGACACCATTCATCATCAGTGGTAATAAAACAAAATGTTATAATAACAATAAAAGTAAACACATTTACTCATTAAAGGACAGTTTTTTTTTTTCTTTCAACCAAGGTTCATGTTATTAGGTTGTTATTAGAGAAAGTGAAAAATGGGTGTTAATTGTTTTACATCCCTTGCATTCAAACATTAAAGCAATTTCTTTTTTTGTTATCTACTACAGTCCTAATAAACCCCAGGAAATTTCATCTGGCCACAAATGATCTCCTGAATGTGACAAACTGCCATATTGATTCTCTGGGTCAGGCATGCACAAATATGAAGTATGTGGTCTGCTGCCTCCTTCACATTCAGTCAATCCTGTGAGCTTCCGTGGCCAGTTATTTCTTGGGGTTTATTAGGACTGTAGTAGATAATAAAAAAATAAACCACTTTAACCCTTGGGTGTACTGAACGCGTTTTGGTGTTCTAAGCATTATGTTTTAACTATTGAAAAATAGCAGATCTACAAGCTCATAGCGCGCCACCAAGTGGCGCGCTATGCGCTTGTAGGTCTGCTATTTTTGAAAAATCGTGAAAACGTGGTGCAAATCTTTGAACATTATGTTATTCAGAAACTGGAAATCTAGACAGGACACAATGCGTTAAAATTATGTAAACAGATATGTAGTTAGGACCATGTTTGAATGCCACCTCCCATAGCTAAAATCCCCAAACTAAAGAAAGCAAGGAAAAAACAAATCAAAACAATCAAGGCCCATCTTTTACTTTCCCTCATAACAACATAAAACATGAACGTTGGTTGCAAAAAAAAAGTTGTCCTTTAAACATGAAGAGGAGTAATCTTTGTTCAGCGTATGGCCAGGAGATATATTTTTTGATCGATTTTATCGTGGGCAACACACAAGCACTTGCAGCTCCTTTTGACCAGGGACGGATCTTGGCATGGGCATGTGGGGGCAATGCCCCCCTAAATACCCAGTCTGCCCCCCCAAACACGATGCCATGCAAAACAACCCAAGATATTTCAAATTAAAGAGCTTATATTTAAAATGATTTGGAACACTACTACTGCTATTACTACAATTTTGGCAGCACTAAACCAACAGCTTTTCATCATTGAAAACAGAAAACTCTCTGAGTCAGACCTTTAGCTTTATGCATGCTGCGTGTCTGTTGCAACTTCAACAACAACTGATGTTATTATTGATGCTTTACTTGACTGATAAAAGTCCTGTGACTGAAAATGGTATGGGTGCGGCTTCATTGCCCGTGGCGCAAAGCGACACGGGCGATGAAGCCGCCCCCATACCATTTTCTCTTGCCCCTCCAACATGCTCTCTTGTCCCCCCCAAATGGGACATGTTACATCTGCCCCTGCTTTTGACTAATTGAGCCTTATATCTAAGAACCAACACCAGTTATCATCACATTTCCATCAGTGGTCAAGAATAAAACAGGAAATCTTATAATAATAAAAGAAAACACATTTCATCATTTCCCTACTGATAAGATTTGCCATTTCTCACCATAGTGTCAAAGTGTCGAAGGGGAAATTCTGTGTAGTTGTGTATAAGATTACACAAGATTAACAGTCAAAATATTGTCCACAATCATATCATGTGTGCCATTGAATGCCCATTCCTTGAGTCCAACCGCAAGTCATTCAAAACAGTGTAAATGACCATAAACAGCACACAGCAAAATATAAATAACCTCTCGTCTCAGTTTCCTCTCATTCACACAGTCCACACGAACACGCGCGCGCACACACACACACGAACACACACACACACACACACACACGCACACACGCACACACACACATGAACACACGAACACACCACACACACAACACACACACACACACACACACACACACACACACACACACACACACACACACACACACACACACACAGACACACACACACACCGCAGCTCTCGTGGCTAGACGGTCAGTCGAAGGTCTATAGTTACATACAATGCAACAGATCCTTGGTTTGTTTACCATGCTCTGATGTACAGTGTACATGTAATGGTATTGGTACCCCCAGGGGCGGCCTTAGAATCGGGGGGCCCCTTTCATGACATCATGATGGCGTCACATCATAATTTGAATAATCGATATTATTATCAAAGTATGAACAGCATAGCTGAGCTCAAACAGGTAAAAAGACACAAAAACGGGGCACGGTGGCACAGTGGTTAGTGCTGTCGCCTCACAGCTAGAAGGTCCTGGGTTCGACTCCCGCTAGGGGCGCTGCTGTGGGTGCTGGCGGCGTGTCTCCTCCTCCGCGTCATCAGTACCCATACCCGAGGCGGGGTTGACGAAAGGGCCTTTCTGTGTGGAGTTTGCATGTTCTCCCCGTGTCCCCTAGGGTAGATACCCTCACAAAAACATGCAGTAATCCTGGACTCTAAAACTGCCTCCCCCTGGCCAGCCGGGGCGCCTGATGGAGGGGACTGGAACTGGTTGGAATAACGTGTTCCTTCCACGCGCTACGTCCAACCAGGGAAACTCCCCCCTGTCAGGTGAAAAGAAGGTGGCGCGACTCCTCATGCCTTGAAGGAAGCATGAGCCCAGTCTGCTGCCTCCCCAGGTTGGCGGAGGGTGTGTAGAGCCCAGGATCACATTAGGAATTGGCACTGGGTGAAAAAATGGGTTGCAAAATCGAGGGATAAAAATTATTTAAAAAAGACACAAAAACACCATGATTATACAATTATTTTACTTTATCTCAAACTTCCGGCTGCAGTAATCTATAGTTTCATCATGTACATGGACTTTTTTCTGGGTTCTTTTTTTCAGTGCCATGGATAGTTCCGCAACTTTATTATTATTGTTTTAATTGGGGCCCCATGGAGGCTCAGGGCCCCTTTCAATTGAAAGGGTTGAAATATAGTTAAAGGTAGGGGAAGTGATTTCACTTTTGTCAGATATCACCCCCCCAAAAAAAAAATCTGTTAAAATGCTCTATTATAAGGTGTGCAGACCATATATGGAGTTTCCCCCTCCCCCACGTTAGCAGAGGAGCTAATAAAAGTTCCCCAGGTGGAGGGTGAATTCTCCTCCAATCAGGATCGAGCAGCAGGTTCACATAGTGTATAGCTACTCTTGGGGGCCCCTAGTGACCAGGCTGGTACTACACAATGAATTTCAAATCACTTAGCCTACCTTTAAGGCCTCCACTGGGTACCCCGGCCTTGGACCTGGCATTGCATGAAGAAGTTCTCCTCTAGCGTTTTCTTAAAGCTGTGGTCCATAAGGACCACCCTATGAACCCCAACTCCCCACATTTTATTGCAACTGCACGTTGCATTTCCTGTATGAACTTTTAGTTTACCGGTAGTATGTAACATGAATTAGCATGTAACATGGTATTCAACTTATTTATATTTGTGGGTATTGTGTGTATGAGTTCGAATCCCGGGCGTTATAGTCGCAAATTGATGTGACCGAAGTTGAAAAAAACTGTCACGACAGATTGATGACGTCGCAACCGTTTTGGCCAACGGTTGAGACAGATTTATAAATGTCGCCACGTGCCGTGGTCGGCATGTTTGACTGTTTTTGTTCCCAAATCCAGCCTGGAATTGTGGACAAAACCAAAAGAAATCTTTAGTTTTTGGGGTCTATGGGGCTAAAATGTCCTCAAATGGTGGTCCGTGTTCTCGTATTCTGAATAAATAGTGGGCCGTGGGATCAAAAAGGTTGAAAACCACAGGCATAAAGTGAAGCACAGCTTCATGTGTATGTCTTGTAGACATCCACATGCTTGTTGTGCTCATTAAGGTGTTGAGAGACATGAAGTACACAGGAGGAAACACATGGATCTGTATATCCTAACAAGCAGCTTCAGTGTGTGTGTGTGTGTGTGTGTGTGTGTGTGTGTGTGTGTGTGTGTGTGTGTGTGTGTGTGTGTGTGTGTGTGTGTGTGTGTGTGTGTGTGTGTGTGTGTGTGTGTGTGTGTGTGTGTGTGTGTGTGTGTGTGTGTGTGTGTGTGTGTGTGTGTGTGTGTGTGTGTGTGTGTGTGTGTGTGTGTGTGCTTGCGTGTGCGCGTGCGCGTGCGTGTGCGCGTGCGTGTGCGTGTGCGTGCCAAGGTGAGCACAGCACACACACACACACACACACACACACATGCATGTACACGTATATCCATTCATGCTCACATGCGATGTGTGAGTGTGCAAGCAGCATATTGTGCGTACGCTGATGCTCACCACACTGTGTGTGTGTGTGTGTGTGTGTGTGTGTGTGTGTGTGTGTGTGTGTGTGTGTGTGTGTGAGTGTGTGTTCCAGGCAGTGCATGCCCCTCCCTCCTGCGGTGCGACACAGACACACACACGCGAGGAGGAGGAGGAGGAGGTGACGGGAAGCGGCTAAAGGTCAACCACGGTCTGGGACCCCTGGTTCGGCCATCTTGCTTTTTTGGAAGACATAAATCACCAGCATGAAAACCTCCGTGGCGGCAGGCGGCGGTTCCTCTCTCTCTCCTCTTCTTCGGCCTGTGTTTAACAGCCTCGGACCACAGAGGTTATCTCCAGGCCAGAGGCAATAGCCTGTATGATGGAGCCACTTAACTCCAGCTGATACGATGCACTTCAAGACCACAGCTCTGGAGGAACTATACTATACTATACACCAGTGGTTTTCAACCTTTTTGACACCAGGGACCACCATTTACCTTTTCACCATTTGAGCCACGGACCACCATTTGAGGACATTTTAGCCCCACAGACCCCAAAACTAAAGATTTCTTTTGCTTCTGCCCATGACCATTAATCTTCTAGTTGTGTAGATTAGGACTAATTCACATGATGAATATTTTAACTCTTGAGAGTGTAAAAATGAAACCAAATGGACCCGCCAGGGTCCATTTGGTTTCATTTTTACGTTCTCAAGAGTTACATCTGGTTAAACAACTTAGCTGGGGACCACCTGGAACCCTCTGCAGGGACCACTGGTGGTCCTCGGACCACCTGTTGAAAACCCTTGCTATACACAGTCAATAATAACCCCTGTGTGGCGGAAGTGCCTTTTGGTGTTTGTAATCATTAAAGTGATTCTAGACCAGGGGTGGGCAATTATTTTTTCCAAGGGGCCAAATGAGATACATAAAATATTGTGGAGGGCCAAGACTAAAGGCTGAACTAAAGTCTGCGTAATATTAATTTAATATCAAGATAAAAGTAAGAGTAAGACCAACCATTTTGACACCAGGGCCCACTATTTATTCAGAATTTGAGCAACAGACCGCCATTTGATGACATTTTAGCCCCACAGACCCCAAAACGTTCTTCAAGATTTCTTTTGTTTTTGTCCACAATTCCAGGCTGGATTTGGGAAACAAAACAGGATAACAAAAATGACCATTCTCTTACATTCTCTGATTGAATGTGTAGACTTTAGGCTAATTCAGATGATGAATATTTTAACTCTTGAGAGTGTAAAAATGAAACCAAATGGACCCGCAAGGGTCCATTTGGTTTCATTTATACGCTCTCAAAGAGTTACATCTGGTTAACCAACTTTCCATATTTAACCTGGAACTCTCTCAAGGACCACTGGTGGTCCCGGGCCGGTCAGAGTCAGCCAAAGGGCCGCATTTGGCCCCCGGGCCGCATAATGCCCAGGTATGCTATAGAGGCAACCTTTTAGCCAAAAATCTAAATAGTTATATACAGTGAGGAAAATAATTATTTGACCCCTGATGATTTTGTAAGTTTTCATGATTAGAAAGAAATGAGCACTCTGTCATTTTTATGGTACCTTTATTTAAACAAATAGAGACAGAATATGAACAAAAATGTCTATAAGAAAATAATATTTAAGGTTATAAATTAATTTGCGTTATTGCTCGTGAAATAAGTATTTGATCCCTAAGCACAACCTGACTTAGTACTTAGTGGAGAAACCCTTGTTGGCAAGCACGGAAGTCAGATGTTTCTTGTAGTTGGTCACCAAGTTTGCGCACATCTCAGGAGTGATTTTGGCCCACTCCTGGTTAGATCTTCTCTCCAAATCCTGAAGGTTTCGAGGCCGTTGCTTGCCAACTCGAAGCTCGAGCTCCTTCCATAGATTTTCTATAGGATTAAGGTCTGGAGACTGGCTAGGCCACTCCATGAGCTTAATGTGCTTCTTCAAGACGCATCTTTAGTGCTCTGGCTGAGGGAAGGAGGTTCTTGTCCAAGATGTTGCAGTGCATGTCTCCATCCATCGGCCACAATGCAGTGAAGTTGCCCTGTACCCTTAGCAGAGACACAGCCCCAAAGCGTAATGTTCCCACCTCCATGCTGACGACGGCCGTGGTGTTGTTGTTATTGATTTGAAGGCAGTTGGGACCACAGTCACCAAGAAAACCATTGGTAACACAGTACACCATGACGGATTGAAATCCTGCAGTGCCCAGCCATGTCCCTCTGCTCAAGAAGGCGCATAGAGGCCTATCTAAAGTTCACCAATGAACTCCTAAATGATTCAGACCAGGCTGCGGGGAAGGTGATGTGGTCAGAAGAGATCAAAATTCAACTCTTTGGCATCCATTTGACTTGTTGTGTTTGGAGGGAGAGAAATGCTGAATACAAACCAAACAACACCATCCCCACCGTCAAGCATGGAGGTGGAGACATTATGCTTTGGGGCTGTTTCTCTGCTAAGGGTACAGGGCAACTTCACCGCATTGTGTGGCCGATGGATGTGGCCATGTACCGCAGGATCTTGGACAATAACCTCCTTCCCTCAGCCAGAGCACTGAAGATGGGCCGTGGCTGGGTCTTCCAGCATGGCAACGACCTAAAACATACGGCCAAGGCAACAAAGGAGTGGCTCACGAAGAAGCACATTAAGCTCATGGAGTGGCCTAGCCAGTCTCCAGACCTTAATCCTATAGAAAATCTATGGAGGGAGCTTGAGCTTCGAGTTGGCAAGCAACGGCCTCGAAAACTTCAGGATTTGGAGAGAAGATCTAACCAGGAGTGGGCCAAAATCCCTCCTGAGATGTGCGCAAACTTGGTGACCAACTACAAGAAACGTCTGACTTCCGTGCTTGCCAACAAGGGTTTCTCCACTAAGTACTAAGTCAGGTTGTGCTTAGGGATCAAATACTTATTTCACGAGCAATAACGCAAATTAATTCATAACCTTTAAATATTATTTTCTTATGGACATTTTTGTTCATATTCTGTCTCTATTTGTTTAAATAAAGGTACCATAAAAATGACAGAGTGCTCATTTCTTTCTAATCATGAAAACTTACAAAATCATCAGGGGGTCAAATAATTATTTTCCTCACTGTAACTATTTGGATTTTTTTAGATTAGCGTTTTAGCCAATCACAGCACAGCAGTTTCATAATTGGAGTCAGCAGACTTGCCTAACGCTTCCTTCAATGCATGAGGAGTCTTTTCACCTGATAGGGGGGAGTTTCCCTGGTTTAAGTACTGTAGCGTGTGGAAGGAACATATTCCAGGCATTTGTAGAATCAGTTCTCAGGTCCGAATTGGATAAAGACAGAGAGAGAGAGAGAGAGAAGAAGAGGGGCGACTCGGGATGTTTTTTCAGGCTGAATTACATCGTTATTGTGACAGCAGCAAGCTTCAGGCAGACATTTCTTTTTTCTTCTTGGGGCCGTCTGTCGGCTGCCAATATAAACCTGCAGGATCCATTGTTTGGGTTCCTGTCTGCGGGGTTTTCTCTGTACCATTGACCCTGTCTGGGAGGTGATTAAGTGGCCGGTCGGCTGCTCATGGAGAGGCTTCAGTGGCGCTCTGGCCCTGGAACGGACCAGAAGGTTATGCATACAGCCACATACAGTAGATATTGATGCCGTCAATAAAACGTTGTCTTTGAGTTATCGGGCCGTGGGGGCCGGGGGGCCGGGGCTTGGGGGGGGGGCCTTACCGACCGACTGCATGGACGTTTCTCAAGGTTAAGCGGTGTTAAACACCACCTTATTTCTCCTCCGTCGTTTTCGTTGTTATAGACGCCGACCCCGCCACGTTTGTCTCGCTGTCAATCATCAAGTCATATAATAACGCGCTCTCTTTTATGTTTGCTCGTTGGCTCGCGAATCACGACATCAACAACTTTTCTTGCTCCCATCACTGCCGCGTGCAGCGCGGCGCGAGTGACCCTTTGCTTACCCCCCCAACACACACACACACACACACACACACACACACACACACAGACACACAGACACTCTCACACACACGCATCTAATCGGAGGTCACCCTCACGGTCCTATACGCGTGTTGTTGAACCAAGAAGAAGCGCGGGGTGTCGGTGGAGGAGTGACTGGGGGGGGCAGGGTGTGTGTGTGTGTGTGTATCTGTGAGTGTGTGAGGTTGTCGCGGCTATCGCTAATCACTAATGCGGGGTGGGTGGGGAGGGGTATAGCGGCGGCAGGCAGCAGCTAGCCTAGCAGCCGTTGTGTGATCTCCAGCTAACCTTGCCCACGGGCCTCTTTTGTCTGTGCACGCACACACACACACACACATACATACACACACACATACACACACACACACACACACACACACGGCTGGCTCTTAACCATCGCCTCTCTGTTATTGAGCGGCCATGGCTGTAAGGGGGGGTGGGGTGGGGTGGGTGGGGGTCTATGGGAGTGAATCAATGGCGAATCGCTGGCACCGTTCTCAGGACAGTGACCGCAGCCATGCAGCGCTGCTACTGCTGCTACTGCTGCTACTGCTGCCCCCACCCACACACCCACCCACCCCTCCCTTAAACCAAACCTTTTTCCCCTACACTACTCCCTCCTACCCCCCCCCCCCCCCCCCCCCACCCAGCCCCTCCTGCCTGATTGACACTTGAAAGGTGGCCGAGGACGCGGGGGCCGGAGGCGGTGTTGGGCGCTCTGGAACCCTGGGCGCAGGCTGAACAGCTGGTGACATCTGCAGAGAGGCCCACAAAAAGGCAGTTGAAAGCCGCCTGCGTCTGTGGCTCTAACCCCCCCACACCCCACTCCCACCCCTCACCCCCCCACTCCCACCCCTCCCTCCCTCCTTCTCTTCTTCCCCTTGTCTCTCTCTTCTCTTCTCTCCAGAGCTCCAGCTCTCTTTTTTCTGTCTCTCTCACACTCCTTTTTCCCTATAGCTCTCTGTCTCCCCATCCCTCTCTCTCTCTCTCAGGGGCGGATGTAAAATGTCTCATTTGAGGGGGGGGTGGTGGGGGGGGGGGGGGGGGGCAAGAGAACATGTTGGAGGGGCAAGAGGAAATGGTATGGGTGTGGCTTCATCGCCTGTGTCGCTTCGCGCCACAAGCGATGAAGTTGCACCCATACCATTTTAATAACATTAGTTATTGTTGAAGTTGCAACAGACACTCAGCATGCATAAAGCTAAAGGTTTGACTCAGAGAGTTTTCTGTTTTCAATGATGAAATGCTGTTGGTTTAGTGGTGACACAGCTGTAGTTAGTCAGTAGCAGTAGTAGTGTTTCAAATACTTTTAAATATAAGCACTTTTATTTGCTTGTTTTTGCATGGCATCGTGTTTTTTTTGGGGGGGGGGGGCAGACTGGGTATTTAGGGGGGCATTCCCCCCCCCATGCCCATGCCTAGATCCGCCCCTGCTCTCTCTTCTCTCCCTCCCTCTCTCTCAGATGTCCTGTCTGTATCTCCTCAGAGCTGGACCCCTTTTGTCTAAAAAGCCACGATAGAGCTCATCCGAGTATACCTTTGAAATGCACACTTTAAACTTCTAGAGCCCTTTTTGTAGGAGCATGTGTGTGTGCGTGTCTGAGAAAACGGTGGAGGGGGAGAGGAGGAGGGGTAAGGGGGGTGTAGTAGTAGGGGGGGGGGGGGGTTTGCTCATGTGTGTTGTTGTACAATAAACCCAAAACAGAATGTCTTTTCTCTGCCTAGTCTCCACTCTTTCAAACACACAAACTCTCCCCCTCCGGTCATTTCATTTATTCATCTTTGTCGGGCGTCTTCACTGAAGGATCAACCGCCGCCGTCTCTGGCGTTTGATCTCCTCTCTGCTGCGGAAAAAGCTAGCGGGAGGATCATATTGATATCCACGCGCGCATGGCCTGGTTAAAAGCTGCCTTTAAAGAGTATGCCATTGTCCCAGTTCAATGGCACTGCCCCAGCTTGACTCACACTGAGTGCCTGGGAAGCGGAAGGGGGTATCGACTCCCGTTAGAAAGGATCCGAACGCGTTCACTGACGAGACACACATCGCCTGCAGGAATGTCAAACTTCTGACCCGTTCATCTCTCTCTCTCTCTCTCTCTCTCTCTCTCTCTCTCTCTCTCACCCCCCACCGCCCACTAATACAGTCCTCGATAGTCGAGACAATGACTGAACATCAGACTATATACACGTCCTTGCAGACCTCTAAATTCACAAACCTTTGAGGTTTTGTGAATTCTTGAATTCTCTGAAATACTCTGAAACACTCCTTCTTACTGACTTCCATGTTTAAGCATCATCACTTTGACATAAAGATATCCTGACCGCGATCCGATGACTGCGGAACACTGCGTTGTTGTCTTTGTTTTTGTTTGCGTGACTGCATCAGTCATGGAGACCAGAGCTATAGGGTATAGAGAGAGTTACGATAACTTCACGTTAACTCACCTCATGGGACCACTCCAATGCCAGTTTCTACATAGACTTCCATTGGCAAAGAGTATTGTGAAGGGTGAAAAAGTCCTGGAATGAAAGTTGGCAAAATTCATTGGATTCAGGCATTGCAACAGTCCAGCTTTCATGATCTTAAAGGCCAAACCAATTCAATTTTTCAATTCAAAGAAGGTTTATTGGCATGAGAAAACGAACATTTACATTGCCAAACCACATGCCCCTTAATCAACCCCTAGCAGCATAGTAAAGTACCTGTGAACTAGGGAAGTCCCTTTATTTCGATGATATACAGTACATCCACAGAATATGTTCTGCAAGGACTTTGTCACCAGCACATATATGAAAGATTAGAAGATCTACTTTAATGAAAAAAGAAGTTAAACAGATCAGTGTCACAAAACACCTTTCAGTGCTTTCCCCTAATGTCGAGCCACCTCCCTATTTTGTGACACAAATCTGTTTTCAATTGCTGATAATTATGGAACGCCACAGTGCTCGATCACAGAGCACGATCACTCATATTTTTCTGCCCCCCTCAATGTCATAAGTGTCTTACTCTAGTGGCTCTCTCCCATCCCAGAGCCCCATCCTTGAGGCATACATACACATCTCTCTCTTCTCCTCTGTGTAGGCTGTGAGTTTGGCTCACACGGTCACGCCCTGGCTAGCCTCGACAACCACAGGCTTTCATTTTCGTACACCCTGGCCTACACCTCTGGCTCCCTCCCTCCCTCCCTCCCTCCCTCCTTCTCCATTACCTCTCCTCCTCCTCCAAGAATGGGGCAGGACGTGGGTCAAAAGGTCGCCGTGCTGCAGGTGCCCCTCCTGGCATCAATATTTCAGCGCCGTGTGAATCCCTTCCTTTCAGGGAGCTCGGCCCCCGCTGACTGAAGGTATCTCCTGGGCCCAGGGGTCGGGCTGACGGACGAGCACAAAGCGCCCGTCAAGCCCCGATCCAAGCCGACCAAGTGTGTGTGTGTGTGTGTGTGTGGGTAGAGCGAGGGTGAGTGTGTTTGTGTGTAAGCGGAAGGCGCAGGCAGCTCCCCTGCGGTCTCCTTTGTTGGGCTAACCTGCTGCATGAATGGGGAGAGAGCCCTGAGTGACAGAGGAAAGTGTAGCGGGCGGTAAAGTGAGATATTGACCTCTCAATCGCCATGGAGGGAGTGCGTGAGTGCATGCATGCATGCACGCGCAGGGAGAGCTGTAAGCCTACAAATGTGGTCGATTTTCCATACTGTAAGTCCCAAATATGTTGCGCAAAGGATGCAGAACTAAGGTGTTTGTCCAGGAGATGCTTATCACAGGGTCTCAGACATGTGTGTTTGGGGTAGCAGTGGCTCAGGGTTGGAGTGGCCCAGATGGAAACCGCAAGGTTCTTCAAGTTTAAGTTGATTTATTGGTCTTATTTTTCTTTTTTCTTTATTCAATACAAGCAACCTTATACTGACCAAAATGGTGTTGACGGCAGAAGTCAGAACTTATGATGCCAGCCCTTTTTTTAGGGCATTTCATATGGGGATTGATAAAACTATTTCAATTTCAACAGGACAGGTGTTTTGTTCTGAGAAGATGCTGTGCGATAAAGTCGGCGTTTACGTGAGTTGGGTACATGTTCGTTTCGCCAGCGAGTCACCAGAGCTGGATTCTGTTTAACAGAATGCCGGTCCTGCTAAAAATGAACTAGAGGCTCGTTTTATGGATTCTCGTTGATCACGTCCCTCTTGAGCAGAGCTGACGCTGATCCAGGCATTAATGTGGGTGTTTATTCAAATAATTAAGTAGTTATGAAAGTACAACAAAACAAAAAAAAAGACCAAAACAGAAACAGAAAGATACAACAAAAGGTTCTCAGTTTGAACAGGTAGGCAGTTAGTGTCAAAGTGTCCTTGTGCAAGACTCTAAACCCTCTAATTGCTCCTGATTGTGCAGGTTGGTGCCTTGCATGTTTTGTTTTTCCCAGGTGTGTGGGTGTGTGTGTCTGTAAAGCACCTTGGAGATAGGCGCTGTAAACAAAAGTAAACGCACCATTTACAGTACCATTTGTCTGTCTGTTTTGCGAGAGAGAAGAAAGCGAACCGTCTCCTGTCAACTAAGTGAAGTGATAATGCAGCCAACCAAGGACTCGTCCCACTCCGTCCTCTCCTCTCCTCTCCACTCCCCTCCTCGCAGCGCCGTAACATGAAACAAGATTCCCCCCGACGATAATATTCAGTTTCAGCCTGGGCCACAGCGCAGCGCACAGAACCTGTCTGCCCCTTGTCCAAAGCCCTATCCCTCCAAGACAAAAGGATGGAAGGAGCCTGGCGTGGAGGGGGGGGAACAGTGGCTTCTTGTTATTATGACATGAAGGTAACATGAACTCCTTGGAAGACTTCTGCTGTCATCCCCCCGGCCTGAGGTCTCTCTTTATCCTGGCTGGAGGCTGGCAGGGCAGGGGGATCTGGAGGTCACGACCCCCCGGACAGATTATGTTGGAGCAAGTGTTGCCAACTTGTCGCTATATTTCGCTTTTTTTTCAGACCCCCCTACCTAAATTAGTGAAAAACTCCTGGCGGAAAGTCTAGTGCTTTTTTGCTGGTGAGTTGGGGGTGAAATTGGTTAACAGGTGCCAGAGATAAAACCCTCGTTTTTCACCATTTTTCTTCCTGATAGAATCCGTCTTCCTTCTTAGAAAGGACCGTTGGTAACCAAATGGAACATAGATCTGTCACTCTTGAGAGATCTGTGACTCTCAAGAGTTAAATTGTATGTAAACTCTCTGAATTATCTAATTTTCAAGAATCTACACATTCAGAAAATGTAGAAGAATTGCCATTTTGAACAACATTTCTCCTAAATTAATCCGAGAGACTAAACTTCAATGGTGGCGACTCCTCCTGGCTAAAATGCAGAATAAATAGTGGGCCCTGGCATGAAAATGCTTGAAAACCATTGCTCTAGCGCGCATTCTAGTGCATTTTAGAAGTGCCAGTAGTGCATTTTGGATTTTGGCAGTTGGCAACACTGCGGGGACAGGGACGGGGACGGGCCGTGGGGCGGGGCGGCCGGGACAGCCGCGTTGAAACCCGACTTGAATAAGTTTATTGGCTGAGCCGATGACGCTGGTCTTTGTGTGGCTGACCTCCCCTCAGGAGGGTTGAATATACAGATTAGTCCGTGGATCAGCTATTCATATCACATCACATCGCAACGCGGGATGAGTTTTGTTTTCGCTGCCGCGACGGTCTCTTTATAAAGTTTGGCTATCATGTTTAGTAGGGATGTCCTGCTCCACTTTTTTCATTTCCGATCCCGATACAGCTATTTCTGTATGTACAGAATACTAAACCGATGCCAGAGAAGAATAACAACAATAAATAATAACAATAACAAAGAAAATAGATAGAACTTATATGAAGTCCACTAACCTGAAATAGCAGACTCCTCACTCAAATGTGCACTTGGGAAACTCCAAAGAAGAAGAATTTTTATTTACCAGCCATAGTGGCAACCCCTTACCCCTGTGTCAGATCAATCTGTGACTAGATTCGTATATTTGCCAATACTGATTGACCTGATAATGACAAATAAGGGCATATGCTGATACTTTTTTATACCGACACAGTATTTGCCAATTCTGAGATGACCCGATAATGACAAAAGAGGGCTGATCTGATACTTTTTTTTTAAGATACCGGTACAGTATCGGGACATCCTGATGTTTAGTTTTCCAAACATTTGGAACAACTAAAAATCTATCAAAGATTGTTCCACGCAGGCACATTTTTACGTTGAAAGCCCGTGAAGTGACAATATATTAAACCTGATCCTGATGATCCGATCAGTGTTTATTTTACAAAGTAATCTCCCCGTTTTCCAAAGTTATCTTTATTCTCAAAAACTGGCATAAAGCATTTAGTCTGCATGAATACAACGGTGCAGTTTTTTTTTTTGCTATTCGCTCCTGCAGGTGAGCCGCTGTCACTCGCCCCACCGGGGGCAGAGAGAGAGAGCCCCCTCCTGTCTTTTTTTAAAGTCTTTTTTGTCGCGCTATTAATATTCCTGCGCCGTGAGTCCTGCGCGGACGGCAGGGTTCAAAGCGTCAGGAGATGACAGGTCTGCCGCGGCCCGCAGGATCGCCAGCCAAGAAAGTGACAGCCTGCGCGCTGCCGCTATGCCTCTTGTTAACGAAATAAATAAATGTGTTCTGAAAAGCCAATAAGCGGCGGGGCGGGAAGCGGAGCCAAGGATCGCTGCGTCAAAAACAACCGCTTCAGCCATTAATCTCGCTCAGCTCTCTCTCTTAACCCCCCCCCAACGCACCCCATCCTCCCTATCCACCTTCTCTCTCCCTCTCCTCTCTCTCTCTCTGTCTCTCTCGACTACTGTCTCTCTCTCTCCCGTTCCTCTGAGAGAATTACTGCCATAGATGTATAATTCACGGCGGTTTGGCTTTAGAAGGCAGCGGTTCTGTCGGAAAACACGACGGCAGCCAAGTTAACGCAACCCTCTCATTCAACCCAGCCACCTGTTCACTGGGGAGGGGGCAGAGGAGGGGACGCTTGATTTATATTTCATCTCCTCCCCACCCCCCCCACCTCCACCCCTCTACCCCAAAGTGTAATGACTTTGTTGTGAGGTGTGTTGTTGCGTGCGTGTTTGTGTGTGTTGGAGGGGAGGGAGGTCGCCTCATGTATTAAAGATGACAACTCAAAGAAACACTTTAGTCCCGACATGATTGAGCACTTAGAGACTTGTTTTGGTCATAGTTTGTTGTCTAACTTGTCAGTGTCGTATTCCCAACATCGTTTCACGTCGTGTCACAAGTGTCTCTGGGTGTTGGAGGCTGTGCATCTATTAAACTTCAGAACACGGCACTCGCTTTCGCTCTTTTTTTAAGATTCGCTTTTTGGCCTCTGTGCCGCTATTGGTAGTTGCTGTGAAGATGGACGGGAAAGAAGGGGAGAGACATGCAGCAAAGGTTGTCATGAAGGGAACTCAAACGTGCGACACGCTGTCAGGCCAGATCCTACATGTATATGTGTATGCCATGCCATGTGCCCGGACCTCTAGGCCAGCGGGTGCCCCAAAGCGACAGTCTCTTGACAGTAGTTCCATGCTGTCCCCCCCGAGGGTAATAGAGGCCAAAGTCAACACCGGATTTCATTCTTGTACAGTAAATGTTTTCTGTGGCTCAGGAGGTAGAGCAGGTCGACCAATGATCTCTGGGGTTGGCGGTTCGAATCCCGGCTCTTCCTCCTGACGAAGTGTCCTCGGGCAAGACACTGATCCCCGAATTTCTCACGATGTGCTGGTTGATGCCTTGCATGGTTTTCGCAGCAATCGGTGTATGAATGTGTGTGTGAATGGGTGAATGTGATGCACAAGCTATGTTAAGCGCCTTGGATATAGGCACTATATAAATGCACCATTTACCAACTACCATGGTTGATGCCTTGCATGGTTTCTGCATCAGTGTATGAATGGGTGTGTGTGCATGGGTGAATGTAATGCACTTTGTAAACCACCTTGGATAGAGGCGCTGTTACCCTGGCATGGACCAGACTAATATACATTTTTTCCTGTGCCAGTTTGGGCTGTTTTCCAATGCACCATTTCCTACAGTAATATTGTGTCTTGTTTACTGTACATTATTTTATTTATTGTAATGTTTCTTTTACAAATTTGGGCTTGTGTGTGCCAGGCGTGTGCACGTCTGTGTGTGTGTGTGTATGCGCATGTGTGTGCGCGCGCCCCCACAGCAGCAGCGGTGTGTCAACTGAATCGATTAGCGCTGCTTCAACATTTTTGGAGACGATGAAGAATAACAAGTTAGGACTTTTGGCAGGCGCCTCGCGCCCGCCGCCATCTGCGCCTTTCCGTTCGTCCGTCCGTCCTCGTCCCGCCCGTCCTGCCTGTCCTCGCGTGCTGCGTGGCGTTTTCAGTTCTCGGGGTTTCCTTGCCGATGATGAGAGCTGTCAGGGGCTCTTTAACCTCCTAACGACGCCTCCCCGCCAGCCCTAATCACACATTAATGACATCAGGAGGACCCCGGGGGATCATAGGGGGCCGCGTCACTGCCTGATGTACGCCCAGCCTACTGATAGAGACAGAGAGAGAGAGAGAGGCCAATTATACCAAGCAGGCAGCTAGCGTAACCCCACCTGATCTAGTACCAGGGTTTACAGAGGTTAATAGTGAGAGGTTTACATTCACCAGACATCCACAGCACATGCAGGCACCAGGTAGCTTGATAATACCGCCATACAGGGATTAAATAACAACTTTGTTTTTTTGTTTTTTTTTGTTTTTTCAATTAAGGTTCATGTTTTCCAATATTATCGGCTGATACAGAGGCAGTATAAAGGTATAAATATATTTTTTTCGTCAAATCGTCGAAACACTGTTTACGGAGATGTATAGAGCCAAATAATCGGGGGAAAATATATATGGAGGACTTTCGTCCAATTACGATCGAGTGGGGGCAGGCCTTGGTGCACGTGCTGTTGGTCTGTTGGAGGGAGTTCCAAATTGCCCAAATCACTGAAGGCTCTCTAATTTATTTTTTTCCCCCACAAAAAAAGCCTGTATATTTTTTGCTGCTTTCTGCTTTAGTTTTTACCGTTTTTTTGTTGCTATTTTTTTTCTTATTTTTTATTATTTACTATAGTCCTAATACACTCGATCACAGGATCTACTGAATGTGACAAACTGTCAAACTCATTAGCCTAAGGAGTGCCCAAAAAGGTAGATTGTGAAACACCAAGGATGTGCAGGTGCCACTTGATTGATTGACAGGAGACAGATTACAAAGCTACTGTATATATAGCCTAAAAAAATACAAGGTGAATAAATCCAAAACCTATTGCTTCCATATTGAACTGGATGAAGACATCCCCCCCCCCCCCCCCCATCTATTTTTCCATAACACGTTTTGTTTGTTTGTTTGTTAAGTATTCTCAGCAATGCGATAATTCTTTTTTGGTGGGTAGATCTTGTTGAGCTGGTCGTTTTCAAATTAGATCTCAAGTCCGAAAATGATGGGCAGATGTGAAGTATGTGAAGAGCTACAGCATCATTATGGAGGGCTGCCCTTCATAATGATGCTGTAGCTCTTCACATATACTTCACATACTACTAGTTACCTCTACCTTCACATTCAGTAGTTCTCAGTCCTGGGGACAGATTTCAGTCTTGAGGATTTTTTATAGGGTCATTTAATGACATCAGTTCAAATGAGTAGAAAATAATTTTCAATCTTTGGAGTTTTTGAAGCATTAAGCCCTGTGTACGTGTTAGTGTACTGCACGCGTGTACAACACTAACACACACACAGGGCTTAGTTAGTGTTCACGTGTGTGTGTGTGCGCGCGCACGCGCATGTGTGTGTGTGTGTGTCTAGTGCAGTGCTTTTCAACCATTTTCATACCAGCGCCCACTATTTACTCAGCATTTTATCCACCGACCACCTTTGATGTTGAGTTTAATCTCTCAGAACCCAAAACCAAGGATTTTTCGATTTTTGTCTACAATTTAGGGGAGATAACCATCAAAACATTGGTCAAAATAACAATTCTTCTACATTTTCCAATTGTGTAGATTCTTGAAGATGAAAATAAAGTCATTCAGATTTTTTAATACAATTCTTGAGGGCGTAAAATGCACTCTACTGTATTTGGTATCATTTTACGATCTTAAGAGTTACAGATCTACAGTATAAGGGTGCATTTGGTTACCAACTGTCCATCATTTAGCTGGAGGACCACTTGGAATCTTCCCAGGGACCACTGGTGGTCCCCGAAATACCTGTTGAAAACCACTGGTGTAGAGGGATGCAGTACTTTTTGTCATGTTTTTTTTTTTGGTACCCTGGCCTCTGTGTCGTGTGTGCATGTGCCAATTTCTCTACTCTTCTTGACACATGGGTCTGCAGCCAAATACTCACCTTTGGCAAACGTGTGGGAGAGGAAGAGAGAGAGAGAGAGAGAGCATCCAGTCCAGTGTGTCTCGCTGATTACTATGCATGGAGTGTAGCTGTGAAACAGAAGCAACTCACCAGTAGGAAACTACTCACATTCAGGGGCGGATGTAACGTGTCTTCATCGCCCGTGTCGCTTCGCGCCACGGGCGATGAAGCCGCACCCATACCATTTTCGGTTACAGGACTTTTATTAGTTATCAAGTATAAGCATCAATAATAACATCAGTTGTTGTTGAAGTTGCAACAGACACACAGCACGCATAAAGCTTAAGGTCTGACTCAGAGAGTTTTCTGTTTTCAATGATGAAATGCTGTTGATTTAGTCGTGCCAAAATTGTAGTTAATTAGTAGCAGTAGTAGTTTCAAATTATGTTAAATATAAGCACTTTAATTTGAAATATCTTGGGTTGTTTTGCATGGCATCGTGTTTGGGGGGGCAGACTGGGTATTTAGGGGGGCATTGCCCCCCCATGCCTAGATCCGCCCCTGCTCACATTTCATCAAAATGTCTTTGATTTCTCCCAGACACACACACACACACACACACACACACACACACACACACAGTACATGTGCCGAGGCTCACGCTGCGTGGCGGCTCGGGGTGTCATTCTGTCCGTCTCTTCCCCTCCTCTCTCTTCCGCCTCGTTTCGTAGTAGCAGCGACGACGAGGATGAGAGTGTTTTGTATGAAATATTAACAGGCCATTTGCTCCTCTGCTCCTCTGTTTGAGAGCTGGATGTCGGCCCTGTAACGTCTCTGGTCCCTCTTTGAGGCCATCTGGTGGATACGGGCACCAGGGAGGGTATAGGGGGGTGGAGGGAGGGGGGTGAGGGGCGGCAGCAGTGTCAGGGTGAGGAGCCGCGACCTGGGGTGACTTTCAACCTGCCAGGCCTAACATGCTACAGCCTGCAGATGATGTGGATAACGCATTTACACCTGAGAGAACTGATTATACCAACACCAGCATTGCAAAGCGGGACACAGAGAGACAGGGAGAGATTGACAGATGGAGAGACAGAAATAGAAGACACTCACAACGCCCTAGATATAGATACATAGCGATATAGATACAGTATATAAATATATTTCCCCTCTGCTGCAGCTGTTTCCCTTGCAGACAGACACTTGCTTCGTCCTGCAGACGGTCCAGAACTTTGTTGTTGTCAACAAATCATGAAAGCAACACATTCATCAGGAAAGGAAGGTGAGGCAGTGTTTTAGCCAAGGTGAGGTCTACAGATCTACAAACTCACATAGTGATCTTGGTCTCTGTCTTGGCTTCAACCTCTTGGCCTCGGTCTTGACCCTTCTAGCTCTTGGTCTCAGGCTTGGGCTTGATTCTCGAAACCTATAGTCTCGTGTCGATCTCACCCCAAATGCAGGGTTTTCCCGTGCAGAATGAGCTAAGCGTTGCTGTGCTGCTTATTCCCCGTCATCAGATCCACTGGGAGATGCCATCCATGCCATCATGCCGTTGGTCTTTGTGCCACTTCAGAGCCCTCCGTTTTCTGATGTAGTTTTATGTGCTATTTATGCTGGTGCTTTGTAGAACAGCGGTTTCTGGTCACAGAGCCCTTGACAGAATGCCCAGCTCTGCTCTGCTCCCCCCTAGAGAGATGTTCTTTTCCTTTAAAGGCCACTTGCCTTGCTTTAAAAAAACAACTTTTAGGTTCTGTCCCTGCCTGGCCTGGAAGACATTTCACTCAACGAATGAACTAAATTCATAATTAGCTTGAGATTTTGTTATTTATTATTTTTCCGTTCATCTCAGGAGACGCTTTTTGCACAGAAGGACAAGTGTGAAGGAAAGGACACTGACCAATGATGACAGACCTTAAAGGCCACTTGCCTTGCTTAAAATTACACTCAACCATTGAACTTTAGATTCATACTTAGATGGAGATTTTTTATGTTTTTGCTGAAGCTATATTAGTCCCAGAGTGTGCTTTCACACAGAAGGAGAAGCGAGAAAGGAAAGGAAAAACAGAGTCATTTAAAGATACTGAACAAACATAACTATTTGGATGACTGACCAATGGTTGGTGACTGGCCCTAAAGCCCTAACCAACTCCTATGGAAGTTATTCACTTGGCGGCCATATTGCCGCAAGCTCCTCTCTTGGTGTGGCTGCCAAAAAATAGTTCTACTCAAAACAAAGTGTGGCAGTTCTTGCAATTCCATTATGCTTAAGCTGTGTTCCCTGCGTTGTTGTCAGTATTGTCCATTATCCTTTTCTTTATTTGCAAACAACATGAATCTCCGTATCTCTCTCTCTGTATCGACGGAAGCTATCGTCTGCTGGCTTCCGTCTTCGTTTGTGTTGCTGTCGCCCGAATCGGCGGCTCCCATAGACAAATAATGGATGTAGGCCGACATTGCTTGTCCATCGCCCTGTTATAACGCACTGTTATATGTTAAAGGTAGGGAAGTGATTTCACTTTTGTCAGATATCACCCAAAAATATTTTTTTCTGTTAAAATGCTCTATTATAAGGTGTGGAAACCATATATGGAGTTTCCCCCTCCCCCACGTTAGCAGAGGAGCTAATAAAAGTTCCCCAGGTGGTGGCGAATTCTCCTCCAATCAGGATCGAGCAGCAGGCTCATAGTGTAGCTACTGTTTGGCGCCCCTAGTGCACCAGGCTGGAACTACAGGATGAATTTCAAATCACTTACCCTACCTTTAAATGTAATAGAGGCAACTTCAGTGTGTACTAACAGATTTGTTTAAAAACAGAATATAACTCTAACCCTATCCTATCAACCCTTGTTGCAATGGCAATAAAGTTATCTTGTGTCTATCTTTCCAATACTGAGCTGATGGGAGCTGTAGCATCGTAGATAGTGGAATGGCTATACACTATAGGGAGGCACTTCCCTCCAGTGCACTGGAGCAGGCAATGAGGCATCTATCTATCTGTTTACTATCTATGGTCACGACCCTGTGCTGTGTTTTTAGGGCTCATAAGGATGCGTAGCACCTCTACAGCATCCTCCTCCGCTCTCTCGTTGTGATGCCGCGAGCAGCGCCGTCTATAATTGAGTCTCATTATCAAGTCTAAATCACATGGGTGTGTCTCAACCCAAGCCATGATTTGCATTGCGTCGTTGTTGTTGTTGTTTTTTCTATCTCTCTGTACGGTAATTGTAGCACCGCAAAGGAAGACACCTTTTTTTTTTTTTTTTTACGATATCAATCAGCGCACTCTGGAGCAAGTCTATACACAATCTGTGTGTGTGTGTGTGTGGGTCTGTGCGGGTGTGTGTGTGTGGGTGTGTGTCTCCGTGTGTGTGCGTGTTTGTTGACATTTGATGTCCTTGTTTTGGGTAATGGATTTGTCCCTGGCAGAGAGAAGGGTTGGGCCAGAGGCAGTCTTACGAGGCCCCTGGGTTAAGGAGACTGCATTAGCCCACTGCTAACTGATTACAGATCAGACAGCTGGTGCACACATGCACAGTTGCACACGCACGCACGCACACACATACACATACACACCCATTGCACACGCGTGCACACCAGACACACTGCACTGACACGTAACTAACACACATACTTACTCACAACATGCACACACACACACACACACACACACACACACACGCACAGGGGTTTGCACCGGGCATGCACACACGCTGCTGCTGCAATGGCGCGCCTATTAGTGTAATTAAATGCAGAGAAATTAAAAACCCACCCAGCAATGTAAACGACGGTCAAAAGCATCTATAATGACATGTATACTTTGATCCTGCTTCAAGAATGAATGAATGAATGAATGTGTGCCATTATTATTTCTTCTTCTTTGGGAGATGTTTATAATTGCTAGGATTTGCCCAGGTTTCGTAGTGATTATAGTAGTTAATTCTGCTTTATTTTATGAGATTCGAAGGGGAGAACAGTGCAAGTCACATGAAATTATAGAACATCATAGGTATTGAAGATTGCATATTGTTAAATCAATGTTTCAGTTTTAATTCTATTTGTGCTATTTAACACATTTACATGGTGTGTTGGTTAAAGCAAAATTAACCATTGAAAAGTATTAAAGTGCTTCTGAGTTCTCAAACTCTCTGCTATATCAGTTAATTCCACCACCTCTCCTCCTGTCTCCCAATCTCTATAGACACCTTGATGTGTGTTTAGTATGTTTTATATTACAGAATAGTTCTCAACTTTGTTATCAATTCTCTTTTGGTGTACAGACCAAAAAGTGCTTTAGAAATAAAGTTGACTTGAGTAAGACAATCTATACAGTCACATATAACAACTTTGATGATGCAGTATTGCTATGTAAAAACATGGATTTAGCTTTCTGACTGGCAGCAGAGATATGCAATAATAAATGCAGGGACGTGCACTGCACAGAGTGTTAGAGGGGCAGGGGCTGAAATCCTGTAGGAGGGCACTTTTGGATAGCAATTATCCCGAATGCAGACTTTGGCTATAGAAATGAAATGAGTGGTAGTAGTAATGCTGCATTTGTGTTGTGGAAAAGGCAGTTGTTTTACAGATGGATAAAAGGGCAACGGCTGAAGCCCCTTTGGTGTTTACAGTAGGCCTATGTGTGCACAAGCTCTCTCTCTGTCTCTGCGTGCATGGCAGGGTCTTGGCCCGTACCTTACTGCCTGGGCAAAGCGTGCCAGGTTGCTAGTACCGTGTGTGTGTGTGTGTGTGTGTGTGTGTGTGTGTGTGTGTGTGTGTGTGTGTGGGTGTGGGTGTGTGTGTGTGTGTGTGTGTGTGCGCGTCGCTCACACCTGGGGCCCTCTCCCATAAAACACTACAGACATCATTTGGAGGAAGGGGCCTTGTTCACTGCATCCCAGCTCACTGTCCGTGCTCAACACGCGCACACACCACCATGTGAACGCATGCGCGCACACACACACACACACACACACACACACACACACACACACACACACACACACACACACACACACACACACACACACACTTGCAGGCATTATATTATGGCATTATATCACATTATAAACAAGCACGCAAACGGTCATGATCTAGTGGTCCAGTTCCCAGGATTTCACATACTTTATTAGGAGTACACTGACCATAATATACTGTAGGCTGCATTTTAGAAACAAAAAAAAAACACCCTTACAAGTAACCCTTACGTTATATCTGTACTCTCTGTGAAAGTTGTATTCAGTTTCTTGCAGATTTAAAGGTAGTATGGACAACACTACAGCCTAAATTCAAAATATATGTATAGTTGATATATTTCACATTGTTTCCCCTCTATCAGCCACTATGTATGTTTCTGCAGAAAGACTGTATTTTGTTTTTGTTCCAATGTTTATGTTGACGTTCATCCGTTGGCGGAGACGCCTCTGTGGGGGAGGTCTCAGCAGGATGGAGTCCCAATCTATGGCCCAATCAAATGGATCATTCCTCCCCCTCCACCCTCAGACAGAGGCCAAGGGACAGGGGCGTTTTTGCCATTAGGCAGACTAGGCAGTTGCCTAGGGCGCCATGAGGGGAGGGGGGCGACCATGAGGGGAGCGGGGGCAACCACGGGGGGGGGGGGGGGGGTAGGGGTGCACCAGGGCGACAACCAGAAATGCTTTAAAAGGATCCCAGGCTAATAAGCCTCATATGGATAAATACATTATACTTGTCCTCTATAACTAGAATTGAAGATTTAGTTCATTTTATCCCTTGAGGGGCGCCATTTTACAGGAGATTTTCCCTGGAGCCCCCCCTTACCAAATGGACCCGTAAGGGTCCATTTGGTAAGGGGGGCTCCAGGGAAAATCCTGCCTAGGGCTCCAAATTGCTTAGAAACGCCACTGCCAAGGGATGAACGTCAACATAAACGGTAAACAACAAGTGGAAGAAAACCATAATATAGCCAGAAGGATCTTATCTTGTTAATAAGATAATAAGATAAGATAAATAATATACATACATTTTTTAATTTAGGCTTAAATGTTGTTTACATTACCTTTAACAGTCACAGTTTTTTCTATCCTGGAACCACATGGTTGCAGCCGTGATGCAACCGTGTACAGTACGCCTGCTGTTTACCTTTTATTTGAAAAATGTGCCTCCCTGGGCCTCCGGTTAATGCCCATGTATGGTCTGTACATAAAGCAGAAGCCTGAATGTGCAGTGAGGACTGAGGAGGCACTGAGAGCCTCAGAAGAGTTGTGGAAGTGTGACGCAGCAGCAGTAGCAGCAGCAGCAGAGACAAATAGATTCGGCAGAGAGTGTTAATGGATGATTTTAGTGTCAGGTTACACCCCATGGGTGCCATATACTGTCTAGTATATGCACACAAGGGCAGACACGCACTAGGGCTGGCCCGTGCACGCACGCATGCACAGTCACGCACACACACACACACACACACACACACACACACACACACACACACGGATACACAAGCGCACACACAGTTGCGCGCATGCACGATACACACACACGCACACACACATACACACACACACACACACACACACATACACACACACACACACACACACACACATACACACACACACACACACACATACACACACACACACACACACATACACACACACACACACACACACACACACACACACACACACACACACACACACACACACACACACACACACACACACACACACACACACACACACAGAGGACATGTAGCAAAAATAAAAGATTTATCATATTGAATTGTGCCTCTGTGTGTGTACTTGTATTACTCTACTTGTGAGAACCACATGTCCCCGCAAGTAATAGTCTAATTTGAGTAGAATAGATATTAAGAGGACAATATCCCTATAGTCCTCACAAGGGAAATTATTGTTTAATGGTCAAAATGTAGTCATAACTTGCGTGGGACCTTCGACGTATTTATTGATTACAAAAATGGGACTGAGTGCATCCCGTTCATGATATGAGTATGAACAGTAATGAATATGAATAAAAGCAGATATGACCTGTTGGATTGCGATCCCAAGATTCACACTATATCAGCCAGGGGCGAATGTAACATTTCCCAATTGGGGAAATGTTAATGAATGTAACATTTCCCAATTGGGGAAATGTTACATCCGCCCCTGCCCCTGGGGGGGGGCTTCATCGCCCGTGTCGCTTCGCCCCATGGGCGATGAAGTCGCACCCATACCATTTTCAGTTACAGTACTTTTATTAGGCAAGTAAAGCATCAATAATAACATCAGTTGTTGTTGAAGTTGCAACAGACACGCAGCATGCATAAAGCTAAAGGTCTGACTCAGAGAGTTTTCTGTTTTCAATGATGAAATGCTGTTGGTTTAGTGGTGTAGACACCACTAGTGTTGGTTAGTAGCAGTACTAGTGTTTCAGATCATTTTAATTTTAAACTCTTTAATTTTAAATATCTTTGAAATTTGGGTTGTTTTGCATGACATCATGTTTAGTGGGGCAGTCTGGGCTTTTAGGGGGGCATTGCCCCCCCATACCCATGCCTAGATCCGCCCCTGATATCAGTCCGTTGGCCCCTGGATGGAAGCACAGGACCAGTGCTGTCCTGGAGAGCTCTGATGTGTATTTTCGTTTTCTACACTACAGTATCTACTGTAGGAATCTCTGTATCGCTGTGTGTCCTTGATAGGCCCAGCTACGCTGCACACTCTTATACGAAAGCAGCATTCTAAAATGTCTATGTATTGTAAATGCAAACTTGTTTGCGATTGTGTTTGTTTTTAAGACAGTGAGAGAGAGAGAGAGAGAGAGAGAGAGAGAGAGAGAGAGAGAGAGAGAGAGAGAGAGAGAGAGAGAGAGAGAGAGAGAGAGAGAGAGAGAGAGAGAGAGAGAGAGAGAGAGAGAGAGAGAGAGAGAGAGAGAGAGAGAGAGAGAGAGAGAGAGAGAGAGAGAGAGAGAGATACACAGACACACGCACACACAAACGAGTGAGACAGATAATGGTTAAACGAGGCAGATTGAGGCGTTAACGTTATTATCGCACCCTTTTTTTTCTCTGTCGTCCCGTGAATGAAGTGCCACATTGTTTCCTGTTCAGCCTTCAGGATGGGAATATACCATAATCCCAGATTATAAAAAGAATGGGTGAGCAGGCAGCAGACCACCCCTCACCAACACACTGCACTGCACAATGAGCCTTTTGTGTGCGTGTGTGTGCGTGTGTGTGCGTGTGTGTGTGTGTGTTTACTGAACTGCTCCAACACCTGCGCTAGGAGACCAAACGTTCTCAGGGAGTCTCCTCCACTGCTCAGATCTCTATTCAGAAGCAACACCATCCATCCATGATGCTCACATTCATTTTTGGACACATGGTGCCCAAATCTCAATATGGACCTGTATTGTCGTTTGGCAGCTTAATGCATTTCCATTCACACCATGCTGGGAGCTGGTATTAGTAGCATTCTCTGTCCGTTTTGTTGTTTGTGGATACTGATAATTGGGCCATCGTTTTTGGAGAGCTGCACCGTTATACCCCACGCCCACCCCTCCTATATTCAGCTATTGTGTAAATCCTGCGACAGTGGCTCAGGAGGTAGAGGAGGTCGTCCGATGGTCCGTGGGGTCGGAGATTCGAATCCCGGCCCCCTCCTGTCTACATGTCGAAGTGCCCTCGGGGCAAGACATTATTGAACTGCAAGGTTGGTACCTTGCATGGCTTCCACTGCCATCGGTGTGTGTAGAGTTGAATCGACTGTAACTCCAGCTCAGCTCCACTCTATTGGCTCATTAGGAAACTGCTGGAGACTGCTGCACTGTGATTGGCTAAAGTGCCACCTCACACACGCACACAGACACACACCCACACTAGCACTGACCTGTCATGTGCCTGACGAAAAGGTTTTGTTGACAACATCAAAAGTTCTGGACCATCTGCAGGGCAAAGCAAGTGCCTGTCTGCATGGAAACAGCTGCAACAATAAAGTAGAAACAACGTTGAGGGGAAAAAGGGAAAAAAGTATAGCACAGATATACAGTATATAGGCCATATATTTTGATTTTTGGCTAAAATGCATACACAGAAAATGCAAAGACAAGAATTATATAGCATATAGAGTGCTGCGAATTGGTGCAAATGCAACGCTGTGTACAACGGGACAAAATATTGGTCATTGTTCAACGACACGTCCGTCTGTCCGTCTGCCTGCAGGCGGTCTTCGAGTACAGGGGCTACGACGGCCCCCTTAACAGATCTCATAGTTTGTGGCCATCCATGCGCCTCAATTTTTGGGTTATACATACTAGAGTGGCCTGGATGGAGAGAGGCAGCTCACTGTGACAGATGTCCCCTGGAAGATTTTTACATTGCATACCCCCCCACACAACACATGCTTTCAACTACATCACTCTCTCTCTCACTTCCTAAGCTCAGTGCAATAAGTGGTGAGCCCTGGCATGTTTAGCCTACTTCCCAAGACTGCCTGTGTGTGTGTGTGTATGTGTGTGTGTGTGTGTGTGTGTGTGTGTGTGTGTGTGTGTGTGTGTGTGTGTGTGTGTGTGTGTGTGTGTGTGTGTGTGTGTGTGTGTGTGCGCGTGCGCGTGCGCGCGCGTTCATGCTCGCTCACTCGCAGCCTTGCCCTTGTCTGTCTGTGTGTGTGGTTGCGCATGTACACACTAGACGTATTATACGTCCTGACCTCTTGAACTCATATCTCCGTACAGATGCCAACATGGTGCTGAAGCCTGGCACCCTTTTTAACCCCATGGTGTGACTCTGATCTTTGTCAGTTTCACTGTCAAAGTGCACAGAGGAATCTGGACTGTGTTAATGTATGCTGTATATCAGGGGTTTTCAACCAGTGGTCTGGGGACCACCAGTGGTCCTTGAGAGGGTTCCAGGTGGTCCCCAGGCTAAATGATGGAAAGTTGGTTAACCAGATGTAACTCTTGAGAATGTAAAAATGAAACCAAATGGACCCTTGCGGGTCCATTTGGTTTCATTTTCACACTCTCAAGAGTTAAAATATTCATCATCTGAATTAGCACCACTTAATTAAGAAGTCTACACAGTTTTGTTTGCAAAGTCCAGCGTGGAATTGTGGACAAAACCAAAAGAGTTCTTCACTTTCAGGTCTGTGGTGTGAAAATGTAATCAAATGGTGGTCCGTGGCTCAAATTCTGAATAAATGGTGGTCCCTGGAAAACCCTGCTGTATATAGTTCACATTATAACACTGGGTATTAAAGTTATGTGTACAGTGCTGTACTGATACTCGTTCTTGCGTTCACAGTGTTGCCAAAATCAAAATTGCACTAGAATGCGCTAGAGCAGTGGTTTTCAACCATTTTCATTATTTATTCTGCATTTTAGCCACGGAGGACCACCATTTGATGATGAGTTTAGTCTCTCGGACTAATTTAGGAGAAATTTCCTAAATTCAAAGTAGAAATTCTTTTCTAAATTTGTAGATTCTTGAAATTTAGGTATTTCAGATGTTTAAATATAATTTAACTCTTGAGAGCGTGAAATGAAACCAGATGGACCCGTAAGGGTCAATTTTACAATCTCAAGAGTTACCGATCTATAAGGGTTCATTTGGTTACCAATGGTCCTTTCTAGGAAGGAAGTGAAAGTGAAAAACGAGGGTTTTATCTCTGCCGCCTGTTGACCAATTTCGCCGCAAACTCACCAGCAAAAAAGCACTAGATTTTCCACCAGGAGTTTTGTTCCACTAATTTTGCCGCTAGGAGGGTCTGGAAAAAAAAAAAAAAAAAAAAAGAGCGGAAAATGCGCCAAGTTGGCAACACTGTGTGTGCAAGAGTGTTTTCCTTTTAGGGGTTATGAAATGAATGAATGGATCTTGTTTTAGAAACATTTTTAAAGAAGACGGTTTCTTTCCTAAACACTGTGGCATTCAGTTTTTTATCAAAGAGTACAAACATGACCCATCCCTTTTATTGTAGTTAAGGGTGATGTCTTTGATGTTCAAGGTTGCCTTCTGGCATCATTCTTCATGCCTTTGAGATTTGGTTATACGACAACATCATCATAACATTTCAGCAAACTTTCTTTAGAGGTTCTTTGTGGAAGTGCTGAAATGCGATCTGTACACAATGAAATGTTCAGGTACTCAAGTTACCCATTCATGACCCACCGAGGTAGAGCGTATACTGTAGGTATTTTATATCCAAAATGATTTCTAACGAGTTAAATGAGCACTCAGGGTTTTGGTTGTGGAGCCATGCTGTACTTGAAGGAACCGGCTAATCCTCCAGATGGTTCTCTGTCTCGATTGGAAGACCATTAGTGGTTGGTTGGTATAAGACCAAAGCACCTTCCTTTTATTGTTCGTGTCAGTGGTTTAACACATCGGCTTTTGAAGCTTCAAGAACTTATGCATGCACTTGAGTGGCTGACTTGAGACCTCTTCGATCCTCTGCAACAATTTTACTTGCAGGACATGTCCTACTGCACAAAGGTGTCTGGTTTATTTTTATTTTTTTGTATAATTGTGACTGCTTGTGACTGAGTCATCGTGGAAAGACTAGCTGTTCAGGAGAGGAGAACAACAACTGATTTTCCTTTTCTTATGCAAAACAAGTTAATGGCACAGGCAGACCCTTCACATACTAGAGCATGTCTGAAACATATACAGTATCGTATTAGTACAAAACCCAAACTCATCCAGCCCGAACCAGAGGCTTGGCTTTCATAAACCTCACAAAACTTGGAGAGTTTGGGACGTCTATGAAAGCCAAGTAAGATGGACTTTAGTTTATGAAGAGACTTACTAGGTCTGTACCTACTCATGAGACTGTGCTGCTCCATCAGTCTCTCTCTCTCTCTCTGTCTCTCTTTCAATGTTATGAGGAGTCAGTTTCACTCTTTCCTTTTCTCTATTTGCAATGCTATTGTCAGTCTTTCTCTCCCTGTCTCTCTTGTTGGCCGTGTCTCTCTTGTCCATGTCCCTGTTCTTCTCTTTAGCATGAACTGAACACAGCGGTCTGTCTCTCTTTCTCTCTCTCCCCAACACCGGCCACCAAGTGAAATGAGGTGAACAACAAGTCACCGTGGCTTCACCCTCGGCATCAGATTTACCATCTAATCTACATTAGAGGACACAAGGCTTTCACCAGGATGGGAAAAAAAAGAATGAAGAATGAAAAAAAAAATGCCGCTGCTGCTCCCATCACCTTTTCATCCTGAGGCCAAACCTTTTATTCCCCCTCTTTTCCATTACATTAAAGGATGAGCGAGGTCTTACAGTGGCTGAGCGGTATTTAAAGACACCATCCCCTTCATCTGTTTAATTTCTCTTTATTTAAGAGACCCCCTCTGCTCCCTCCCTCCCTCCCTCCACTGCTCCGTTTTAATTTCTCTTTATCTAAAGACTCCCTCCCTTCATCTGTCTGATTGATCTTTGTTCTCGGGTAGCAAAATGACACGGAAGGGTTCATTAGTCACCACAAAGCCAGCGCTAATCCGACCTTTTTGAAGGGGAGCGCGTGTCTCAGTGGAGGCAGGACCACTTTATGGCTGTTGCAGGGTCTGTTCTCTACTCTACAGGCTCTTGAGGAAATATCATGCGAACAGTGTTGGTCAATATTACTTAGGAAAGTAACTTCTTAACTTTACTCGTTACCCCTTAGACAAAGTAATATCATTACTTTACTTACTTACTTACTTACTGGAATCGAAGAGTAATATATTTAGAACTGAATCCAATTTATTGGAATAATAATAGTCTCCAATCCCACAAACTGCACCTGAAAACAAAGCCAACAAAATCCGACATTGTAAATGTTTTTCTTAGATGAAAAAATAAAATTAAAAGGAGGAGAGAGAAGCAATGGAAACATTTTAACCTTGAATCACAAAACAGACCTGCAACAAAACCAGATTTTTAAATTTGTCTCTATGTCTTTTTAAACGTTTTCACAATTGTTTTCAAAGACAGTCTTGTATTTAAAAATAAAATACAAAATAAAGCAGCAAGCGATTTGTAGTGTACATAACTGTGCGCAGGATGCAGCGTGTGGACTTTATCTACAATCTAGTGCACATCTCTGTTGTTACAGTACCTGTCGATAGTTCTATTTGTTCTATTTTTGCATGCAACAACAAGCTCATTTTAAACAAGTAACTTGGCGTTACTTGCAAAGTAATGCATTACTTATTACTCATTTTTGCAGAGTAATCTTGTTACTTTACTTTTTGGAGCAAAAGTAATATTACAGTAATATGTAATCTAAAATTTGTTACTGCCCAACACTGCATGCAACTGTTCTTGCGACCGTCCGGGCTATTAAAGTCTTTGGGGGAATTATTCATTTTTGTTTTCTCCATGTCATGTGAAAGCAAGGAATCATAGCTTCAAATTGACATTGGTTGTCCAGTTTGGCTCACCGGTTTAGGAGATATGGCTCATGAAAAACAGAGAAACAGTGGAGAGACACGGCTGGCAAGAGAGACAGACAGAGAGGGATGACATGGGAGATTCAGAGAGAGATGGACGGATGGAGAGAGAGAGACAGACAGACACACACAGACAGAAATAGAGAGTACTTTTCACTCCAAATCTTGCGTCGGAATCTCAAGATTCACTTCTCAAGACTTCAGCCGGGAGGGATTCAAGTGAAAATGGGCGCACAAAATACGCAAAGGTCACCCCCACCCCGACTTCACTCAATTTGAGTAAAGCTCAAGTTGAACTTTACTCAGGTATATCTAGTTTGTCACTGTCTGTGTGGTCTTGGCCAAAAAACAAACAAAAAAATGCCTGTTTTCGAGAAGTTCGGCTCAGTTGAAAGCTTTGGGCAGCTGGACATTCTGAATGCGCCCACATTGGCCCAGGGCCCCTGTGCATGTGCACGCATGGCACCAACCTATAATTTATCTCTGCTCTTCAGACTCCATCTTAGAGCACTTTACAGTACAGTAGTACTTGCCCTATAGCCTCGACCTCCCACAGGTGCATGCAAAGTCTCAACTTATCTTAGATGGCTATAATGTGTATGTACACATTATAGCATTTTGTGTAAACATATATAGAGTATTTGTATCCCCATTTTAATTAGCTAGATAATTTGCTGTTATGTTCTTAGCTCATGTAAGATTCTCATTAACTATCTATGATGCGTTTTTGGTTCATGCTCCATGCAAGTTGCATCTGCTAAATGCCTAAACTGTAAATTGTAGGAAGGAAGACACTGGAGCATCATAGACCGTTCGAGTCCTTTTTAATTTACAGGGTGTGCAGGTCCTGTGTCTGCAGGCCGTATGAGACTGCAGGCCGTTGAAGTCAAACGCACATCCATCATTATGGGAAATCGACGTTCAATTTCAATGGTCTAA
>CM076983.1:15388888-15406388 GCA_039105355.1 Benthosema pterotum | reverse complement strand
TGTTCATGTGATAATCTCGGGGTGGTATATTCTGCACACAGATCGGGGTTGTGTGCGGTGGTGAATGAACTGGGTCAAGACAAGGGCAGTCAGTATAGTGTCATATTATGGGTCTACTGAGGCTGTCAGGACCATAGGAGACTATACAGTACTGTATATCAGGGGCGGATCTAGGCATGTGCATGGGGGGGGATGCCCCCCTAAATGCCCTGACTGCCCCACCAAACATGATGGCATTCCAAAACAACCCAAGATACCCAAGAAATTAAAGTGCTTATATTTAAAATGATTTGAAACACTACTACTGCTACTAACTAACTACAGCTGTGGCACCACTAAACCAACTGCATTTCATCATTGAAAACAGAAAACTCTCTGAGTCAGACCTTTAGCTTTATGCATGCTGTGTGTCTGTTGCAACTTCAACAACAACAACAACCCCCATACCTCATACTCTTGCCCCTCCAACATGTTCTCCCCCCCCCCCCCAATTTGAGGTGAATGTCAAATACAGCCCAATTGAAATGAAACATTTCTTATATACAGGCTAATTGTGCCATGGCCCATGCACTTGGACTGCTATTGGCCAGTGGGTGCTCCAAACACATCTATTCTAAGTGAATAGTAAATGGTGTTTTTATTTAAAAAGCCCTTTACATAGGTGGTGGGTCCCATGCACCAATGGCAGTGGAAACCATGCTAGGACCGACCAGCATCAGGAGCAATTAGGAGTTTAGTGTCTTGCTCAGGGACACATCGACACTAACTCTGGGGGAGCCAGGTTTTGAACTGGCAACTTGTGGTTACCATCCCGCCACTCTACCTCTGAGCCACCGCCACCCTGAATGTCATACTTGAACATTTGGCAAAAAAGTTTACAATTGTCAAGATAAGTTTGCAATGTGACGCATTGTAAGCTGGAATGTTGGCAACTGTGGGCAATTGTGGCTCAGGAGGTAGAGCAATGATCCACGGGGTTGGCAGTTCGAATCTCAGCTCCTCCTGTCTACATGCCGAAGTTTCCTCGGGCAAGACACTGAACCCCAAACTTCTCCCGATGTGCTGGTTGTTGTTGGTAGAAAAGGGAACCGATATGCACATCCCAAAGGTTCATACCGGTGCTGGGCAGACACAACAAAACAAAAACTGAATAAAACAAATAAAGGTCTGCACATGATATTTGTCTGCCCCCTCTCCTCCGGGCTTTTTCAAGTATATGAATGAACACAGGCTTTCACTCTTTAAGTAAAACAGGTTGGTTGTTGTTCGTACCTTGCATGTCTTCCATGGCTGCATTCTGTGTGTGAATGGGTGAATTTATACCACTTTACTATGTCAAGCGCCTTGGATAAAAGGCGCTCTTATAAATGCACCGTTTACCATTCAGCAGCACATGCTGAGACGCTGATCAGGGCCGGATCTAGGTATAGGCATGGCCTGACTGCCCTACCAAACATGATGGCGTGAAAAAAATCCCATATTTCAAACATACTATTTCAAATTAAAACGATTTGAAACCCTCCAGGTGGGCATTTGGTATTAGTACAAGATAAATCATGTAAAACTGCACAATAGCGACCCATCCATGCCTCAGTTAGAATGTAGTCAGCTCCATTGGATTTCTTCACCCCCAAAAATGTAGAATTTAAAGGACCACGTCACCACTTTTCAATGTATCTTCATATACAGGTCCTCACTAATGTACTGTACATGATAAAACACCACTAGTTTTCTACTCAGTCTGTATCTCACAGGAGGGCTGTGGGCAGTCCAGAAACTTCATCCAATGACATCATCATTCTGCAGATTTTTTTAAACAATGTGTTTTTGAAAAAATATTCATATTGTTATTGTCGGGAGAACGATGGCTGCCATTTTTGCATTGCGACTTTTCAGGAATAGAAAGCCTGCACTTTCTATTAGCTTGGATTCCACCATTGATGATGTCATGGGAAGAAGTTTCTGAACTGCCCACAGCCCTCCTGTGAGACACAGACTGAGTAGAAATAGCTAGTGGTATTTTATCATGTACATTAGTGAGGACCTGTTATATGAAGATATGTTGAAATGTGGTCCTTTAACCACTGCAATCTTAATTTGTAGGTCATCTAGGAGGCAAGATATTGAGACATTCATTTTGCAAGTAACCATTTAAAAAAAAAACTTGGGAAAACAAGTTTTTTTCTTTATCTGATTCGTTATGGAATGAGATTCCCAAAAATATATAGGGTATATCCACTGTATCCACTTGTTGCGCTGTGGTGTCTGAGGCGTAGAGTATAGAGAATTGTGACATTGAGGGGACAGAAAACACCCCGCCCACCTGGTTCAAGTACTCGCGTGAGCTCAAAACTCCAATGCATTCCGTAATTTCAGCTGTCCCTATTTTGTTACATATCGGCTACATAGCTTTCTATGCATTTCGAGGGTCTGGGCGGCTTTTTTCCACGATGCGGGACAGCTTAGATCCGGGCCTGGAGATGATGAGATGATGGGAGATGGATTTGTAAGTTTGGGGAAGGATGGGGAGAGTTCTGCTGGACACAATAATGCTGAATGCACGTCTGACCACACACACACACACACACACACACACACACACACACACACACACACACACACACACACACACACACACACACACACACACACACACACACACACACCAGGGCCGGATTTAGCCAGTGCTACTTGGGTGGGCTGGAAGAATGGCAGGGTGAGCAACTCCAAAGTTTTTACAACGTATATGAAGCAGTGGTTTTCAAACTTGTTGACACCAGGGCCCACTGTTTATTCGGCATTTAAACCACGGACGCACAGACCCCAAAACTAAAGATTTCTTTTTCTTTCGTCCACAATTCTAGGCTGGATTTGGGAAACAAAACTGTCAAACATACAGATCAAAATGACCATTAATCTTCTACATTCTCTAGTTGTGTGACTTGGGCTAATTCAGATGATGAATATTTTAACTCTTGAGAGTGTAGAAATGAAACCAAATGGACCTGCAATGGTCCATTTGGTTTCATTTTTAGGCACTCAAAGAGTTACTTTCATATTACCTTTCATTGGGTGGGCAGGATGCACGTTTGGGTGGGCTCTGCCCCCCCCCCCCCCCCTCTAGATCCGGCCCTGACACACACACACACACACACACACACACACACACACACACACACACACACACACACGCACAGAGGGGATGGACAGAGAACGATTACTGCTGAGTGTACAAGATTCATAGTATCTCCTTACTAGAAAAAAAAAGAAAAGAAACCCTTAGTCAGGACACACACAGACACGTGGGCGTGTGCGGACTGTGCGCGGCTGCCCGTCCTCTTGTCCTCTTCACGGGTCAGCGGTTGAACAAAGCCCCTGTCACTTTCCTCTGGGAGGCCTGGGTGACAGGCGGTGCAGTGCGGGGTCAACTTCCGCAGAGGAAGAGGAGATTCCTGCAAGGAAGAGAACCGGGAGGATCAGACCCCACAGACCCCCAGGCTCCACACGTCACGTCAGGAGGACTTAGACTGAACACACACCCAAAACGCCTTCTAACCGGAAGGGGAAATTATAGGAACACTCAGTGTTCATTTAATCCAGCGGTTGTCAACCTTTTTCATACCAGCTAGGGCCCACTATTATTTTTTTCAGAATTTGAGACACGAACCATCATTTGATGATTTTTTTGCCCCACAGATTATTTTTGGTTTCGTCCACAATTTCAGGCTATCTATACATTTGGGAAACAAAACAGTCAAACATACAGATCTAAATGACCATTAATCTTCTACATTCTCTAGTTGTATAGACTTGGGCTAATTCACATGATGAATATTTTAACTCTTGAGAGTGTAAAAATGAAACCAAATGGTTTCCAAGAGTTACATCTGGTTAACCAACTTTCCATCATTTAGCTGCTGAAATCGTGCTATATATACACATTACGCATATAGCAAGATTTCAGCTTTGTCTCATTTATCTCTCAAATACAGCTTATAACGGCCAGTGGAGAGATTCAGCTTTGCCTCATTTATGGATCCTAGTATTCATCACAGGTGATCTTTAGGTGATCTTAAAATGAGAAATAAACGGGTTGTCTCAAGAGACGCTTCTGAGCTTAAACTGAGAACAGTGTCAAACAACAAACATAGCAGCCCCCCCCCCATTGTGGTGAATCTCGACAGTATCAACCTGGCTATTAAACCGACCTATGATATATATGTATTTTTTATCATAGAAGCCTCAGGTTTTATAAACATCATCAGAGGAATCTTAATCTACTTAATCCTAATCACATTGGTTTTGGTCCAGCTCCGATACGATCATTGATTTTTAGTGTCTGCCCATATCTGCCCCATACCGATTTTTCACAATCCGATCTTCTTTTTTTCTTACAGAACAATTATGCAGTATGCCACGACATCCCATAGGTCATGGGACCTAACGACCGTCCGTCAGAGCTGAGGACCGCCAGTTGGACCAGATGACCGACCATGAGACCCAACAACCGACCGAGTGGTTGGTAAAAATGCATTTCTGCCCCGCTTTCTTTAGGGGCAGAGGCAGGGGGGTTATTTGACAGCAGTGGTGGACTGGGCGGAAAAAAACGGCCCAGAGATTTTTAGCGTTATTTGGCCTAGACTGGCCCATGTACCACAACCAGCGCATGATGGACCTGTTCTAGCTGGTATAGTTGGTCAACCAGATGTAAACATGAGCGTAAACATGTTAACACTCTCAAGAGTTAAAATATTAATCTACATTGGCCCAAGTCTTATTACAAAATGTAGAAGATTAATGGTCATTCTGATCTGTATGTTTGACTGTTTTGTTTCCCAAATCTGTATTGTGGACCAAAAAGCTTTTTGGGGTCTGTTGGGGCTAAAATGTCATCAAATGGTGGTCCTCCGTGGCTCAAAATTCTGAATGAATAGTTGGCCCTTAGGATCAGAAAGGTTGAAAACTGGTGCTTTTAATCATACCGTGATACCCCCTACGGGTCGTGGCCCACCGGGAGACCTCCCTGTACGCCCAATGGTCAATCCCACCCTGTTGGACCGTACAATTATGTTGTTTTTGCCATGGAACAGACATGATCCCCCCTCCAGACAGATATTGGTGTGTGTGTGTGTGGGGGGGGGGGGGGGGGGGCATTATTCTTAGAGTGGTTATTCATACCAGCTGAACAAAAGAGAGAGAGAGCCTTATTATAGAACTCTCCTTATCCAAACACTGGCTCTGCACTGGCACAGGTGGTACTGTGTGCCTCATTTATATAGACAGGTTAGCCCATGGCTAAGGCATGGAGGTACACACACACACACACACACACACACACACACACACACACACACACACACACACACACACACACACACCAGGGGCGGATTAACATTTCCCAATTGGGGGGCAAGAGAAAATGGTATGGTGCTACTTCATTCTGAAGCCACCCCATACCGTTTTCGGTTAGGGAGCGGCATTGCCCCCCCCCCCCCCCCCCCCCCCACATGCCCATACCTAGATCCGCCCCTGACACACACACACACGCGCGCGCAGACACACGCAGACACATGCGCACGCACACAGAGAGAGAGCTGAGTGGAAGAAGCTGCTAATGGGAGTATAAAGAGGAGATTAGAGCAGAATCTCTTCTAGGAACTGCCCAGAGCGTCTGTGTGTCTGTCTGCTAATGCCTGTACAATGTGTGTGCGTGCGTACGTGTGTGTGTGTGTGTGTGTGCGTGTGTGTGTGTGTGTCTTGGTGTCCAGGCAGTGAACAATGAATGCATGCATTTCCTCACTATGAATTTCCGTGTGTATCATCAGTGTACACTCAGTTAAATTATCACTCCTTTATCGAGCATGTATTTTCGAGTGTGTGAATGCTTGCAGATAAGTGCCTCTGTGTGTGCGTGCGTATGCATGCGCTTATTTGTGTGTGCGTGCGTGCGTGCGTGCGTGCGTGCGTGCGTGCGTGCGTGTGTGTGTGTGTGTGTGTGTGTGTGTGTGCGTGCGTGCGCAAGTGTGCGTGCGAGAGAGAGATCTTTTATCTCTTTGACAATGACCTCACAATAGGCGCATGCCTCTCTATTCCTGTCCTCGGAAGGCTCCTCTGGTGTTCAGGATCCAGCCAGGCATACCAGGGGTTAAGGGGAGATTTGTGTGTGTGTGTGTGTGTGTGTGTGTGTGTGTGTGTGTGTGTGTGTGTGTGTGCGTGTGTGCGTGTGTGCGTGTGTGCGTGTGTGCGTGTGTGCGTGCGTGCGTGTGTGCGTGTGTGCGTGCGTGCGTGTGTGTGTGTGTGTGTGTGTGTTAGGGGTGGGCGAAAAAATAGATATGCCAATATATTGCAGTGCTTAATGCCATGATATCAATATCGAATCGCCAGGTTCAAAATCGATTTTATTGATCCAGTAGGTAGGTCTATTCATTAATTAGTTCATGTCAGAAAGACTGACTGACGTCATCAGGCTGCATTGATGTGTATGATTGAACTTAAAATTGCTTTAAAATGTTCTCGTTGATTGAACTTGTGGTGAAAAACTTGATGACGTCATCAAGTTGTGTTTTTTCTTTTAGGACCTTTTTTGCTCAGGGTGTACAAATGGAACCAAATGGAGCCGTTAGGGTCCATGTACTGTATATTTCCCTAAAACAGGAAGAATCATACCTTCTCAATAAAAGCGTGACTTGCAAGACATCAATTACATCACAGCTTTTACTGAGAAGGTATTGTTCTTATTTTGTTTCGACTGTGGTGAAATCATTACCAACATAGGCTATATCATTTTACTCTGAATGCAAAACTATAGGTTTTGTATACATTCCACAATGCTGAAGAGCAGGGAGCAGGTTCACCTCTTATTGGTAGTATAGATATGGAGCTGATATGGAGGCGGATCGGCACTATTTCTGAAAGTTGTGTAAAAAGGGTGGGACGATTCATTCATATTGCACTTCGATATGGCAATTTATTGCGAGTTGCCTCCCAAGTTACTTTGCAAATGGAACCAAATGGACCCATTTGGTTCCATTTGCAAAGTAACTTGGGAGACAATACACAAACCCTCTTTCTCTTTATCTGGCTCCTTTTCTCTGAACCAGTCCAATGGAGATATGAAGCAAAAACAAACAACAGTCCAGCCCATCAGCTACAGAAAGAAGCAGAAGTTCTTATCATATTACCACAGTAATACTGATCACCAAGGTTTTAGGCTCAAGTAACCCATTTGCAAAGTACCCTCTCAGGAAAAAGGGGTCTGAAAGAAAGAAAAATCATTAACATGGTGAGATACATCTTGAATTGGGGGAACTTTTTTATCATGTCCACACAACATCTCTAAGGTATATTAATGACATATTAAAATGTTGAAAATGGGTGGAGTTCCCCTTTAACTATACTCGTCATTTTACTACAACACCTAAAATCCACAACAAAACATCTCTGACGTTATTGGTTATATTGAGTGATAGGTTTTTATTGCATGCTAAGCAAATGAAGGCTAAGGTCATGGTTCTGAATGGAAAGCCATTTGGATGCTTGTCCTGCTTTGTTTCTCTGCCTCTCCCTGAACGGCAGTAAAAATCAAGGGAAACAATCATCAGATAACCTAACACTTCACACATTCTTTTTCCTTTGTTCACTGCTGTTGTCCAGAGTGGATGGGAGGGGGTGGTACACACACACACACACACACACACACACACACACACACACACACACACACACACACACACACACACACAGTGTCGTAGTTCTCGAGACATTGTCTCGTCTCAAAGACCGTGACAAGAACTTTTTTAGTCGTTCTCGTCTTGTTGTCGTCTCGCCCTCAATTGTCTTGGTCTTGTCTCGGTCCCGCGGCTCTCCACTTCATTTGTCTCGTGGTCTCATCTTGTTCTTGGACTCAATTTGTCGATCTCGGAGCAAATGCCTCGGGTCTCTTTCGCCACCGAGACCACTCGAAATGAGACATGTACTGTAGCTCCTCCAAATAAGCTCCAATTTCAATGAATGATGAATCATACGAAGCCTTACATTGTACTTGTTTGTGAACAAAAAAACAAAACTTTAAAAAGCCTGAAAGCGCCAGCATCAGTCACAAAAATGCCTTGGTCTATACGTTGTATTTGGTCTTGCCTCGCAGTGGTTTTGATCTCTGTCTTGGCCTCGACCTCTCTGGGTCTCTGTTTCGGTCTTGACCCCTCTAGGTCTTGGCCTCGGCCTTGGTCTCGACCCCTCTAGGTCTTGGTCTTGTCTTGCCCTTGACAAGACAATTTCAATTTCTTTATTTGAGACCATATGTAAAATACATTATCAAGGGCGCAAATGTTTTCAGTTGCTTTTGAAGCCTGCACTTGAGCAATCACGTTTCAGTGTTCAAACTAAGACCACTGAATGTACAGGAAGCACACAACATACATGTACATGACATGAGTATGGACATTGGACACTTCAATCTGTCATTACACAGAAAAAAAGAAGGTCATGGGTAAAAAAAAGCACCTTCGCCACACACACACACACACACACACACACACACACACACACACACACACACACACACACACACACACCACACACACACACACACACACACACACACACACACACACACACACACACTCACTTCTTTCCAGACACCGGTGTAGAATAAGTTGGTGGAGTCATCTTAGATGCACTGACTAGAGTCATAAAGTAAGACAGAGTTACGACCACTCTGTTCAGTGTCGAGTCCATGGTGCTTCTACTGTACATAGTCTTGTATTGATTGGGGATAACCAGACATTTACAGAATGCATTGTTGAGTCTAATGTTGGCTTCTGCGAGTGCATTAACCACGTGACCATTCACCAGGCTGTTTTCAACGTCGTAACTCTGTCCATACATACTCTATATGTCTCTGATGCACCCCGTGGGCCCATGAGCAGCGCACCTGAGCGAACGGTCCGGCACACGACAGGATGAGGGAGTCACCATCGTCCTGTTAAGTGCTCACTTCCTGCTGTTTTTCTTTCTCTCCGTCTGTCTCACGTCTCTTTTTGAGCAGGAAGTCATTGGAATGAATGCAGAAAAAAAAATAGTCACCCCTTCAAATGACTGGGGGTGGGGGGTGCAGGGCCCACAGCCATCTAGTAGAAGAGACATTGAGGGGTCAGAAACTCAGTGCTTGAGCATCATTCGTGCACCCTGAATGAGGGACAAACTGGAGTTGGAAATGCATTGTTTTCAAGTTCAACGAGAGTGGCACAAATAAGAGATATTTTCTCATAGACTTTACGAAAATAATTTATATAAAGACGATTTCGCCACGGACAAAGCCAACTCGGGTTGTGACAAATCATGATGACACACACAATATCATGATATAATATCTAATTAGCAAGAAGTAGAGAACAGCAGGATACAACACTTTTTGTTTCGTTTTCGTCACCTTAGAAATTATTTGATCGTCCCAAAAGATTGAGTGTGTCATCATGATTTGTCATGACCCGAGTTGGCTTTGTCCGCGTTGTAATCGTCTTTAAATAAATTATTTTCGAAAAGTCTATGAGAAAAATGAATGGGGAAAAGACTTCTGGAACCGGGGCGGTGACGTCACTGCGCAGGTCTATGTAGAAGAGCCATCAATAAACTGGCCCCATGAAGTGAACTGAGTTTGCGTATAGCTATTCTATACTCTTAGGGTTTGGCAGGGCCCAAACAGACACTCGATCTGCACCATGGAAGCCTGTAGGGTGTAGGCTCATGAAACAACAAGACAGACAGGGGGTTAGACAGACATGTAATTGGGATGGAGGGAGACGGGTGGAGGGCAAAGAGAGAGAGAGAGAGGTGGGGAGGGGGGGGGTGGTAGGAGGAAGGTGGGGGGTCCGGAGGCGGGCGGGTGGGCAGAGAGAGGGGGGGGGGGTCTCCTCCAGGGTCGTGCTCGGGGGTCGGCGGGCAGCACGAGAGGCAGGATGTTATGGTTTGTTCAGCCCAGGAGTGGAGGCGGCGTGGACAAGGTGCGCCATGCCCTCAGCAACCAGCCACCGCCGTGATTTATAGACCCGCTGGCAGACGTATACGCACGCCTCAGTCCAAGGGGAAGTCTTTGAAAATAATTTGTAATGCGTGCATTCGTCTGCGTGTGTGCACGCACATGTTGGTGTGTGTGTGTCAGGGGTGGATCTATAGGCATGGGCATGGGGGGGCAATGCCCCCCTAAATACCCAGTCCACCCCCCCCCCCCAAATATGATGGCATGCAGAACAACCCAAGATATTTCAAATTAAAGTGCTTATATTTAAAATGATTTGAAACACTACTGCTTCTGCTACTAGGTACAATTTTGGCACCACTAACCCAACAGCATTTCATCATTGAAAACAGAAAACTCTCTGAGTCAGACCATTAGCTTTATGCATGCTGCGTGTCTGTTGCAACTTCAACAACAACTGATGTTATTATTGATGCTTGACTTGACTAATAAAAGTCCTTTAACCGAAAATGGTATGGGTGCGGCTTCATCGCCCGTGGAAGCCGCCCCCATACCATTTTCCCTTGCCCCTCTAACATGTTCTCTTGCCCCCCAAATGGGATATGTTACATCCGCCCTTGGCGTGTGTGGTTGAGTGAGTGCAATGCAATCTCCTGTTTCTCTTTTTTCATACATAATACATTTACTGTATACTACGTTTGTGGTATATATACACACACTAAACTGCCTGGCTGAAAGGCGGTTTGGTGGTCTGTGGACAGTTGCTTTTACCCTGTGTGTGTGGTTTGGAGTAAACTCATGCATGACCCACAAACACTCTGGCTTCTCCCATTAATTGCAAATGAGGCGCACATGCCATTACACTGCGTTGTTTATGAATGTTGCGTAAAGTAGAGCGGCTGTGGCCCAGGAGGTAGAGCAGGTCGACCAATGATCCGTGGGTCAGCGGTTCGAATCCCGGCTCCTCGTCGGGTCACCTACGGTGGCGTCCACATTGATCCATGGAAGCAAACGGACATGCGCAGTTCAGACCAAGAAGTTTGACACTGGCAAACTACGCTGGCAAACTGTACTGCGCATGCCTGTTTCCTTACATCAGGGGTGCTCACACTTTTTTGACTTGAGAGCTACTTTCAAAATGATCGGCTCAACAAGATGTACACATCAACAAGAAAAAAAAATCCATTTCAAGGCCCCCAAGAAAGTTTGACTTTAAAATAGTGGTGAAGGACGGTGTTACTTGCTATAATAATGTTTAAGAATAATGCACTTATAATGAAAAATGGAGGGGGGAGAATTGGAATGTTTTCTATGCTACTACTAACGTTTGAAAACAGTATTTGGGGTTTTTGAGTTTTTGACAGTTTTTGACAGTTTTGAGTATTTGACAGTTTGTGATTTTAGCCTCTTGCACCCAAAACTAAGAACTTTCACATTTTTGTGTGGACTCTTGAAATTATGTAATTCAGATGTTTAAATATAATTTAACTCTTGAGAGTGTAAAATAAAACCAAATGGACCCGTAAGGGTCCATTTGGTTTCATTTTAACGCTCTCAAGAGTTACAGATCTATACATTTTAGGGGACTGTCATGTGATCTACCTGCACGGCCTGTGTGATGTCACGATCTACCTTTTGGGCAGCCCTGCCTTACAGTACATGGATCAATGTGGACACCACCCTAGGAGAATCCGCCTACTTCGCTTCTTGGATAAGCCTTGGTCTACGTGTCCAAGTGCCTTATGCAAGACACTGAACCCCATATTGCTCCTGATGTGCTGGTGCATGGCTTTCCGCTGCCGTCGGTGTATGAATGGGTGAATGTAATGAATTGCCTTGGGTGAAGCTGCTGTTTAAATGCACCATTACCAAAGTGCCTGCGACGTGAATGAATTTCCACTTTGTTCATTCATTTCATTACATCATTATTCAGTTTGTTAGATGTGTACCCTAAAGCTAGTAACTATAGTAACCACTGGTGGGCTTGGATGGCTGTCCGAGTTGTGAAATTGTGTTGTGTGTTGACTTTCTCATATTCATAGATGTTCTGTACTATATCCATGAATGAAGGATCAAATCCCCCGAAATGTATGACCATAGTTTCATCCATACACCCAAACCAGGACCAAAGCAACTTTGGGCCTTCTAGGTTTTAATCAAAGTGGGGTCTGGGGGTTCAAATGACTGGGGGTGGAGTTTCTAAGCAATTTGGAGCCCTAGGCATTATTTTCCCTGGGGTGGCTCCAGGAAAAATCTTCTGTAAAATGCGCCCCCCAAGGGATAAAATTATTAACTATTTTTAAACTAAATAATATATTATGTGTTTTAATGTATTTATCCATATGAGAATTATTAGCCTGGTATCATTTCAAAGCATGTCTGGTGGTCGCCCCCTCGCCCTCCTCCCCTCATGGTCGCCCCCCTCCCCTCCTGGCGCCCTAGGCAACTGCCTAGTCTGCCTAATGGCAAAAACGCCCCTGCCCACAGTTTCTGACCATAGTTCCATACATCCAAACCAGGACCAAAGCAACTTTGGGCCTTCTAGGTTTAAAATCAGTAAGATCTGGGGGTTATCTGTTTTAAAATGTAAGCCCTATTTTATTTTTCAAAAATGTCAAAAATTATAGTGATAATAGTGACATCACATATCAGTTTTGGGTGTGGTAATGAATGAATGAATGATGCATGTGGCCACATAAAAACATCATTTTATCAGTCCCTTGAAAAAAAAAATCTTTTACCTAGTCAGGTGTGTTTCCTATTAGTCAGATGTGTCTTACTTGGCACCCCTTCCCATGTGGAGTTTTCCATGTTTGGCACATGCACAGAGACTTAGCCTACATAGTAATTCGCAATAATCACGTTGCATGTTTACAGGCTGAAAGAAAATCATGGTGCTCCGTCTTTAAATTTAGTACATGTTCATGCAAGCACACATGTATGCACACTTATCCATTGGCAGCAGGATTTTCAGCGAATTACTGTAGCTGGACACCTAGTTTGGATGGTCCCACAGACAAACGGGACGGACGTGTCTGGTCATCTTATACCCTGACATCTTTCTCCTGTTTCTTAGACCTTCAATGCCTCCATCTCAGCTTTCTAAAGTGAAACCCGAATGCACACATAAGACAAAGGGTGTGTGTGTGTGTGTGTGTGTGTGTGTGTGTGTGTGTGTGTGTGTGTGTGTGTGTGTGTGTGTGTGTGTGTGTGTGTGTGTGTGTGTGTGCGCACGTGCGTGCCCCTGCCCTGACCCCCCTTAAGACCACTGAATCTCCCTGGGTGTAAAAGGTCAGGTAGAGGTCAAGAAGGGGGGTCACCAATGACAGTCCACTCTGGCCGGGTGTGGGAGGGGGGGTTGGGGGGGTCGGGGGGGGGAGGGGATTGCCGGCCGGGAGCCAGGCCAAAACATCCTCACTCGGGTGGAGGGGTCAAAGGTCACAGAGATACATAAACCAGACAAGAGGGTGTCAACAGGTAGGAGACGTGTGAACAAAACATCCAGCGCTGTAACCAGAGACCCCCACAGGGGCGGATGTAACATTTCCCAATTGGGGGGTTGGGTGCGGGGGCAGGAGAAAATGGTATGGGTGCGACTTCATCGCCTGTGGCGTGAAGCGACACGGCCGATGAAGCCGCACCCATACCATTTTCGGTTACAGGACTTTTATTAGGCAAGTAAAGCATCAATAATAACATCAGTTGTTGTTGAAGTTGCAACAGACACGCAGCATGCATAAAGCTTAAGGTCAGACTCAGAGAGTTTTCTGTTTTCAATGATGAAATGCTGTTAGTTTAGTGGTGACACAGCTGTCGTTAGTTACTGTAGTAGCAGTCGTAGTTTTTCAAATCGTTTTAAATAAAAGCACTTTAATTTGAAATATCTTGGGTTGTTTTGCATGCCATCGTGTTTGGTGGGGCAGTCAGGGCATTTGGGGGGGGCATTGCCCCCCCCCATGCCATGCCTAGATCCGGCCTGGCCTGGACCCCCACGCATGCAGCGTCATCCACCATACCGCAGGAAGCTAAAGTTAACACTGTAACATGGCCTGCAGGGACACAACGCCACTTTAAAGATACTTAAAGAGCACCTAATGTCACTTTAAACTCTATATCGAAAAGACCCTCTCGTGTATGTCATTTAAAAAGCGTGCATGCTACACCAAAGGTCACGGCATGCGCGGTGTTAACCCCATCACTCCACACACTGACTACTGTCTAGTCGGGTGACCTGGATCCAAACTGTACATTTGAAGGACAGCAGGGTTGCATGATGTGTGGGACAAAGTCGAGTGGGAAAAACGGGACATAATTAAGACAGGGGTTTTTAACAGGCGGTCCGGGGACCACCGGTGGGTTCCAGGTGGTCCCCAGCTAAGCTGGTTAACCAGATGTAACTCTTGAGAACGTCAAAATGAAACCAAATGGAACCTGGCGGGTCCATTTGGTTTCATTTTTACACTCTCAAGAGTTAAAATATTCATGGTCTTATTAGCCCAAGTCTACAACATAACTAAGGATTAATGGTAATTTTGATCTCAATGTTTTGTTTTGTTTTGTTTCCCAAATCCAGCCTTGTATTGTGGACAAAAGCAAAAGAAATCTTTAGTTTTGGGGTCTGTGGGGCTGGAGGTGATGGCGTGGTCTGCTCGCTTGCTTCGCTTGCACAGTAGGACATGGCCTACTTGTGCGCAATGCGCAAGTTTACACTCTTCCGAGTGCTGATCTAGTTAGACCTGTATAAGGCATTTCCCACAACTTTGTCAAGGATTCCCAGAATAACATTGGCCTTTTGAATACAGTATACAGTATATATACAGTATATATATGACAGAAGCATTTATATACTGTATATTCAAAGGACCTCCATATTAAAGAAGATTTTTACAGCTCAATAGGTCCCCGTTGAATTAATTGGACCTCCCTCAAGGACCCCCGGGATCCCCGGACCCTTTGGCATTATTGGTTCCCAAAACTTTTTTTATGTTAAGGACTCACAAAATGACACTGATTAGCCTGTGAACCCACATATTAGAGACCATTCCGGTACCCCCGAGTAAGGCGATCGGTGCACATTTTTGGGGTTCTATAAATCGGTACCTCGGTGCTGTTCTAGATCTAGTTCATACTATGTTACTCTTATTGTGTATTTAATGCTGCTGCAGTTCATAGGAGGCTTGCAGTAAATGTTAAACAATTTCAACCACCCCTTATCCTTTAAATATGCACCCTTTCATCGTTTTTTTTTTACATAACAATTTAGTTAAACTTGTTTTGACTTCCATTGACATACTGACAACAATTATTTCAAATACTGTAGGATGATGATGATATCCTCCTGCAACACCGTTTGAACTAAATGAAAAATAAATACATAAATCCACTTATGGCTCAGGAGTGCACAAACTAGAATAAGGTAACCTAGACAACATTGTACATTTACATTGCTTCTCATGCTCTTTGAGTATAGGCTATATTTCTAAAATAAATGATATAGATCTACAATTAAAGGACCACTTTTCAGATGTGTGTGTGTGTGTGTGTGTGTGTGTGTGTGTGTGTGTGTGTGTGTGTGTGTGTGTGTGTGTGTGTGTGTGTGTGTGTGTTGTGTGTGTGTGCGTGCGTGCGTGCGTGCGCGCGCGCGCACGCTATATCCAAACGTTATTGTTGGAGACACTATTAAGCACTCATTAACCTGCCTGTATTTGAAGTCTCCCGCCCATCGCCGCCCCTAATGTATTTTCCGTAAGGCTTTTCTTTTTTAGATTTAATTTAGCTTCCACCCTTTGATTTTTACGACTGGCCTCTGCTCTGTTATTGTTGGATATCTTCACCGTTCCTTGTAATTTGGTTTTATAGCATCGAGTATAGAATACAATAGGCCTAATACACCTCCCCCCCAGGGAGCGCCACTTACCTCTTATGCCAACAAATATCATTAGCGTCGATCAGAGGAGCAAAAACAGACCCGCCGCTTATCTGCTGCTGGATCCCTGCTAGCGCAGGGACGTGAACACATAGACAGTCAGGGGCTTCAGTCCCTGCCCGTTTTAAAACCGCTTAAGGTGACCATTGGATGTCCATCTTTGCGTGGGACAGTTCCTCGTTTCCAAAACGTTTTAGGTGTCCCACAAATTGAGACCCTGTCCCATGTTGTGACCGACAACCATCCGTGTTCAAATGCCATTGTGTGGCTTTCTACAGAATCTACGATCTTAAAACATGTCGCAGACAAATTTTGAGCTTTTAGATCAACTATTTTTTGCTACATTTCAATTGAAATCCTAAACTCTTTTTGAATATGACATGCAAGACATTAATAATTTGATGTTAATAATGTTCCCCCACTTGTCCCTCAAATGAACAGTTTGGATCTGGTCACCCTACTTCCATTTCAAGACCACAAATGCAAAATGATCAATGGTGAAAGAAATGCACTTTCTCCTCTCCTTTCGAAGCATTAACCAAAGTCTGCATTCAGGATGTTCGACTTTTTTTCTCCTAAACCTGAGCATTTTGCATTGAACAATTTGGGTTAGAATAAATCCATGTCTTTACTTTGCATCCCCAATAGATAAAGTCAAGGGCTGCTCCGCTGCACCCTGATAATGGCTGATCTACAAGCCTGTGTACTTAGATGTGCTGTTTTCGTCATTTCGCAGAAGTGCTCTTTATGGAATTTTAGCCCCTGCCCCCTGACTAACACTCTCTGCACGTCCCTGCCGCAGTAGCGTTTGGCACAGTCACACAGGCACGGCGCAGCAGTGCGCACGTAGCGCGCGACGCACAGTCAGAGTCAGACACTGGCAGAAAATCCATAGACGTATTGTATATTAGCAGTTCTCAAACGATTCCAGGACCCCCAAATTAGTAATGTATAGGCTAATTTGGTCGTGGACCAGCATTCGAGAATTATTCTGTTCCATGACCAGTGTCAGGAACTCCCAATATCATTAAGATTTGTGTTGTTAAAAGCTTTCAGAAATATTCCCACATAATAATAATAAATAAATCATAATAATAAACACATGCATCAATGAAGTAAAATCACAATGCCTTCCATATGCCTCACATGAACGTGTATATTAAACAGTGGGCATGTATTTAACCCCATGGAACCCCCGCAGCTTGGACCTCACTTTGAGAACCATTGATGTGTGGAGTGGCTTTAATTCACCCAATGCGCAGCTGCGACGAGTCTTGTAATTAAGGACACGACACATCATGTAGCAGCAGCGAGCAGTGCAGGCTATACTACAGAATATACGCCACAAATTCATTCATTCATTCATTCATTCATTCATTCATTCATTCATTCATTCATTCATTCATTCATTCATTCATTCATTCATTCATTCCAAAATCTAACGGGGGAACAGTGACTAACAAGTAAAAAAAGAACTAAAGATGAAACAGAACTCAGCCCAGCGCCGTCCTTCCGAATACGCGGGATACGCAGAGAGCGTAGGGCACGCACTCTGCCCAGGGGCACCACAATGAGCTGCGCAACTTGCGCAGTATTAT
>CM076983.1:15356388-15383888 GCA_039105355.1 Benthosema pterotum | reverse complement strand
CAATTCGAGAGAAGAAATGAAAACAATGGGCTGTATTTCCCCCCCAGTCCCCCATGCACCACCCAGAGGGAGGAATTAATATAATAAAAGCGCAGTTTTTATACACACACATCACACATTGGCCACAATGAAGTGGTAATAAGTGCGCACGCAGAAGCAGCAGTGGAGAGGAATGTGTGCGTGATGGAGGATGGCCAATGGCCTATTTTTCCCTTTCTCTTTCCCCTGTATGAGCACTAATTTGGTCTAACAACGGGCCAATTGTCTGCTTTAGGAGATGAAACATATTAAGACAACAGTATATAGACCAGGCCCGCCTGCCTGCGCGGAACAAGACATTTAATTTACCCCAACAACCACTTGTTAGTTCTATTTGTATTAATTACGCTGTTATTATTTGGGATATATATTTTTTAATTTACAATGGTTCTGATATAGGCCCAGCGTTATAGACTTTAGTAGGACTTTAGACATTCGTATTTGCACGAAGGGATGATTTGTTTGTTTTATATAAAAAAAAAAGGAGTCAGTGTACTAAAAATGACTCGTTTGTGTTTTCAAATACAAATCTGCTTGTATGCACAAAAGCGCCATTTTTGGTTACAAATTAAGAGGTGTAACAATTTAGGATAAAATTATTATTACTTAGAATGTATAATAATAATTTAATGCAATTTCTTTCCGCCCCCCATGCATGTGCACGCACTATATCTATAATCCCAGGATTATAAAATCTCTTTCTGCCTCCCATTAATGCGGACATCACGCAAAGATATTCTACAAAAAAGCATGCGTTTGTAGTCGCCTGTAAGGAAAAAACAATCAGCGATTTAATAGCAGTATAATTATGTCTTGATCTACAGGTTGTATAGAGGAATAATAAAAAAAAAACGTTTATTGTTTATTATTTGGATTAAATAAATTGCAACATGCAATATATTTGGAAGTAGTGGAGCTCAACGCGACTATAAAACAATTATAAACGCATAATCATTTCATGTCGCATGACAGGCATGGTTTATAATCTAGAATATAATGTCCTGTACATGGGCATGTGTTAACAGGTGCGACTGAGCGTGCAGTTTTATAAAACGCGATAACGAATGATGTAAATCAGTGGTTTTCATTCAACCAGTGGTCCGGGGACCACCAGTGGTCCTTGAGGACGGTTCCAGGTGGTCCCCGGCTAATTGATGAACCAAATGGGCCCGTATTAGTTACTTAACACTCCCGAGAGTTGAAATAATTGTTAATCGTCTGCCTTTCTTAATTTTAGAGAAAGTGATTTTGCGCAGAGCAAAATCCTCATGTTTGCCAACGATAACAAAACACTCTTTAGTTTTGGGTCGGCCAATGCAAGCATGTATAAAAATCTATGGTGGTCCATGGCTAAAAAAATGCTGAATAAAGAATAAATAACGGGCCTTGATGGCATAACGCCTACAGGTGTAAGCATCATGCATGAGTTTTAGCGATAGGCCTATCGAATGAAGTAAAATTCAGCTAATGCGTAACCCGAACCTTTTTTTTGGTACAGTGGAACAAAATTGTCCTCTATATTGAAAATATTATTTTTAAAATTGAACACACTTGGTCAAGTCTTGATAAATAATAAGCGCGGATTGAACGCACGTCAAAATATTCTCCGTATGCAGCAGCAGACGCGAATAAGGACACCCATAATGTCCATATGATTCCTGACAACATGTCATTTCAACACGGCCTCACGCCACACCGCCTCTCTCCTTAGCTTTATATATATAGGCTATACCGGGGCCCCGGAATAATTCGAATTCCGACGCATAATTGGCTTTTGCGATGTTACAACTTGCCGGCTTGTTGCGTGGCCGCCGTAAATCAGACGGGCTGTATAATAGAAAGCCTACAGGGAGAAGCACCGCGCCGCCGCTCAGCGCAGCGCAGCGTAGTGCAGTCCACTAACATGTCACTTTGAACCCCCGATACCCCACGGGACGGCCGCTCCGACCGCATATCAGCACGGTGTCTGTGCGCGTCAACGCGTAAAGCTGATCCAAAAATAGACTATAGGCTACTATAAAGTTTTATGTAGCCCCTCGTGCATGGGCAGGCCCTTTGTACATAAAACTTTATGACGGTGTTGTGTTTTTTTTTTTTTTCTTTTTTTTTTTTTTTTTTAAGAGGGGGGGGGGGGGGGGGGGGCATATACAGCAGCACTTAAGTGCAAGTGAAAATAAATATTACGCAATGAGAATTGGAAAACTGTAGAAATCTTCCATCTAATCATCACAATGTTCACTAACATTCTAACATTCACCTATAAAACCAGAAAATATTTTAGCCAATTTTAAATGAATAAATACTTAAAACAAATAATCATAATCAATAATCATAATACAATAATATGTAATTAATTGTGTATGGATTTACAATTATAGCCGATATTAGGTTGGGATCGTTGAGAAAATAATGAATTTATTTTGTAGTTTTATTTTATTATTAGTTTTTTGTATGTATAGAACTACTAAAGTTCTATACATACTATAAAGTTATTACGATCTCAAAGTATACAAAACAGTTTCTTACTGACTGATTTGCGAAGAAATTCAAGAATGCGTTTATAGGTTTTCAGTCTCCCATCATGTTCCTCTCTCTGAGAGAGAGAGAGAGAGAGAGAGAGAGAGAGAGAGAGAGAGAGAGAGAGAGAGAGAGAGAGAGAGAGAGTGTGTCTCTCACTCTCTCTCCCTTCACATCCAAGTCCCGTTGCATTATTCTTCGGTTCAAGTTCAGTTACATTGTAATACTCCTCCAGTATAGTATAGTCAGTCCTCCGGTACCCCCGTATGCATGGATGGACGGATGGTCGGATTGGATTGGCTGGATGGAGGCTTCTTATTGGTAGGTGCGTGCGGTTACATCACTGGCCGGCTCGTGCGTCGTGACGCGCAGCAGCAGCGGCGGCTCCATCTTCCTGTTTCCTTCAGCTGTGTCTTAAAGTGAATCTTTTTAGTGGTGGAGGAGGAGAGAGCGCAGGCGAAGCATCAAACGGCTCTGTCTGGCAGGCAGGCTGCATCTCCGCAGACACACACACACTCACACACTCACTCTGCACACACACTTAACTGCACGTACGACGACGCCAGCCAGGCTCGATCTCCTCCAACACACTCAGAGACAGAAGAAGAGGAATATTATAATACTACTAGGAAGAGCGAACTCCTCTTTTTTTTTTAGAAAACAGATTTTCTATAGTCCGCGGATCGCTCTGTCACTTTTATCCCTGCCGCGATCCCTTTCACCCCGCGAGAAAGTAGATATTATTAAGATCCAGTTTATCGGGGCTCGACTCGAGCCGAGGAGCGAGTGAGCGGTGTTGGTCGGTCCGCGCCAGCCTTGTCCGACCGTTATTCTCTTTTTCCCGTATCCAGGAGTTTGGTGGTGCTTGTTTCATCTCTAAAAAACAGGGTAAGTTAACCTTCATGTCCTCACGATACCTCTCTCTCTCGCCTCGTCTCTCTTCTCGTTCAGCTCCCTGCGCTGTGGCGTGTATGCGCTCTGATCGGACGGTGCACGCGTGATGCACCGGAAAACAAATCCTAAACAAATAAAAAGACGTTAAAACGTCTATAGTCTACGAGTGGCAAAGCGTTATTGTTGTTGCATAGCGAATTGGTTTCCCCCACAACCAACCCTCTTCTTCTTGTTGTTGTCGATGTGTGACTGTCAGAGAGAGAGTTGTGGGAGTCAGTAGGACAGGACTATAGGGCTATCTGTTATTTGGATCATCATCATCCTCATCATCAGCTGCATGATTTGCGGATGGATCATGTTAGTGTTAGCAGCCCACCCTTATCCTCCTCATCGCCACCACGCAGTTCAATTGCAACTTTGCCTGTAAAGTAACTTTGGGGAATCAAATTAATGCGCTTTTTTCTCCCCCCGCCGCATGCAGGTAGGATTTATATTCTTTATTAGTATAGGTTAGCGGTGGTTTTCAACCAGTGGTCCGGGGACCACCAGTGGTCCTTGAGAGGGTTCCAGGTGGTCCCCAGGCTAAATGATGGAAGTTGGTTTACCAGATGTAACTCTTTAAGAGCGTACAAATGAAACCATTTAGTTTCATGTTTAGGCTACACTCTCGGGTTAAAATATTAGGCAAAGTCCACACAACTAGAGAATGTAGAATATCAATGGTCATTTTGCTTTAGTTTAAGGGGTCTGTGGGGGTGAAAGTTCATCAAATGGTGGTCCGTGGCTCAAATGCTGAATAAACAGTGGGCCCTGGCATCAAAAAGGTTGAAAACCACTGAGCCAGAGACTTCGTTGTGTGGGGAAACTCATTCTAAAAGTTGTCTGGGTCAAGTATATTTGGACATTGTTTAGTTTTTTTTTTGTCATCGTTGAAGCACGTTTAAGTCAGCCACTTCTATCCGTTTTCCTATTAGTAGGCCTATACTCTACGAGTCTTCTTCCACGAATCTTCTCCGAAACCACGCAGTGAAACTGTGATTTCTCTTCGTATTAGCGGTGGGTTTTCAGCCTAACTGTTTACGGTGCGCCGTAAGAGCCAGCCCTCAGCCGCCGTCCGTCTGTCCGTCCCAAGTGCACTGAGCACGGACACACGCAGCAGCACTACGCGAACAATGCCTTAAAAAAAAAAAAGACCAACAAAGGATAAGTTATTTTCTACTTGAACTTTCAAATCCTTTCATGCAATTATACACTATGCCATATACTGTAGCCTATATATAGGCTTCTACTGAATCTAATTCCCCTCGTTTAACGAGGATTCCACTCAATTTCAACATTTAGGCTACTATATGAAATACCCCTTATATTCTGTGTCGTCTCGAACTGGAGGTCTGAAAGGTGACCATTAACACACATCTTGATGAATTGACATAACGATGAAGATGATATTAATGATATCTGATGGATATTATTTCTATCAATATCATATCTCCATTTCTAGGAAACACAGAATGGAGTGACTTTTGTATTATTTCCACACAACAACTCCAAGGTAGTTGTATGATAACGAGTCACGAAAAGCGGCGCAATTCCCCTTGAACAAATCCGAACTTTTTATCCATACTTTTTAACCCCCTATTTTGTCAGCATATATCTTTGTTATCAGCAGCAGCATCGTCTTACACATCATTCAGACTTTCTAAGGAAGGGTCTCTACAGTCAGAGACATGGGGGGGATTTAAACTAAAGCAGCTCCAACAGAGAGAGAGAGCCGCCAGCCAGCCACTTCATTGTTTCATCCGCGCCTCATATTTCCTTGGAAATTGTTGAAAGGTCTTCCATGAAGTGATAGAGTGCGCATGGGCAATGGGAGACAGGTGCGCCAGTCCGCTCGGTAGGAAAAGACAGGTGCTGGCTGACTATTTCTAGCCGATAACGACATGGCCCATTGTTAAGGTCCTACCGTGGCGTTCAAGTCAAGGTTTTTTCTTGGAGATATATCACCCTTGTTTGAACTGCTGGAGATGGATGTCCAGACATAGGCCAGAGCCATTTGTCAAAGTCAAGTGTGTGTTTTTATTTTAGACACCATGGTGGTGGTGCTTATAGGCTTTCCCTTTCTATTATGCCTTAAGTTAAAAACATTAGTATATATTTATTTATGTTATCATTATTATCATTAGTATATATTTAGTTATATTAGCTATATATCAGTTGTTGCTATTGTTCCTCAATTACACCTGTTAGCATGTTATTATAGCCTATATTTAAAAAATCAAATCTAAATCCTTTAGTTTTTTTCTTTATCACACCTAATTTATATATCATGCTTGTGTGTGTGTGTGTGTGTGTGTGTGTGTGTGTGTGTGTGTGTGTGTGTGTGTGTGTGTGTGTGTGTGTGTGTGTGTGTGTGTGTGAGATTCGTACAGGTTAAATAATGTTAACTGCTTTTGACAAAACAACTTTTTTTGGCAATAGTCAAGATCATATAGTATAGCATATAGTTTCTTTATTGCTCTGTAATTTCCAATAATGTCCCCGTCCTCAGCGAATGTAGCAAATGTCTCTCTTTAAATAACAGTTTTATAATGCTAAAATGAATCAGTGATTCAGTTTTTGTTTTATTTGATACAATACAGATTCTGTTTGTGCAAACATTTACAATATTTACACATAATGTGCAAATAATGCCGTATTCACTTGCTGTACATGTTATTTGAATACCAATTTGTTTGTTCTACTTGGGATGAAAAATATTTTTTCACCAAACAATAGCCTAATTTTTAACCAACAACGAAAAGATTCTGAAATTTCTTTTTTCTTTTTTTTTTTTTTTTTTTTTTTACAAAATTTAAAAAATATATATTCTGGCAACAGTTGTTGGCACAATGCACTAGGTGGAGATTAGAACGTCCCGTCAATTAGTTCAAACATTTTTAGACTTGGGTTTTTTTTTGGCTACAAAGTGACAACGTGCGCCCCAATGCTTACACAGGGCTATTGACACGGTGCACAGCGCTTGTGACACAAAACGCTTCACTTTCAGAGACAGGGGCGGATATAACATGTCCCATTTGGGGGGGGCAAGAGAACATGTTGGAGGGGAAAGAGAAAATGGTATGGGTGCGGCTTCATCGCCCGTGTCGCTTCGCGCCACAGGCGATGAAGCCGCAGCCATACCATTTTCGGTTACAGGACTTTTATTAGGCAAGTACAGCATCAATAATAACATCATTTGTTGTTGAAATTGCAACAGACACACAGCATGCATAAAGCTAAAGGTCTGACTCAGAGAGTTTTCTGTTTTCAATGATGAAATGCTGTTGGTTTAGTGGTGCCACAATTGTAGTTAGTAGTAGTAGTGGTTCAAATCATTTTAAATATAAGCACTTTAATTTGAAATATCTTTATTTTATAATTTTATAAATTTATTTTGCATGCCATCATGTTTGGTAGGGCAGTCAGCGTATTTAGGGGGGCATTGCTGCCCCCCCTAGCCTATGCCTAGATCCGCCCCTGTTCAGAGAGCGTTAGGGTTTTTTTTTGTTGTGTGGATCGGCTTTAGGTTGTTCCTTTTCCAGAGTTGACACTTGTGACCTATTCATTTGAGCAGAATTAACTGGTCCTGCCAGATGAAAAGACAAGCAAAAAAAACTGAATTGAGCTCACACTGCATGGCACCAAAATCAATAGGCTCTATTTAATTGTTTTTCCTCTTTTATGTCCCATCCACCACCACCATTTAAGACCATATTGATTTCAGGAATTTTCAGGAATTTGTATAATTGTAAAATCTTTAACAATAATTTAGAACGTGTTATTTGTTTGTTGTCAGATATAGTTCACTAGTAGTGACTGAGCCCGGCAACACATGCGGCCAAATGGCCGTATGAATACCGCTCATGTTTACATCACATTTCAGGGGATAATCTTAATCCAACCCTTATTCATTTTTCTTCATTTTGCATGAAGTTAATAGCTCCCATGACGACTCAATACACACACACACACACACACACACACACACACACACACACACACACACACACACACACACACACACACACACACACACACACACACGGGCAACATGGAAATGAGGACAAGTACTTAAGTAATTATCATAATTTTATGCAGCTTTGTGTTGCGTGGGAACTGGTTCAGTGTCGCGCGGCGTGTGACAGGGGACAGGGATAAAATGTAGGACTTTGCCCTGGAATCCAGAGCCAAGGACCTAATTCTGACCCCTGCATGCATGGCTCCTGTTCCCTCCTCCTGCCCCGCGTCGTTCCCCCCGTTATCGCTGCCTGGTTCCTCCTCGCCGTAGCCTAAAATGTAATCACGGATGTGGCTGCCATGGCCTGGTGGAGACAGAGACACACTGGGAGGGGATTAGATTAGAGCCGCTGTCTTCAGATAAACCTCCACGGCTTTTTATTTAAATGGTGAATTGTGCATTTATGTAGCGACTTTTAATCCAGGACGCTTTACATGGTGCATTACATACAGTCATTCACACCGATGCAAGGTAGGAAGCAGCACATCGGGAGCAAATTCGGGTTCAGTCTCTCGGGTTAGAACACTTAGACACTGACTCTGCAACAACTCTGATTCGAATGGGCAACCTTGCGATTATCATCCGGCCATTCTACCCCTGAGCCACTATATCAGTGGTTTGAACCTCATTGATACCAGGGCCCACTATTCATTCAGCATTTGAGCCACAGACTGCACCATTTGATGACATTTCAGCCCCACAGAGCCCAAAACTAAAGATTTCTTTTGCTTTTGTCCACAATACCATGAGGCTGGATTTGGGAAACAAAACAGTCAAACATACAGATCAAAATGACCATTAATCTTCTACATTCTCTAGTTGTGTAGACTTGGGCTGATTCACAGGATGAATATTTTAACTCTTGAGAACGTGAAATGAAACCACATTTGGTTTTATTTTTACACTCTCAAAGACGTACACCTGGTCTGAGGACCACCTGGAACCCTCTAGGAAGGACCACTGGTGGTCAATCTAGTGAAAGATTATTGTAATTCCCGATTCATACAAATTCAAAGTGATCACAAAGGAAATGTATAATTTATTTTTTAAATGCTGTTTTATCATCCTCATTTTAGTGTGTATCCATTATTATTGTGTAACGTATGTGTGTGTTTGTGTGTTACGCTGCCTTCTCCCCGCATCCAGGCACGCAGCAGCAGCTTAGATCCAAGGAGGCTTGGCTCGGCGGGATATGGCCCAATAGCAGCAGCCCGTGATGCCGGACCATGACAGCGACTCCCTCCTGAGCAGACAGACCAAGCGACGACGCGTGGACATCGGCGTGAAGAGGACCGTGGGCAGCAGCAGCAGCAGCGGAGCAGCACTAGCCACTGCCACCACCCCCACCACCACCACACCACCAGCACTGATAACATCGCCCGCGCAAAAGCAGCCATCTTCGGTGCCATGAACTCCCTGAGCTCCCACTCCCACCACGGCTCCGACGGCTCTGACGGCTCCATGGAGTGCTCGGTAGTGCAGCCGGTGCACGGAGGCGGCGGGCCCGGCGGCGTGGTCTCGGCCAGCGACAGCGAGTCCAAGTCCAACGTGCTGCGCAAGCTGCTGAAGAGGGCCAACTCCTACGAGGACGCCATGATGCCGTTCCCCGGCGCCACCATCATCTCCCAGCTCCTCAAGAACAACATGGCCAAGAACGGAGGAGGAGGAGGAGGCATGGAGAGGGTAGAGAGAGGAGGCAGTGATTTCTCCGGCCTGGGCGGTCTGTCCGGCGGCGGCGGGGGCAGCGGAGGCTCGGACATGCCCCAGGAGGACGCCTGCAGCAACTCCTCCCAGGACAGCAGCCCCCAGGAGTGCCTGTCGCCGTTCGGCCGCCCCCCCGGCGGCGGCGTGGGCGGCGGTCCGCTGGGCGCCTTCGACATGGAGCGCCTCAACGACGAGCACCTGCGGGCCAAGCGGGCCCGCGTGGAGAACATCATCCGCGGCATGAGCCACTCGCCCAGCGTGGTGGTGCCCGCCTCCGCCATCTCCTCCGGGCGCCACTCCGGGGACCGCGGAGACCCCCGCGACATGGACATGGACCGAGACATGGAGCTGGGCGCCTGCCCGCCCCCGCCCGGGGGACAGTCCCTGCAGCAGCAGGCCCCCAGCAGCCCGCGAGGGGGCGAGGTAGGAGGAACCGGAGGAGGCGGAGGCAGCATCGGCAGCAGCAGAGAGAACAAACGCAAGCAGCGCCTGCCGCAGCAGCAGCAGCAGAGCTTCACCCAGCTGGTGTGCCAGAGGAAGGAGCAGAAGCAGGAGGAGCGGCGGCAGCTCAAGCTGCAGCTGGAGGACATGCAGAAGCAGCTGCGGCAGCTGCAGGAGAAGTTCTTCCAGATCTACGACTCCACCGACGACTCGGAGCACAACGACGTGCACTGCGGTGACCTGATGATGGGCAACATGTCGGCCGGCGAGGACTGCAGCCCCGGCCGGTCCGAGGACGAGCTGCGGGGCGACGGCGACCGGGACGACCGGGACGCCCGCTCCGACGACAACGACCACGACATGTCCGACCTGGACCCGGGCCACTTCCTGGACCGGGCGCGGGCGCTGCTCCGGGAGCAGGCCCGGCTGGCCGCGGCGGACGGCGGAGAGAAGCCGCCGCTCCGGAGAGGAGGAGAAGGAGGAGGCCTCCTGGGAGGACGCACCAACAAGCTCCAGGGCCCGGCGGGAGCCTCCATGCACGCCGAGGGCAAGCAGCTGGCCGAGACGCTGAAGCAGGAGCTGAACTCGGCCATGACCCAGGTGGTGGACACGGTGGTGAAGGTGTTCGCCAAGCCGCCGCGGCCCACGCCCCAGCAGGCCTTCGCCCCGCTGCCCATGCCCCCAGAGAGGTTCCACCACGCCTCGGCCGCCGCCATCGTCAACGGCGGCGGCGACAACCCCAACTTCCACACGGCCAACCAGAGCCTGCAGTGCTTCGGCGACGTCATCATTCCCAACCCGCTGGACTCCTTCGCGGCTGCCGCCGCAGCCGGCATGCCGGGCATGCCAGGGGCCGGCGGGCGCGGCGGGGGCCAGGCCGCCAACGACCAGACGGAGGCGCTGCCCCTGGTGGTGAGGAAGACCCCCGGAGAGCACCACCACGGCGGAGGCGTGCACCACCAGTCGTCGGCCGTGGGCGCCCACGGCGGCCACCACCACCCCGCCCTGCACCCTTCCTCCCTGTCCGCCTCCATGGGCTTCAGCCCGCCCAACTTCCGCCACCCGTTCCCCCTGCCCCTGATGGGCTACCCCTTCCAGAGCCCGCTGGGCGCGCCCTCGGGCTGCTACCCGGGCAAGGACTCGCGCTCCTCGCCCGACTCCATAGACCTGTCCAGGGAGACCACCAGCCTGCGGACCAAGATGGCGTCGTCCGGGCACCACCTGGGCGGCGGGCACCACCACCACCACCACCACCACCACCGCTCCTGCTCGCCCGCCCACCTGGGCAGCACGGCAGAGGGCCTGTCCCTGTCGCAGATCAAGTCCGAGTGCGGAGACCTGCAGGACATGGCCGACATCTCGCCCTACTCGGGTAGCAACGTATCCTTTAACGTATTCGTTTCATTGCAATGCTTTGACTCCCCGAATTACTGTAATTAATGTGTATTATACAACAGGCCGCTTTGAGGAGCTAATGTGATTGGTTGAAACATGTCACATGCAGTTACTTAAACCAGCACACTGTAACAACTAATCAAGCTAGCTACTGTAGTTTCTTGGGACATGTGACTGTAGGGACGACAACAAAAATATTTTTGAGCATTTTTTGTAGTTTTAACGGTAATGGACCGTTGTATAATTGCAATGTTACACTCAAGGGTGTGGTTTAAGGTGATTCTTGGCACTAAGGTGATTGCTTAATTTGGCCCTCTGACCCCTGTCTGAACATGTATTATTAACACAATTTGCTGGTTTGTCACCTCTTTTCTCTAAAACAGACACGTCAGCTGTAATACACAAACGTGTGTAGTTCTGTGTGTAAAGCCTCGAATTGGTATGATAACTCTATTGGAGTGGCTACTACCTGTCTTTTAACACAGGTAGGTTAAGAAAAATAAAGAGAGGGGGGGAGTGAATGAGTGAGTGAGAGCGTGCAGGTGGATATCATCGTTCGCTCGTTATAGATTTTTCTTTTTCTGCCACTTGCGCGAACGTCATTCGTTCCTCCGTGTTTTCAGGTAAAAAACACCCACCACCTGAACATTCGGTACTCGACGCAGATGAAAAACAAGATGTTGTTTTCTTTTTTTCCTCTCGCTGCCTGTGTACATCTAAAACCTTCGGAAGGAGCTTGAGAATTTGTTGATGAATCACAATCCCCAACACTCCTACTACTGCTACCACCACCAGCAGCACCGCCGCTGCTGCTGCTGCTGCTTCGACTCCCCTCCGTTATACCCACCGCGGCATTGTTATATTTTTATTTTTAGAACCTCTTCCTTCGTTCTCGCTGCTCCCAACCAGCCAACCTCTCCTTCCATCTTCCTCTCCTAAGTGCTTTAAAAGCACTCTTGTCACATATCACTTTACTCTCCAAGATTACGTCCCTGTGACATTTGCTGCCCCCGATTCCTTTTATTAAAATAAAAAAAGCAGCTCTGAAAGCAGCCAAAGGGAGGAGAGAGAGATAGGGATCCAGAAATTTGGCACACAATGGTGTTATATAGCCTCCCTTATAGGTTAACCCCGATGTGCCCCAATCGTGCCCGAGGATAAAGCCCCTATACCCTGTGGGAGGCTCAGATAGAGTCCCCGGAGGACCCCAGGGCTAATAGCCTAAACGGACGCATTGAGTACCTTCCTCTGTTTCCCATATACCTCCAGTATAACCCCCTGAGCCCTCAAAACACTCCCTCCTCAACCCTTATATAAAAGTTTCTGGCTTTATTTTTTTTAAGGCTATACTAGTTAACACACGTAGGAGTTTTTTGCTCGGGCTTTCCTTTTCTCTCTGTCGAGAAAATTAGTCCAGTCACAACATAGCAATTAGTCAAGTAAATATGTTGTTTTTTTTCCAGTTACACACATGTCGAAGGCTGTGTTTGTGTGTGGCTTGTGTTGTGTTGTTGGTGATGATTACCTGATTACCTCAGGCTGTGTCTTTCTGACTGTTTGTGTGTTGCGTGCGTGTGTGCATGCAGGTGCACATGCATTTGTGTGTGTGTGTGTGTGTGTGTGTGTGTGTGTGTGTGTGTGTGTGTACGTGTGCGTGTGCGTGTGCGTGTGCGTGTGTATGTGGAGAGAAAGCAACAGCAATGGTTCGCCTGAGGTCTGGGTAAAGATGTATATTTATGATTGCTGCTTGTGTTGTCTCTTGTGTTCTGCTTATCATCCACCTCTGTTGTAAAAAGCAATCGTTGTCCTTTCTTTTCTCTCTCTCTTTCTCTCTCTCCTCTTTTTTCATTTCATAAAGATCTGTCAACAGCCTGGGGGGCCCTTCGGTTGTTGCTTGGCAGCCAAATACTTTTTTTTTCTTTTCTTTTTCATTCTCCCTCCTCTCCCCTCCTCCTCCTCCTCCTCCTCCTCCCTGTCTTTTCTTTGATGCGGACGTTAACAGGTGTTTGCAGCGAGCTGTTTATCTTTCATTACCTCGCCTTGTCTTGTCTTCTGACCCCAAGGGTGAACGCTTTCCACAGAGATCCATAATCCTTTGCTTCAATCTGCTGCTTCTCCCGATGGAGGGATGGAAAGGAGAAAATGAAGGTAGAGAGAGAGAGAGAGAGAGAGAGAGAGAGAGAGAGAGAGAGAGAGAGAGAGAGAGAGAGAGAGAGAGAGAGAGAGAGAGAGAGAGAGAGAGAGAGAGAGAGAGAGAGAGAGAGAGCTAAAAACAATCAAACAATAACCGCATATGCCAGATGCTGTGGCATTAACACACGTATTCCCTAAAACAGGAAGAATAGATGGCATGACCGTGTGGTTTTTCCCCTTTCCTGTGGCTGGTTTAACGTTTGAAAACTAAGTTTGACATTTACTAGATTGATTGATTGACTGACAGCTTAGAGAATTACAGTACATGTCAAGCACAACTAAATACAAGACCTAAAACGGTGTGTGGACAGCCACATTAAGTACTCTGACTTGTACTTCTACTTGTTTGCAATAGGGGCCTGCCATGTTCATTTCATCAAGTAATCACTTCTATATAGCCAATAGCAGGAAATCATAGTTTAGGTAAATTGGAAAAGACAAATATACAAAGAAGAGTTGAGGAATGAGGTTTGAAAGTTTTTCAGCGAAAAAATCTTAACTCCTTGACAGATTCACCACAACTTTTGGAGTGATTGATTATTCTGTTGTCTGCTTATCACTCCAAAAGTTGTTTTAGGCTTTGTTTTGTTAACAAGCCCGTTAACTCACTGCACACCACCTCATGAAGTCCTTTAAGTGGTGACTGCACTACAAAACCCAGAAAACACCTCACACACTTTACAACTATAATTGATGAATGATAAAAGAACTTTAAATGCATTTATCCCTGGAAACAGTGAAATGTGAAAATACTGTCCGTTCATCAAATGTACTAAAAAAAACTGAAACACACAATCAACTAATTTTATTTTTTCCCTTCACGTAGACACCATAAGCTGTCTATGGATATCATTCATTTGCACTATTGAGCCTAATGGGAGCGAGCCTAGCTTTTCTGCTATAATCTGTCAAAGAGTTAACAGTTGGCTCTGGCTGATGTAGAAAATAGGCGTGCAGAGTGGCAGTATAGTATAGTACTTTGTGCTATTTCTGAAACTTTTCCCCCCTCTTCTTATTAATAATATCATTATTTCGGGGAGCCTCTGAAGTAAAGCTTGTATAACAGCTTGTCAGACATTTTGTGAGGTGTGTTCAAGTTCACCGGCGCTCCGTGTCGTTCAGTTCGTTCGTTCGGCAGCAGCAGCCGTAGTGCAGCGGAGCAGATGGCCGCCATCAATTTCCTCATTTGTTCTAACGCTCTCCCGACTCAGAATATCTTGTCCTTACACCTGGAATGAGGAAGTGGAGCAGCCTATTTTCCTCTCATGACTTTGGGCTTTGGGGAAGTGTTGTTGTGAGAATGATGATGTCTTGTCAGCTGTGGCAGGGCTCGAACAGTCGGGCCAGCTGGTAGCGGGGCGCCATCATGGCAAAATAATAGCGCCGCGCGCCACCCCTAAGTCCAATCACAATTACATTTGCAAGCTGTGAGCGGATTGGAGTCGAAAGTGTGCTCATCAGGAGATATGGAGCTCCTTAATTGTCGAGCTGAAGGGAGTTGATATTGCCGTTCGCGGGGCTCTCGCCGCGAGCAAACGTTTGTGTTTCTTAATATTTTATGTTCGTTTAAGCCGTTTTGTCCGGCAAAAACGCCTTTTGGTGTTCTAAATAATATTATGATGTACGGTACTTTAGCTACTGAAAAGCTTGAGGTCTGTTGCTTTTAATAAAAATGTGAAAATGTAGCACAAATATTTCAGCATTCAGAGTGAAAGGGAATGTTTTAACTCAAATATCTTGCTTCTGGGAAGAGGTCGCTGGAACTACATATTTTCATATTCAGATTTTGGGGCGTCCTTGACATGAAATATTAAGGACCCCTGACTTGAGTTGTTTTTCAGAAAGCTGTCAGGGTTTAGAAAACATTTGCAGATATCAGTTCTCTGGTCAAAATGAATTAAACGTTCGGTGCTAAATATTTACCGTAGGGGGGAAAAGGGGAAAGAAATATTATACAACCATAGTACAATTCTCACCAAAACCTCTTTTATTTCAAGACGGTATATAGGTTTCTCTCTCTCTCTCTCTCTCTCTCTCTCTCTCTCTCTCTCTCTCTCTCTCTCTCTCTCTCTCTGTGTCTCTCTCTCTCTGTGTCTCTCTCCCTGAGTCTGAGAGTCCATTGTATCCCCTGCACTCGGAGCAGATGGCGTGGTGTGGAGAGTGGAGTGCTGCTGTTCTTTTGGCCAGGCCCCTGCCACAGCAACACCAGTCTGCCTGCCAGCCAGCCCCTCTCAAAGCCACCCCCACCCCTTCTTCCCCAAGACCCAAGACCCTCCCTGCTTATTGAGACACCCCCCTTACACACACACACACACACACTCTCCCATGCACTGTAGACATTAGACAATATCGCCGGGGTCTTTAAAGGTGCAAAACCCCAGTGTGGTTTCGGCGTTGGCTTGGCTTTATTTTTCCTCCTTTTTAAAAGGAGGGGGATAGCCCTCTGACAGTAACCCGTGGGCCAAGGGCAATCCAATCTACCAGCTGATGCCTCCTCCACCACTCCATGGTTACAGCTCCAGCGTCTGGACACTTGACTGATTTTAACGATGATAGCCACCCCCGGAGATCATAAATAACGTCAGGATGCAATGCATTTTGTCCACTCGAGTGTAAATAGTCTTCATGAAAACTTAGACCCGTGTCCCGTGGTGGGGTAATTTAAAGCCCCCTGTCTTGCTCCTGTTTGATGGGAGAGGAGGGGTGTGGAGGAGCGGGGGGGCCTTGTTGAAACAGCCTGGGCTTTTTAACACGCGACTTTCCCCCTCCCAACCAACCCCCTTCCTTCTCTTCCCTTCCCTTCCCTCTCCTCTCCTTCCTTCCCCCAGTCAGTCAGTCAGTCAGTCTGTCCCCTTTTCAATGTCTTATCCCCCCCAGATTGATATTATCAGATGCAGCATTATACGGCCGTTAATTCACCATGGAAATGGTTTGGGCCTGGACCATGCCGCAGATGTGGACCAAGCAGTCACTCAGTTTGTCAGTCAGTCACTCACAGGCGGATCTAGGCATGGGCATGGTGGGGGGGGGGGCTTCCCCAGACTGCCCCACCATACATACTTAATGACATGAAACCAACCCAAATTTCAAAGATATTTCAAAATTAAAGTGGTTATAATTAAAATGATCTGAAACACTACTACTGCTGCTAACTAACTAACTACAGCTGTGGCACCACTAAACCAACAGCATTTTATCTTTCAAAACAGAAAACTCTCTGAGTCAGACCTTTAGCTTTATGCATGCTGCGTGTCTGTTGCAACTTCAACAACAACTGATGTTATCATCGATGCTTATACTTGCCTAAGTCCTGTAACCGAAAATGGTATGGTGGCTGGAAGCCGCCCCCATACCATTTTCACCTGCCCCCCCAATTGGAAAATGTTACATCCAGCCCTGGTCAGTCAGTCCGTCAGTGAGTCCCCCACTCATCATCCATCGCTGAGCTGAGTCCAAAGCCTCCAAGCCTCTCTCTCTCTCTGTCTTTTCTCCTCCTCCTCCTCCTCCTCCTCCTCCTCCTCCTCCTCCTCCTCCTCCTCCAAGGGCTTGGCAGCAGCCAGCAGAGAGCGGGTGGTGCTTGGGGGGCGTTGGGGGGGTGTTGGCAAGGTGGGGGTGGCAGGGGTGGAGCAGCACCGGGAGCAGGAGGAGGAGGAGGGTGTAATTGAAGGTTGGAACCGTTCTATATCCCTCAAGGTGCCCCCCACCATCACCCACCATCACCCACCATCACCCACCATCACCACAACCCACCTCCAAACCAAACCCACCCCATCTCCATCCTCCTTCTCCACTAGCTGCTCTGCTCCCTACCGGATCATGTGTGTGTGTGTGTGTGTGTGTGTGTGTGTGTGTGTGTGTGTGTGTGTGTGTGTGTGTGTGTGTGTGTGTGTGTGTGTGTGTGTGTGTGTGTGTGTGTGTACATTTGTTTGTTTGTTCGCATGTTCTTTGGATCTTATTTGCACAGTATACATCAGTTAAAGGGGAATTCCACCCATTTCATCATTAATATACCTCAGAGGTGTTGTGTGGACATGATTAAAAAGTTTCCCCCATTCTGTGTTTTCTAGAAATGGAGATCTGAAAAAAATATATATAAAATAATAATAATAATAACATGGAGAACACACTACTTGAAGACATCATCAAGTTGTGTTTCATCATGTTAATGATTTTTCTTTTAGGCCCTTTTTTCAGAAAAAAAAAAAAAATTTCTGAGAGCGTACAAATGCAACCAAATGAACCCTAACAGGTTCATTTGGTTCCATTTGTACGCTCTCAGAAAAAAGAAGCGTCTAAAGAAATGGTGAAAATACATCTTGATGATATCATCAAGATGTTTCACCATGTTAGTTTTCTTCAGATCTCCATTTCTTGGGAACACAGAATGGGGGAACTTTTTTTTTTATCATGTCCACCCAGCACCTCTAGGGTATACTAATGACATATTAGAATGTTGAAAATGGGCGGAGTTCCCCTTTAAAGGATATTTTTAAGCACTCCTCCCAACAGTTTAAAAATTAACATCTCATGATTTTTTCTTCTACTATTTATTTGAATGATGGGACCTTCTGTGTGTGTGTGTGTGTGTGTATGTGTGTGTGTGTGTGTGTGTGTGTGTGTGTGTGTGTGTGTGTGTGTGTGTGTGTGTGTGTGTGTGTGCGTGCGCGCGCGCGTGCGTGTGTGCGTGTGTGTGAGACTGCCGGCAACGACGACGACGGGGAGTGTTTTGTGTTTGTTTTTGTCTGAGACTAAAACTCCTCAGGCTTGTTTTACAACAAGACATAAAGCCGACATCATACAGTTGTGTTTTTTTGGCATGTGTTGCAGCCAAGCCATTAGGCCTGCTCTCCTCCTGTCCCGTCCTCACTGGCATTAACTGCTGTCTTTGTCTGTGATATGCAAATGTCTGCTTTCTTTTTTTTCCCTTCGTTTTTTCTCGGCTCAGATAGAGGTGGTGGTGGAGGAGGTGGAGGGGAGAGAGAGGGGAAAAAAGGCGTTTGCTTACTTTGACTGTGAAATGAGGCTCCTTATGTAAAGGTACCGGCTGGTAGTGCGCCGGCCAACGTTTTATTTACCATGACGCTCTCACACCTGATATGGACCATGCTAATTGCAAGCAAATGGCTTTTGCACCCAGCCGCGGTGTGTGTGTGTGCACGCACGCACATTACACACACACACACACACACACACACACACACACACACACACACACACACACACACACACACACACACACACACACACACACACACACACACCCCCCCCCCACACACACACACGGTCTTCAGTACAGCCCTCTCCCTCCCAGCCGCCCTCCTCCCAGTGTGTGTGGTGTTTCTTATAGCATCTGCTTGTTTAATACAAATAATCACAATTAATAACGTATATAACAGTATAAGACAACATGTACACCCTCTATATACTGTGCCTAGTACACAGGGGTCAGCTCTTTACTTGGTACGCAATATATTTCCCTCTACACCCTTATGTATGCTGAAGGTCCACCTATTATGACATGCCCGATTGCCCATAACAGGTTATACTAGTGTTGGTGTGATTAACTTTATTTTTTATAAATACATTTATTTTGTATAAATACAAGGAGATTATTTTTGCTCGGAGCACCCTCAAGTCTTACCAGACATCAAAAAAGAACACAAACCATAAGAAAGTGCAAAGTAATGTGCAATAGATTGCACTTTGCAATTGTAGGTACAGTACATTGAGCTCATTGGGTCTGTGAGAAAAATGCTTAAATTGAAATGTGATGTGGTAGATTTGTTATGAACTTTGTGTGTGTGATATTTGCCGTTGAAAACGTTTGACGCCTTAACCGTTAACCGATCAGATCCAGGAGGGATTATCCCCCAATCACCTGAAGAAGGCCAAGCTAATGTTCTTCTACGCGCGCTACCCCAGCTCCAACATGCTCAAGATGTTCTTCTCAGACGTCAAGGTGAGTCACCCCATCTTTTGATCAAAGCTTCTATGCCAGGGGTTTTCAACCTTTTTCATACCAGGGCCCACCATTTTATTCGGCATTTGAGCCACGGACCACCATTTGATGACATTTTAGACCCACAGCCCCCCCAAACTAAAGATTTCCTTTGCTTCTGTCCATGACCATTAATCTTCTAGTTGTGTAGATTAGGACTAACTCACATGATGAATATTTTAACTCTTGAGAGCGTAAATATGAAACCAACTGGACCAGCAAGGGTCCATTTGGTTTCATTTTTACGTTCTCAAGAGTTACATCTGGTTAAACAACTTAGCTGGGGACCACCTGGAACCCTCTCAAGGACCACTGGTGGTCCCCGGACCACCAGTTGAAAACCCATGTTCTACGATATCACGGAAACATCTCTAATATCCATCTCTGTATGTTTTTCCTCCCCTGCTCTCTTGTGTTTTATAAATGGTGACGTTTTTTTACCTGTCGTGAAGACAGTGGTAAAGCCCGATCACAGTTGCCTTTCTTTTTTTTTTTTAATTTACATTTATTGTCCTGCCAGCTCTTCCTTCACCAACAGACCAGCTTTAAAATGGGGAAGTTTCATATTGTTGACAATAACTGTGATGCGTAAAGAAAGAGCGTCAGTGCTTATTTCACCTGCGATTCTGCGAGCGAACACCTCTCTCTCTTTCTCTCCATCTCTCTCTCTCTCTCTCTCTCTCTCTCTCTCTCTCTCTCTCTCCCTCTCTCTCCCTCTCTCCCTACACAGGGGAATTCAACCAATTTTCAACATCTATGTCATTAATATACCTTAGAGATGTTGTGTGTCATGTGGACATGATAAAAAAGTTCCCCTCATTCTGTGTTTCCTAGAAATGGAGGTCTGAAAAAAAAATCATTGTGAAACACAACTTGACAATGTGGTGTTTCACCATGTTAATGATTTTTCTTTTCTGAGAGTGTACAAAATGGAACCAAATGGACCTGCTAGGGTCCATTTGGTTCACATTTGTACACCCTCAGGAAAATGTTGAAAATGGGTGTAATGGGACCCATTCCACCCAGAGATAGCGACAGAGAGAAGTCCTTTCAGGGTGGATTGAGATTTTGACAAATTGAGAGACAAATTGATTGTGTACTTCTCAGTGCCAAAGCCCAAGCCACGCACATCTATAAATCCACATCGAATGTTGATATCTCTAAAGAAAAGCAGTATATTATAAAGCGTTTATGCAAAGAGCCCCGGACAAGGAGGAAGTTGAACGGGTTTATACGTGAAGGAGAGTCAGAGAGAGCCCAGGAGTATAGTGTGAAGAAAAAAGAAAGTGGATGAGTAACGGAGGAGGAGGAGGAGGAGGAGGAGGAGGAGGGGAGGATAGATAGAGCCTAGAGACTGAAGGAGGGGTTATCTGAGCAGGTGTACGGAGAGAATGTGTTGATGGAGGGAGGGAAGGAGGGAGGGAGGGGGGAGGTGGAAGAGGAGAGAACACAGCAAAGACGAGCGTTCGGCACTCACACTCCACCGGGAGAACATAGAGAGAGAGAGACGAATCTGGCTAAACAAAAGCACAACATGTTCACTGTATAACACATGGGGCTCCATTTTCGTTACCGCTAAACCCCTTTTCAACCTTTTTTCATACCAGGGCCCACTATTTATTCTGCATTTTAGCCACGGAGGGACCACCAGTTGATGTTGAGTTGAGTCTCTCGGACACCAAAACTATAAGGATTTTCAAGTTTTGTCCACATCTAGGAGAGATAAGCTGGCAAAACGTTGAACGGTCAAAATAACAATTCTTCTACATTTTCTAAATGTATTGTAGATCGTTGAAAATTAAGTACCCTATTGGCCTGAATATAAGACTATGTTTTTTTCCCCATAGGAAATATCCCAAAAAATGGAGTCGTCTTATATACAGGGGCTATACTATTTGACATTCAATGTTATTTTTTCTGTAAATGGGTCTTGAAAAATGAAGGTCGTGTTATAAACGAGCCGTCTTATATTCGGGACAATACGGTAATTCAGATGTTTGAATATAATTTGACTCTTGAGGGTCCATTTGGTATCATTTTACGATCTCAGGAGTTACAGGGGTCTATAAGGGTCCTTTAGGTTACCAACTGCCCATCGTTTACCTGGGGACCACCTGGAATCCTCTCAGGGACCACTGGTGGTCCCCGGACCACCTGTTGAAAACCCACTGGTATAACACACAAAACAGCAAATGACAACAATGGCCGTTGTTTAGCTCATGTACGTAAGTAGGCGCTTGTTGTTGTTGTTGTTGTTGTTGTTGTTTGTGTGCTTCAGACCGTCATGCTGGGGAGGGGTGCAGGCAGGGTGGGTTTTGAGGAGGGGGTGTAAACACTATGACAGATCCAGGCCATCTTATTGAAAACCATGGGAGATAAAGGTTTTCCCTTTTCTTTTTCCCAGCTGCCCCGTACCCGGGTGCCACCCACCACGGCCCCAATGCCCCATGCCACCAATCATAGACTTGGTATAGGGATTGACTTGGCTGTGGTGTGTGTGTGTGAGCGCTCACACGCAGATTAGGGTTAGGGGAGAAAGTGAGGAACGAGGGAGGGAGGGAGGGGCTAAACTAAACACCTACGATGTTCAGGCAAGGCGTCTGACCTATCACAGCACAGCACAGCAGGTCTCTGATTGGATAATAATAGGTCCTGGTGGTTGTGACTGGTGAAACATTTTTTGGCAGAAAAGCACAAACGCCATCAAACACCTGTGGCGTTTCTTCTTTTGTTTAAACGGCTTCCTCCCTTCTTTCCGCTACACTATTAGCGTTATTAGTGTCTGTGACAGCCCCGGTCCTTTCCCTATAATAAGGAGGGAGGAAACTGCTCAGTTTTAACAACGGCCGACAACAGACTTTAAAATAAGGTCAAAATTACTGGGGGGATTAAGAATGACATGGTTTAGTTTTCGCTTTCTTTTAATCCACATGCAGTAGGAAGACAATAGGGGGCTGTAGCTGTAAATCAGTATAAGACTAGACATGCATGGGAATGAGACTAACTAATTAGGCGTGGCTGGTCCTCCGGCCCTTCCCTCCCCTCCCACTCTCCCCTCCTTCACTCCCTCCCCAGAGCGGAGCAGTGCAGTGCCTCTCCGAGTGTCCTCCTCAGACAAAAAGTCTTCCAGGGCTAATCAGGTCTGGACTAATCAGGTCTTGACTGCTATAGGGGAGACCTAATGAACGTGGGAAGTGGGTTATTCCCCCCGATTCCCCCGAGACTGTTTTGTTTGTGGTGGGGTGGGGTCCCTTCTTTAAGCTCTCCTCTCCTCCTTTAAGATGCTGGTGGCTTTTTGACTCGTTTAATGGCTGAGAATATGTTTTGACGGGGTGGTAAACATTATGCTATATGACCTAATAGAAGGGTCTTTATTGTGAAGGTCTCTCAGCGCCGGGTCATTAACGCCGACCTATTGGTGTTTGTTTGGGTTGGACGTTTAACGGGTAATTATTAGGGATTATATTAATGGGGAGATAATTGTTTTGGGGGTGAAAGGAAAAGTGATGTTCATTGCCGGCTGTCGCACTTTCTCAGGAAATGTGTCCAGACAATTTAAATATTTATTATAAAACCGACACTCTTGTAGATAAGCTATTTTATGCTAATGCTGTGTGACACACTTAGTACGACGACCTGAGGCATCCATATCCAAAAAAAAAGTAGAATTCTGATGTTTGTTTAATTTTTATTTAAAGGAGAATCCCAACCAATTTCAAAATGATTAATAATAATAATAATAATTAATAACTTGACGGTGTCAACAAGTTGTGTTTTTTACCATGTTAATGGTAGGAAACATAGAATGGGGGGAATATTTTTTATTTTATTATTATTATTTTTTACATCTCTAAGGTATATTAATGACATAGTAAAATGTTGAAAATGGGTGCAATTCCCCTTTTATATATACGGTATGCCTCTTCTTTTCTTTAGAAATATCACACTGTCAGAGTTAACTGAACACTGCCTGGTGTTTTTGCTGTGCTTTCTGAACAGTCATGTGCCACGGCTGGGCTGAGTGGGGGGTCAGGAGGGGTTTTCTCTCTCTCTCTCTCTCTATGTGTCATTCCTTCTCTTTTCTCTCCTCTTTTTTCTGCTGATGCTTGTGGCATGGCCGAATACGAACGTGCTCCCTGGCTGGCGGGGGCCAACAACGCGGGGCGGCGAGGAAAAAGAGAGAGAGAGAGACAGAGAGAGAGAGAGAGAGAGAGAGAGAGAGAGAGAGAGAGAGAGAGAAAAAAACGTAGCCCCCACCACCAACCAGCCCAGCCGCTGGATTTGAGTCGCCGCGGTAACACAAAAGCTGCACCGCTTTCCAGGACCCGCTTTTTTGTCTGTAGTCAGCCAATAGACAGCTGGAGATTATGTCCCACAATTCACCCCTGCAAAAACAGGAAACGTTGGAAAGCCCTGATGGCAGCGAAGGGGCTTATAGGGGAGAGATGGAGACAGGGGCGGATCTAGGCATGGGCATGGGTGGGGGGCAATGCCCCCCTAAATGCCCAGTCTGCCCCACCAAACACATGCAAAACAACCCAAGATATTTCAAATTAAAGTGCCTATATTTAAAATGATTTGAAACACTACTACTGCTACAAACTACAGTTGTGGCACCACTAAACCAACAGCATTTCATCATTGAAAACAGAAAACTCTCTGAGTCAGATCTTTAGCTTTATGCATGCTGCGTGTCTGTTGCAACTTCAACAACAACTGATGTTATTATCGATGCTTTACTTGGCCTAATAAAAGTCCTGTAACTGAAAATGGTATGGGTGCGACTTCATTGCCCGTGGCGCGAAGCGACGCGGGCGATGAAGTCGCCTCCCCATACCATTTTCTCCTGCCCCCCCAATTGGGAAATGTTACATCCGCCCCTGGATAGAGAGAGAGAGAGAGAGAGAGAGAGAGAGAGAGAGAGAGAGAGAGAGAGAGAGAGAGAGAGAGATAGAGAGAAAGAAAAAAGCTTCTCTCCCTTTCTTTCTTTCTCTCTCCTCTCAACTCCGGCTGTTCTGGATGTAGCTTTAGTGCAGGCTCTGAGGTCATCTGTGTGCATTCTGTCTCTATTGCTGACCGCTGTGTCAGAGAGACAAGCGTTCGGTCGGTGGTTGGAGGGGGGGAAGAGAGAGAGAGAGGGACAGAGACGTGGTGGTGGCGATCGTTTTTCCTCCCCGTCATCAATTATAAGGAGTCAGACGCGTTACGTACACAACAACAACAGCAGGTACTTAGTTTACCGCGGCTCCAGCATGCAGCGGGCCTGAAGAAGAATGATAGCGGAGGAAATGAGGAGAGACTAGTGGTGCTTAAAGTATAAACTCTAAAAGAGCGTGAATGCCCTGTGGCGTTGTGTGTGGGCACTACCAGGCTTCCACCATGGAGACTTGAGTGTTTTCCTATTCTGGTCTTAAGTAGGAAGGGGGGGGGGGGGGTCGTAGTGTGTGTGTGCGTGTGTGTGCATGCGTGCGTGTGTGTGTGTGTGTGTGTGTCTTGTTGCCGCTTAAGCGCTGACCTTTCGCAAGCTCTTGAGTGTGAGTGTGAGAAACACGCTCTCGCCGTCTCTCCATGTCTCCCACCTCACTCACTCAATCTCACACACACACTCTTATACTTAAATATGCCACACGGTTCATGGAACATACTAGTAGATGCACACACACACACACACACACACGCACACGCACACGCACAGACACAGACACACACACACACACACACACACACACACACACACACACACACACACACACACACACACACACACACACACACACACACACACACACACACTGTCTTCTCATGTCTGTATCAGTTGACCCCTGGCAGCGCGTATTAAGTAGCTGCAATGATGTGTTCCTTTGAAGCGCAACTTAACCACTGACTGAAGTCTAGTGTATATACTGTATGTACTGTATATACTAGGGTTGTCCCGATCACATTTTTTCTGCTCCCGATCCGATCCCGATCATTTGAGTTTGAGTATCTGCAGATCCCGATAATTTTTCCTGATTTTGCAAATACATTAAGAAAAAAAGCACTAAAACTCAATTATATTGTCCCAAGAAAAATATCTTATATGAAGTTCACCAAATAGCAGAATGATAGAATAGCACTCCTCAATAGCACTTCTCATGTGCTCTTGGGCAACTCCAAAGCAAATTCCACAACATTTTATTTACCTGCCATAGTGTCAACCCCTTACTACTGTGTCGGATCTCTGGTTATACTGGTACAGTATATTTACCAATACGTAATGGTCTGATAAAGACAAATTAGGGCCTATACTGATGCTGATATGAACCAATATAAAAAAAGGGCCGATCCGATACTTTTCCCGATACCGATACAGTATCGGGACATCCCGAGTATATACTATTCTCAACACGAAGAACATTCAGCGAAAATAGCTAAATCTTTGAGCTTTAAAATCTGTTATTTAGGGTGAAGAAGATACAGTATTTTGTGTGCTTGATGAACAAAAAGGAAAAAAAACGCCATGCACCATGCTGCCTGCATGGGCGAAACCTGCACTGTATAATTTTCGTAGTTTAGACTCAATTTAGATTTGCCGTGTACTATGAAGCAAGTGTGTGATTGGTTGAAATAATATCGTATATCCAGGGGGAAATACATCTGACGAATGTCACGACACTTCCACTACCCTCTCTGCCTTAGGTTGTGACCAGGCTTTTCTCTTCGCAGATGAGTAAGCCCTCACATGAGACACACACAGCCACTCAAAAACGCGTATGCACGTATATCTGTGTCATTTTTAGCTCTGTATATCGTGGCGCATTATTCTGTGCCACTGTATATAATGCAAGTAAGCAAATCCAGCATATAAAGAATGTGTGTGTGTGCATGCATGTACGCGCTTGGAGTGCTGCGACTTATAAAGCCACAGCTGATGTGGTCCAGCATGGGCCCAGCATGATCCGAGGGTGTGTGTGTGTGTGTGTGTGTGTGTGTGTGTGTGTGTGTGTGTGTGTGTGTGTGTGTGTGTGTGTGCAGCACATGGCGCCATGCACCGAGGCCTTCATGCCTTCATCCCCTTCCTCCCTGTGTGCGTGTGTGTGTGCGTGTGCGTGTGTGTGTGTGTGTATAATAAAGTGATCCTTGTCCAAAGTGACAAATCTATCCGTCACTTGGGCTCACAGTGACACCAAAGGTCTCCTGTATGAGTGATGGCGTCGCTTTCACTGACTTTAATCTCAGTATGTAGCCCTCAATCATGCACACACACACACACACACACACACACACACACACACACACACACACACACACACACACACACACACACACACACACACACACACACACACACACACACACACACACACAGTGCGGTGCACTAATTCACTTATGTTTCGCCGCACACAAACAGGTAATACCTTCGACTCTTTCTTTCCGAAGTGAAAGCAAAGCCAAACATGGCCTTGTCTGCTTGTGTGTGTGTATGTGTGTGTTATGCACGTGTGTGTGCGTTCCACACGCGTGTGTTTTTGTGTGTCAGAGGTGAGGCTGGTCGGGGCCTGCGTTGCGTTGCATTGTGGGGTTTAAGAATAGCCCCGACCCGTCGTAGCGCGCTGATGTATTTGTAAGTGTCAGTAGTTTGTTTGTTTGACACTCTGATGTCACGACCCCGGCTTGCTGACTGCTCACGTTCCGACGCTGCCGACACCAAACCCCCCCTACACCCCCGCCATTGTCCGACACCGCTGACCCCCCTCCTCTCTCTCTCTCTTTCTCTCTCTCTCCTCCTCCTCCTCCTCCCATTCCCCCATTTGTGCTCACCCAGCACTTTAGGGCAGCCACCATACTGTCCACCACCACCACCCCCTCCCGCTCCGCTCCGTGCCACACACGCACACACATACACGCGCGCACGCCACACACCCTCCCAATCCCCCTGCCAAACAATGTGAGGCAGACTTACTCTCTTTCAAATCCACCCATTATGTCATCCAGCGACCATTCCAGAAAGACATCAGCCGGCCTCTCCCTCCCTCACACCCCCCTCTCTACCTCTCCCTTCCTCCCCCCTTCCTTTAAACTTGTTCCACCGACCCGTCTGTACCCCATCTTATCCACGTTCTTTATGTTCCTGAATCGGAATCAGTGCTCATTTTGTCACGTTCAGAGGTTTTTTAGAGGTGTAAACCGTGCATGGGTGCAAGACCTCCCATAATTTAGATGTTGTTTCATTCAGGAGAAAAGGTCCAGTTGGACTGATACAAAAGCTGCATACGTATCTCA
>CM076983.1:15346388-15351388 GCA_039105355.1 Benthosema pterotum | reverse complement strand
GAAGGTTTTCTTGTATATGCTACTACTGATGTTTGAAAGCAGTATTTGGGGTTTGCGTTGACAGTTTGTGATGTTGAATTTAGTCTCTTGCACCCAAAGCTAATAACTTTCACGTTTTTGTCCACAATTGGGAAAGAGAACTGGCAAAACATTGGTTAAAATAACAATTATTCTCCATTTTCTAATTCAGATGTTTAAAAATAATTTTCATCTTGAGAGCGGTAAAATGAAACCAAATGGACCCGTGAGGGTCCATTTGGTTTCATTTTAACGCTCTCAAGAGGAAATTATGGGGACTGTCATGTGATCTACCTGCATGTCCTGTGTGATCTACTGGTAGATCACGATCTACCTTTTTTTGGCAGCAACAACAACACCATTTAACCCCAGCCTTCTCTCTCTCTCTCTCTCTCTCCTCTCCTCCCTGCAGTTCAACCGCTGCATCACCTCCCAGCTGATCAAATGGTTCAGTAACTTCAGGGAGTTCTACTACATCCAGATGGAGAAGTTCGCCCGACAGGCCATCAACGACGGAGCCACGGCCGCCGATGAGATGGGCGTGAGCCGCGACTCGGAGCTCTTCAGGGCGCTCAACATGCACTACAACAAGGCCAACGACTTCGAGGTAAGGAGGGATGGATCCCATCTTTTTTTTTTTTGTTCTGTTCTGTTTGGGATTTTGATGGGGCTGTCTCGGTTTTCGGCACACCCATCATCGGTCCATCCAAGCGTTTATCCGTAGTTGGGTTGTGGGGGCAACAGCTCCACCAGTAGTGCGAAAGATTTCCCTCTCCCAAACAACAGTAATGACTTTGTTTTGGGGAATCTCAAGACAATTCAAGGCCAGAGAGGCGATGAGAATTGAGGAACTCCCTAGGGAGACACCCGAGAGGCCTCCTAACTAGATGCCCAGTGCTCTTACAAAAAAAACATGCCAAACGTTTAAACGTTTTTATTTTATTTTTTATTTTTCCAAATGCTTGCAGATCGTCCGTTTCCAACTTAGCCAATGTATAAACTATCATGGTGTCTATCATGATAGTCAAAATCGAGTTTGACATTACAAGCGAAAGTTAAATATCCCTTTATAACTAAAGGTCCGGGCGGGGGGTCCCAAACTGCTGTAGTAAGAGTGGATATAGGAGACAAGGGAGGGGATGGCAGAGGACATGGAGTTTGTGTGTGTGCACATGCATGTGTGTGTGTGTGTGCGTGCCTGTGTGGGGGGTTATTTCTGTCAGAGAGCGTTGGTGAATTTCACCTGACACCTCATGTGGTCCATGCAGTCAGGTCCATTATCATAGCGTCACACCACCACCGCTCCAAACATTAACGCTTCCATCCAGTGCACGGCGGGTCGGAGGTGTCGCTGCTACTGCTGCTGTTTGACCAGAACCGTCGCTACGTACACACGCAAGACGCACTGTGAGGAGTAGGGCAGCAACCATATATTTAAAATGATATGAAACACTACTACTGGTACTAACTACAGTTGTAGCACCACTAAACCAACAGCATTTCATCATTGAAAACAGAAAACTCTCCGAGTCAGACCTTTAGCTTTATGCATGCTGCGTGTCTGTTGGAACTTCAACAACAACTGTGTTATTATTGATGCTTATACTTGCCTAATATACTGTAAGTCCTGTAACCAAAAATAGTATAATAGCCGATGAAGCTGCCCCCATACCATTTTCTCCTGCCCCCCCCCCTATTGGGAAATGTTACATCCGCCCCTGGCAGCAACACACCAAGGAGGGCAACAAAATGTGGGCAAAAAGTGCCAAGCCGACCCTCAAAATAACATTTTTCTTCACGGCTCTATCACGTAAAACAGAGCAGCAGTGTAGTGTGCGTATCCTCACAAGCGATGAAAATAGCCGATCTGCATGAGGAAACACAGCAAATGGTCCATTCACGGTATATAGCGCCTATATCCAAGGCACTTTACATAGTGCATTTACTATTATTACTAAATCATCCACCTAATTCACAGACACACATTCACCCACCGAGGTTACAGTACGTCGGGAGCAATTTGGGGTTCGGTGTTCGGTGTCTTGCTCAAGGACACAATTCACGCACAAGCCTGGATTTGAACTCGCAACCTTGTGGTTACCATCCCGCCACTCTACCCCTGAGCCACCACCACCAACTCCAAATGTTCAGTAGCGTATCTGTACTTGACTTGTGACGCAGTCTGTCTGTGACAAGAAGTGTTATGTATCAGGGGTTTTCAACCTGTTTCATATCAAACCCAAACGACTTCTGGTAATTGAAGTAAATGCAGAAGTTTAACCTTAATTTAACTCTTTGAGAAGTGTAAACATTGAAACCAAAGCACAAGGTTTGGTTTGAGAGTGTAAAACTGAAACCATTCGGTTTCACTTTACTGCTACTCAACAGTTATGCTAATAAGGGTGCACTTAGTTGAAAAAGGACCACAAAGGGAGGTCCTCGGACCGCTGGTTTGAAAACCTCTGTGTTTATTATATATAAATTATGAGCTGTGATACACCTGCAGGAGGAACTTGGAGAACAATTTGCGGAAGAAATCTTGGTCTCACCTTCTTCATTTAATTCCCTCTACCTCTGGCTCAAGTTCCCCTTGCAGGAGTATATACTCGGCATTCTTCGCCTGTCTGTGTGTGAGTGTGTCTGTGTGTGTGTGCGTGTGCGTGTCACATCGTACTTCCCTGTCATTCACTGTGCCCTCGGTGATACGTTGACGTGCATTTTTTTTCGTGCGTTGTCTTCCCAGTAGATTAGCATCGTAAATTCTCAACAGACAACTTCACCTTTGATACGCTTCACTTTTTCTCACTCCACACTTCTCCTTTTTGCTCCGCTCTCTTCTCCTCTGTGTGTGTGTGTGTTCCAAGAATTAAGAGGGAGAAGTGTTGTCAGGTGTGTGTGTGTTTTCATGTGCGTGCGAGTGTGTCAGGGGCGGATCTAGGCATGGGCATGAGGGAGCAATGCCCCCCTAAATACCCAGTCTGCCCCCCCAAACATGATGCCATGCAAAACAACCCAAGATATTTCAAATTAAAGTGCTTACTGTATATTTAAAATGATTTGAAACACTCCTACTGCTACTAACTAATTACAGCTGTGTCACCACTAAACCAACAGCATTTCATCATTGAAAACAGAAAACTCTCTGAGTCAGACCTTTAGCTTTATGCATGCTGCTTGTCTGTTGCAACTTCAACAACAACTGATGTTATTATTGATGCTTTACTTGCCTAACAAAATTCCTGTAACCGAAAATGGTATGGGTGCGGCTTCATCGCCCATGGCGCGAAACGACACGGGTGATGAAGCCGCCCCCATACCTTTTTTCTCTTGCCCCTCCAACATGTTCTCTTGCCTCCCCAAATGGGACATGTCACATGTTATATCCGCCCCTGGTGTGTTCCAAGAACTAGGAGGGAGAAGTGTTGTCAGGTGTGTGTGTGTGTGTGTGTGTTTTCATGTGCGTGAGAGTGTGTGCGTGCGCCCTATGAAAACGTTTGCAGATCAGGTCCGGCACAATGCGTTCTCAATGTCAGCTGACAATGGACCTTTAAAAGGCTCCTGTTAAGAAGGACCAGAAGTGGTGTGTGTGTGCGTGCGTGCACCCGTGCGTGCATGTGTTTGTGAGTGTGATTGAGTGAGTGAGTAAGTGAGTGAGTGCACGCTCCTGTGTGTGTGTGTGTGTGTGTGTGTGTGTGTGTGTGTGTGTGTGTGTGTGTGTGTGTGTGTGTGTGTGTGTGTGTGTGTGTGTGTGTGTGTGTGTGTGTGTGTGTGTTTTGTTGTTGCTGCATTTCCCTGAGTGTCCTGCTCACCTCGAAGGGTACAGCCGTCCCTTGGACCGAGCCTGGCATGCTGGCAAAGCACTTCTACAGTGTGTGTGTGTGTGTGTGTGTGCGTGTCACTTTGAGAGGAGAGGGGGGGGGGGGGGGTGGTGGGGGAAAAAAATCTCACTGTTATCAAGGTTAAGCGTCCTACTGTTTTGGTGAGGGGAAGGGGAGAGCGAATGAGGGGGGGCTGGTAGATGGATAGATAGGGGATAGAGGGTGAGTGCTCCCAGACAAAGGAGAAAGGAGAAAGTGGTGGAGGGATGAGGGAGGGAGGGATGGAGGGAGGGACGGGAATAGAGGGGCTCGGTTTGGGGGGGAAACGGGGGGAAAGAACAGTAGAAGGAGAGAGAGAGAGAGAGAGGGGGGAAGAGAGATGACGTGCTGGAGAGGAGAGTAGTGCCCTTGTTGTGAGGGAGGGGAGTTGTGCTGTGCAGCGAACTCACATTTAAAGTGCTTCACTCTCTCTCTCTGTTTCTCCCCTCTATCTCTATCTCTGTCCGTTATGCGTCCACCGGGGATGTTCTCTCCACGCATATGCTCCCCAACACACACACACACACACACACACACACACACACACACACACACACACACACACACACACACACACACTGTAGACACAGACACCCGCACATGCATGCAGCCCCTCTACCACATCCATCTTCGGGCCTCTTTGGGGACCCCTTTGAAAGACTCAGAGAGGCAGAAGCACTCGGTTGTTCTCGTGCACGGGCCTGTGCGTGTGCGTTTGCCTGCACAAGTGTGCGTGTGTGTGCGCATGTGAGTGTGTGTGTGTGTGTGTGAGGTCCCGGCAACAATCCCCAAAAGGCCGTCATCATCATCATCAGTACAAAATCAGCACCAAGGCCCTCAAACTATACAGCACTGTAGGTTCACTCTGCTCTACTCTGAGGTCATTCATTTGTTCAGGAGATATAGAATACATCAGTGGGTTTCAACCTTTTTTCATTCCAGGGCCCACTATTCATTCTGCATTTTAGACACAGATGCACCTTTTGAGGTTGATTTTAGTCTCTCAGACCCAAAACTAAAGTTTTTGTCCACGAGTTATTTAGGAGAGATAACTGACAAAATGACTGGTCACAATAACAGTTCTAATACATTTTCTAAATGTGTATGTTCTTGAAAATTAAGTCA
>CM076983.1:15303888-15336388 GCA_039105355.1 Benthosema pterotum | reverse complement strand
ACACACACACACACCACACACACACACACACACACACTCTTCCCATTTCCCCGCTGGTGGCGGTGCCAAACTCCTCTCTCACCCTCTTCCAATCTAATCTGCAGTATATTATTCTTCTCTTTCTTCTCCTGCCATCTTTGCTCTCTCTTCCACCCCCCTCCCTCCTTCCACCTCGAGTCCCCATCCATCCATCCATCCATCCATCCATATAACCATCCATCCATCCATATAACCATCCACACATCCACATAAGAAAAGAATAGCACAGCAATACATCATAAAGAAGAGATATCATGAATCACATGTATAAAGCTATAGAGCGTAACATATTGGGGGCTCGGCTGGGATATGGTATAGATACCCCATTTTACGTATGTATAAAATGTCTATATTATGAAACTATGCATTTATACTATCTAAGTACTACCATCTAAGTAACATAAGTTGAGCCTTTGCATATGCAGCACGCCTGTAAGGGCCATGATGTAGTCTGAAGAGGTGCGTTATCCATCCATCCATCCATCCATCCATCCATCCATCCATCCATCCATCCATCCATCCATCCATCCATCCATCCATCCATCCATCCTCCTGTACAAAGCCAGCCGTCTCCCTGCCTCCTCCTCCCTGTTGTCATTGCCCATCAGCCCTCCTTCCCCCTCCTCCTCTCTCTATTCTTCCCCCTCTGTTCTCCTCCTCTCCAGATGTCCTGCTCCATCTTCCAGACTCCCTCTCTCTCCCGCCTCGTCCCTCCTCCTCCTCCTCCCTCCTCCTCCTCCTCCTCCTCCTCCTCCTCCTCCTCCTCCTCGGTGTGTCTCTCACAGCTGACTCTGTGACCTCCAGAGGCCCTCAGCCTCCTCCTCCTCCTCCCCCTGCACAGAAACTGCTGCCTTATGACCTCCTCCACTTTCTATATAGACATCACTGCATCATGCATGGGCCTCTCCCCGTCTGTCTGTCTGTCTCATCTTCACAGCAATGTCCAGGATTTGTGTGATACTTGTGTGAGATGTTGCTGTTTCTTATTCTAGATGTTTATTATTGTTGCTGCCATGAGATCAACAATATACAGCAGCAGTGTGACTTAACCAATGAAGAAATGATACATTGAACTCACTTACCTTATGAATGGCAGGGGGGTCAATAGGGGTCAGGAATCAGGATAACTAATAGAGTTCAGAATAATTCTGTGATGTTTCAACACATTCCTCTGAGCATAAAATTCTAGGCATTTAACTCAATCTAGGAGTCTTGATTGGTATTTTCTCAATCTTGTGATAAACCTATCCTTTGTTTTTTTGTTTGTTTGTTTTTGAACTCGACACAGAACTCTCCAGGGGAGAGCCGTGGCTGTCTTAATGATCATTGATTACTACACTGCTACTACAGAACAATTTTAGCGTTAGTGTCACTTGTGTGCGATGTCGCGTGATAGCGTTGCTGTTTATAGTTAGGCTGTCTATAGAGTGTAGGTGACTTTTAGTGCCATATCATAGGACGCGTGCAGAGAATTGGCTTCTAAAAAAGAAAGTACGTCCTTGATAGACACCAAGTCCTCTGCCCACCCCCCACCTTGTCTTATACAGCGAGAGAAAGAGGGAGGGCGGTGGGTGGGTGGGTGTGTTGTGGGGGGGGATGTCAGTGGAGGGGCCTGATCGGGGGCGGATGTAACATGTCCCATTTGGGGGGGCAAGAGAACATGTTGGAGGGGCAAGAGATGGTTTGGGTGCGTCTTCATCACCCGTGGCATGAAGCAGGACTTTTATTAGTCAAGTAAAGCATCCATAATAACATCAGTTGTTGTTGAAGTTGCAACAGACACGCAGCATGCATGAAGTTAGCTGTTTTCAATGATGAAATGCTGTTGGTTTAGCGGTGACACAGCTGTAGTTAGTTAGTAGCAGTAGTAGTGTTTCAAATCATTTTAATTATCAGCACATTCTTTTGAAATACATTTGAAATGTGGGTTGTTTACATACATGCCATCATGTTTGGTGGTGCAGTCAGGTCATGCCCATGCCTAGATCCGCCCCTGGGCCTGATATGAGTGCTGGGGGTGTGTGGGGGTTGGAGGGGGAGGGTGGATGGATGGAGGGGAGAAAGACAAGAAGTGTGGGGGGTGGAGGTGAGGGAGGGAGGGTCAGGCGGGGGGTGGGGGAGAAGCGAGGGAACGAGAAAGAGACTTCATCAGTGTCTTCGACCCTGTCCCGCCCTTGACTCTGTGGAGGAGGTGCACCTTGAGAAGTGCACATGTGACGCTTGTACAACACACACACACACACACACACACACACACACACACACCACACACACACACACACACACACACACACACAACACACACACACACACACACACACACACACAGCCAGCCAGCAGAAAGCAAAACCCCCTCAAGGCTCCAGGCTCTCAAGGCTATCAGCACTGTGAGGGTGGTTGGTGTTTTACTCAGCTTTCAGGGCCCGTTTCCCGTCCCCGAAACACACACGCACCTGCAACCTGTTTTCACTACACACACACACACACACACACACACACACACACACACACACACACACACACACACACACACACACACACACACACACACCACACACACACACACACACAGTACCGTTATACCCTACGGACATCTTATACCGTATAATGTACAGTATTACGTGTATAGTGCCTTTCACTTTTGTTTCTTATCGTCGTCTCATTTTGATTTACAAGACAAAAATTGTCGTCACACTGTCGTCAGCTGGTATTATAGTCCGGTCTGGCAGTGTGCCGCCATGTGCCACTCGGGTTCGACTCCCAATTCCGTCTTTACTTTACTCATGTCATGCCTGTGGCATATCAATATCTATTGCTATTTGAGTTGAAATCCTGTTATTATTTTTGGAATATTGACGTCAAGAGGTTAATAATTTGCCGACCACATTTTGTCCTGTTTCCCCACTCAACCTGTCCCAACACATGCAACTCCTAAATTCTCCATTTGTTGTCAATGGGAATTTAATTTTCGTGTATGACAAAGATCTACACTAAGAGGCTGAATAAGAAACACGTGACACTTACAGAGTGCAGCGTGCTCAATGTGTACTAATCTAGTGCCTCTTCAACAACCTTCAGTTCACTCAACTCTGGTTCCGGGAGCTTCTTCTTGGAGAACAGAAAGAGACAACAGTAAATTATACAAAAAAAGGGGAAGGAACAAACTGGGGAATGAACCGAGGGTGCAAAGGGCAGCGGTGCTAGTGTACTTGGCCTCTAGCCATCCATTCCTCCTCTTTCAAAGCAGACAGTTCAGACTCTTCAGTCCACGGTGGTACACAGCCTTATCAAGGGTAGAGGGGGGGTAGAAGGGGGCAGAAGGGGGTAGGAAGGAAGGGTGCACGGGGGTTGTGTTTGTCTAAAGTGACAGTGTAGGCCAAGGGCTTATCAAGGCCTTTGTAGATTATTGATTGGAGCAGATATGTCAGGTACAGGGGTCTGTATATGTGGGTGCGTGTGTGCGTGGGTTTCTTTGCGCGTGTCTGTGGGAGAGAGATAGAGTTGTGGTTTCTTAAAACACTCACTTTCAACGTTGAAGTATATAAATGTCATTAATATAACTTTGTGTTGAAGAAGTAGAGTTGTGTATAGAAGAAGTAATGAAAACGTCACCCACCTTGTGTGTAGCCTAGAACATTAGGTATATAGAATTGGGATCATGTGATCACGAAGATGCAGAATGTGTCTTTGTGATATCACTGATCACATGATGTAATGACCTAGCCCAGCAAGAGTGGTCAGAACCTCGGGGACAGATCAAGTCAGACGAAAACTAGTCAAATCTGGCCCAGAATATAGCCTGATTTATGCCCAGAATAAGCTTTGTTGTTTCAATTGGTGAAGACGTCCTGGAAATGACTTCTGTCCCAGTCCTGAACGTCACCAGAGTCCCTTTAGGACGCCATTGCAATGTCATTGTTATGCTGCCTGGCTTGCTGGGAGTTCAATGTTAAAAATAAGTGTAATTTCCCCTCTAAATTCTGCCAATCCAGTCAATGAGATGTCACACGTTCAGTTTAAACTCCATGTTCACTCCAATGTTCCCACATTATTATGGACTTCCATAATAAAGTGGTTTTCTTTCACTGCTCAGTGTCACTCACCTGATTTTTAATTGGTTGTGCACCACTGAAGTAGTGACAACAACTCATCCTAATGAGAGCTTGTAGATCTGCATAAGAAATACATTTACATTGCCAACGTACAGCAATGCATCAAAAACAAAAAGCATGAACAATTTCTATATACCACTCGATGCAAAAATACACACTATCATTATTTTTATGGTGGTTGTGTTGCATTTATATCCATACATGACAATGCAAATAAGGCCAAATTGTACTTTCTCTCCCTCTTACACAAACACACACACACACACACACACACACACACACACACACACACACACACACACACACACACACACACACACACACACACACAGTTATATAGTGAAAGGCATGGGAAGTGCTGGTATTCCCAGGCTTAGCTTAGGGTTAGGAATTAACCAGGCCTGCAGCAAAGGATCATGTTGTGGCCGTGTGTGCGCGTGTGCGTGTGCGAGTTGTATAGCCTTGAAGGATGGAACACACACACACGCACACACACACACACGCACACGCACACGCACACACACACACACACACCACACACACACAGGTCTTTATCTTCCAGGGTCTCTTCTTGTTTGGCCAGCGCTGTGCAAATAGAAGGTGCAATACATCTCCTGACAGTTCTCAGAGCCAAAGGGAGAAACACGTTGACCAAACAAACAGGAGAACCCTGAGTCACCCAAACAGGAGAGAGTTCTCAGGCTGGGACACAAACACACGCACATGCATGTGCATGTGCATGTGCACGACACACAAGAAGACACACACACACCAGGGGCGGATCTCGGCATGGGCATGGGGGGGCGATGCAACTTCAACAACAACAACTGATGTTATAATTTATGTTTTACTTGCCTAAACTGAAAATGGTATGGGTGCAGCTTCATCGCCCGTGGCGCGAAGTGACATGGGCGATGAAGCCGCCCCCATGCCATTTTCTATTGCCCCCCCCCCCAATTGGGATATGTTACATCCGCCCCTGACACACACCCACACAGGTACACGCGCACGCACCCACGCACCCACGCGCGCACGCGCACACACACACACAACACACACACACACACACACACACACACACACGCTCACTCAAATAGATGCATGTTAGGGGTGCAACGATATAGCAACTGACTGTATCAAAATACCCATTTTAACTCCTTGACATATTTACCTCGACTTTTGGAGTGATTGATTATTCTGTTGTTTTTATTCTATTTTATTTAATTTCATTTTTTTTAAAGTAGACACCTTAAGGCTTAAGTTGTCTTTGGATATCATTCATTTGCACAAATTTACAACAGAGGATTTTCTAGAGATGATCTTGTCACTATTGAGCCTAATGGGAGTGAGCCTAACTTTTCTGCTAATTGTCAAAGAGTTAAGCACTAGTAGTGCATTGTATTTAGCAATTTTAAGAAGAAAAACACTTATTTACTCCCTTAAAAATCTGCACTATTCACATATTTCACACATTTCACAAAGTATTTGCCCAATAAAATGACTGTATCAATTTCAAATCAATGAATCGATTTGTATCATATCACTAGAATGACCCAATATGGTCCATGTATTGTATCTTCAACCTTGTATCGTATGGTATGTGTCAAATCGGTGTTAAAATGTATTTTTACTCTGCTATAATTCTTCTACATACAGGTATATAGACCCTACACATGTAAACACACACTCAGCATGTAACTGAAGCCTTTATTTGAGGGGCTTAGACCCCCCGGGGCTGTACCTTTTGGAGCATTTATCTAAGCAGTCTTAAGACGCGGGACGGACAGGGGGGGTTTGTGGAGGGTCGGTGCGATGGGTGGGTGGGGGCTGTTGGAGGGGGATATTGGGTGAATTGGCCCCCCAGCAAAGTCACCCACAGGCCCCCCCATTGTTCTCCGTCATAATTTATTATCTCATCAAACAAACAAAAAAAAGCAGGAAATCCGATTCCCTCCCAGTGAAAAAAGAGCTTATCCCTCTGTCTCAAAGCAACCTGTCAGGAGAGAGAGGGAGGGAGGGAGGGAGGGAGAGAGAGAGAGAGGGAGGGAGAGAGAGAGAGAGAGAGAGAGAGAGAGAGAGATCAAGGGAAGGGGAGAGAGAGAGGTAGCAGAAGACTCATCTGTTTCTTGTCTGAGAAAAGGTCCCCCCTGTGTTGTTCATGCTTTTTCTTTCTTTCTTTCTTTCTTTCTTTCTTTCTTTCTTTCTTTCTTTCTTTCTTTCTTTCTTTCTTTCTTTCTTTCTTTCTTTCTTTCTTTCTTTCTGTCTTTCTGTCTTTCTGTCTTTCTGTCTTTCTGTCTTTCTGTCTTTCTGTCTGCGTGGCACACATAGGGTCAATGCCCGCTTCTCCGCTCGGTCTTTATTTACGAAACAAACAGCACAGTCCACGTTCTAGTAGCATGTGTCTAAGTGTGCGTGCGTGCGTGCGTGCGTGCGTGCGTGTGTGGATAAGTAAAGCAGGGACATATTCTTCTCCTCTGTACAGTATACAGTATATCTAGATGTGTTTCTGAATGCTCTGTCTCTCTGTCATTCTCTCTCTCTCTCTCTGTCTTCCATATTGTGTTACAGTAGGGGATACAGCAGCAATAATATAATATCTCTTCATGAATGCTCATGTTTTTGGATACCTCTCTCTCTCTCTCTCTCTCTCTCTCTCTCTCTCTCTGTCTCTTTCTCTTTCTCTCTCAATCTCTATCTGGCTGTTCATGTCAGAACAGACCGTTTATTTCCCAGAGTGCTTGACGTCTCCATCAGCAGAAAAGTGTGTGTGCATGCGTGTGCAATTGTGCCTGTGTGTGTGTGTGTGTGTGTGTGTGTGTGTGTGTGTGTGTGTGTGTGTGTGTGTGTGTGTGTGTGTGTGTGTGTGTGTGTGCACACGTGTGCATGTGTGTGTGTGAATCAGAGAGGCTATTCCACTTTCATTCAGTTACCCAGTATTCCTTTTTGCCAGGAATTATACACCCCCTGCACCCACTCCCCTCTCACCCAATCTTACTCCATGAGATGAGAGATTCAGTTTATTATCAATGAACAGTATAAAATACAGTACAGGACCTCCACTGTTATTCTACATTTACGCACAACTCTCTCTGTCTCTCAATTTTCAAAGCAGCTTCATTGGCATTGGGAAAACAAATGTTTACACTGAGAAAATGAACAATCAACATAAAACAATGTATTGACAATGTATTTTACGAAACAGAGATGTGTTACGTTAACATGCAATACTATTTCATGGAACTATACACACTCATTTGCAATCGTTAAAACTATACTAGGTAACTCCCCTGCTGGTATTACGATCCACATTTAAGCTTTTCCCACAAAATCGATTGTATTCCATGTGACATCCTTCTCCTGGCACAGCAGCTCACAAATCTCTCTGCTCATGTGTTTGCACATTGTATGAGAGTGTTTTTGTCATGTTTTTGTAATCCCTGGGAAGTGTATGTTGATCTGGTGTCTTTGGTACAGTGGTCAGACGGTTAGGCAGTGTAGCTCAGTCTCTACCTCACTTTGAGTGCAGTGGGTGCATAGTCTCTCTCTCTCTCTCTCTCTGTACATCTGTCTATTATTTTTTTTCGGTAGGGGGGTGGTCTCCGCTCTGCTGAGAAGTTGTTAAAAGCCATATGAAATATGTATGAGTAGGATTGTGAGCCACACGGCGATTCATAGTCACCCCCCCTCCCCTTCCACCTCCTCCCCGTTCACCAACCGGACGGACAGCCCAACAAATGAGTGTGGGAGGGTAGGGGGGGTAGGGGGGGTTGGGGCACACCGGATAATCCCCCACAATGCCTCTGGAACAAAGGCCCAACAGCTGACCCAAGGGAGAGAGAGAGAGGAGGGGAGAGGGGCGAAAAAGAGAAAGAGAGAGAGAGTGCAAAACAGTTACAGCTCGTTCGCTACCCACCGGACCGCCCGCCCGTCCGACCGACCGACCGCGGAGAACAGGCATGGTGGCACGCGTACGTACATGCACACACACACACACACACACACACACACACACACACACACACACACACACCACACACCACACACACACACACACACACACACACACACACACACACACACACACACACACACACAGACGCATATACACATACACAGACGCATATACACATACATAGACATACAAAGGACAGGAATAACTCCCCCCTATTCTCTTACCCCCCTCCCTACCGTCCCCACCCCCGTTCTCTGTGTCCTCAGACTCATCTCAGCCCCTCCTTCTCTCTCTCATCATCTCTCACTCGCTCTCCCCTCACACTTGGCACACACACACACACACACACACTCTCTCTCTCTTGCGCGCACACTTCCCCTCGCTCTCCACGTCTCAAACTCCCCCCACCCCCCCTGCTCCCTCCCCTTCCCCACGCCTCCCCCCACCTCCCCACCCTCCCCCCTCTCTCTCTCTCCCTCAGTCAAGAGGATCTGAAATACCAATACCCTTTTCTCCTTGACATTGCCGGTCTCCTTTGCAGTCAGCGTTTTTTCGCTGTCCTTTTATAGTCAAAACGTCAGGAGAAATTCCATGCAGGAATATTCTTAGTAATGCGGCACTCCGTCTGCGTCTGCGTGGTGGTGGTGTATGGCTGGCTGGATGGAGCGTGTGAGGGAGAGAGAGAGAGAGAGAGAGAGAGAGAGAGAAAGAGAGAGGGCCCCAGGGTGCAGAGCGCCGCGCCATGCACCCACGCCGCACCACACCCGGCACCCACACCGGTCCGGGACGGGACGGGACGCTCACACTGGAAAAACAACGGTGTGCGCTTAACTCTGAGACTTTAACTCCGGAGACTTTTAACAAAAAAACAAAAAATAAAAGTAGGCAGACCTGGCTGTAAAACACAGTAACAAATGGACCCTTACGGCTCCATTTGTTAACATGTTTGTGTGTGCAGCCAGGGTCTGCCTGCATGTTTGTATCCTGTGCCTGCGCTCGCGTGTCCGTGCATGTGTATACAACGTCCCGGGCACAAGCTCGGACACATGCACATGCACCACCCCAGACAGTGCAACACACACATGCACACACACAACAAGTACAGCCAGGTCTGCTTGCATGTTGTTTACGTGTGCCGGTGCGCGTGTGTCCGTGCATGTGTATACGACGTGCACCGGACGGCACGGACACATGGGCACAGACGGTGCGAACACACACACACACACACACACACACACACACACACACACACACACACACACACACACACACACACACTGCCACACAGTCGGTGGCTGCCCGCCCCCGTGTTCTGGGGTCATTGTGCCAGTATTTCAGAGACGACAGCAGCCCAAACAATGAATTATATCCAGTTCAGAATTATCCTACCATGAGGGAATTCAATATTTGGGGAATTAGGTTAGCTGGTGTTTTGTCTCTGTCTCTCTCTCTGTCTGTCTCTCTCTCTCTATCTCATGCACGCACGCACGCATACACATATATATATACCCACACACTGAGTATATTAGGTCTTCATACAGGAGTAGGGTATGCCTCCCCTTTAGTTGATGAAGACATGAGAGCATCCATGCACACACACACACACACTCACACACACACACACACACACAAGCACACGCACGCACGCACGCACACACACACACACGAGCACACACATGAGCACACACGCATACGCACACACAAGCACGCACATGCACACACACACAAACATGCATACGCACACACGCACATGCACGCAGACACACACAAGCGTGCACATGGCGCAAGCATGGACATCTTAGACTCCATTCATCACCCTGAGGGGAGGGTGTTTGGCTGTCCCGAGTCTGTGTGCAGGTGTGTCTGTGCGTGCGTGCATGTGAAAGTGTGCGTGCATGTCGGCGTGTGTGTGCATGCGTGACTGCGTGTGTGTGGGGGGGGTGGGTGTGCGCGTGTGTGTGTGCGTGTGTGTTTGTGTGTGTGCGTGTGTGTGCGTGTGGCCACTAACCTTGCTGTGTCCTGACGGCCTGATGAGTATCTGCAGGACACTGGAGGAGTGGAGTGCGCACTGTCAGGCATTTGGGAAAGCGTGTGTGTGTGCGTGCATGTGGGGGCATGTGCGTGCGTGTGTGTGTGCATGCGTGTGCAGTGTGTGTGTGTGTGTGTGTGTGTGTGTGTGTGTGTGTGTGTGTGTGTGTGTGTGTGCGTGTGTGTGTGTGTGTGTGTGTGTGTGTGTGTGTGTTGTGTGCCAAGGGAGGCGGGCAGAGAGACAGTCAGCATTATCCAAGCAGATGACCCCTGAAGGCTGCGTCGCCCTAGGGCTTTGAGTGGAGGAGAGAGACTCAGCCAAATACACCAGGGTAGCCTGTGTGTGTGTGTGTGTGTGTGTGTGTGTGTGTGTGTGTGTGTGTGTGTGTGTGTGTGTGTGTGTGTGTGTGTGTGTGTGTGTGTGTGTGTGTGTGTGTGTGTGTGTGTGTGTGTGTGTGTGTGTGGCTCTGTCACAGGATGTGTCATCTCCTTGGCTCAAGGAGGTGTGTGTGCGTGCAAGCGCATTCATCCATGCATCCATGTGGGTGCGTGTGCGTGTGTGTGCACCAGCCAGTCAGTGCGTGTGTTTCAGACATGCGAGCAGCATGTGTGTGTGTGTGTGCGTGCATGTGCGCAACAACGAGAGAGAGAGCGAGAGCGAGAGGGAAAGAGCGTTGGCTCGGGGGAAGGTGTCACAGATCTTTGCCAGACTAATAATCTCCACGGTGTCGGTGAGCGTTGCTGTCAGGGACACTAAAGAGGCGACACGTCCCCCACCACCCCCCCAACCTGCTCCCAGAGCATTTAGTACTTCCTCTTTTCCCCCAGCGCCCCTCCGATACCCCTCTCCCACTCCCCCAATCCCCCCCAAACCTCAACCACTGCTGGGCTTCCGCTCACATCTCTTGTTTGGTCACAGGTTTGCAGTGTGTGGACTCGTAAAGACATCGCCGCTTCCCACTGCGCGTGTTTGTGGACGTGTGCGTGTGTGTGGGAAGGTGTGAGTGACCTGCTGAGAAATGACAAGGAACTGAGGCTTTGTGGCGACAGATATTTTATACTGTATATCAGCAGCCTCTGGTGGGAAAGATTTATGGTGTAATGTATGTATAGTAAAGTTCTGCTTCTGCCATTATGGAATAGACACCCCCAAAGGAAATGGTGATTAGTGTTTTTATTTTGTATGTTGTTTTCAATTTAAAGGAACTGGGTTGTGTAACCAACAAAGAAAGAGGAGATTAAATCTGCCCCCAAAAAATAGACAATACGACATTTTACAGTTTTTCCCCCCATTGGTAGGTAAGGCTCAACAAAAGAACATTTGTCTTCAACTCTCTTGTGGTTCTATATGAGTGGGAAATGGTAAATGGTGCATTTATTAGCGCCTATACCCAAGGCGCTTTACATGGATTGTGGATCCTATTATTCACCCATTCACACACACCAATGGCAGCGGAAACGATGCAAGTTACAAGGTAGCACAACGTGAGAAATTCGGGGTTAAGTGTCTTGTTAAGTGTCTTGCTCAGAGACACGTCGACACTACAGTAACTCTGGGGGTTCGAACTGGCCACCGCCGCCCCGGGTGCTCAGGGGTAGATTAAGTGACCACACGGCAACCGGAAAGGTTCCCAAGTTCAAACCAAGGAGAGTTTATTGTCGAAGTGTTCCTGAGCAAGACTCTGAACACAATAATTTCCCCTGATGTGCCAGTTGGTGCCTTGTAGTGATGTGACGTTCATGAATGAATTCATATGAATTCATTCATATGAACGGCTCTTTGAAATGAATGATTGGATCCAGTTTACAGTATGAAACCGTTCCTTTTTTATTTTTCAAAATGAACAGATCGCATCACGGTTTTACACATATTTTATGAAAGGCGTACCACAAGGGGTACACAAAATATTCCTCTCAACCGTTGGTGTGAGAATGGTTGAATCTAATGCACACATTTCTATAAAGCACCTTGGATAAAGATGCTACAGTATAGAAATTCACCACTTTCTAAAGGTTCTCTGTTTATATCTCAAACACGCCCACACACACACACACACAGAGGTGTGAAAACAACAACAACACTCAGTTCTGCTCTCTCTCTGTTCCTACAGGTCCCTGAGCGTTTCCTGGAGGTGGCCCAGATCACCCTGCGGGAGTTCTTCAACGCCATCGTGGCGGGTAAAGACGTTGACCCGTCGTGGAAGAAGGCCATCTACAAGGTCATCTGCAAGCTGGACAGCGAAGTCCCCGAGGTCTTCAAGTCCCCCAACTGTCTGCAGGAGCTGCTACACGAGTAGAAACCCCCCTGAACCCAAACCCACCACCCATCCATTCCCTGAAAACAACCAACCAACCAACCAACCGACCGACGCAGCTCCTCTTCGGCCGAAACTCACGTAAACGCTTTGTGCTTTTTACAAACAACAACAACAAACAAACAAAAAAACAACCTTTCTCTCTCACTGACTCTCGTATAGGATTTCCAAATGATTTCCTTTTTTTTCGTTTGATTTATTTTCCTTCCCCCTTTTTGCGCCCCAACTCTTTCTTGGTTTCTTCTTGTTTTATTTTCTTTCTTTCTTTCTTTCTTTCTTTCTTTCTTTCTTTCTTTCTTTCTTTCTTTCTTTCTTTCTTTCTTTCTTTCTTTCTTTCTTTCTTTCTTTCTTTCTTTCTTTCTTTCTTTCTTTCTTTCTTTCTTTCTTTCTTTCTTTCTATCTTTCTTTGGCTCATTCTTTCTTTTATTTTGTTTATGTATGAGAAGTTTTATGAAGTAGCATTCCCGAGCTGAAAGCCTCCACGATGGTTCCTAATAATGACCTAGCTGTTGATGTTTGTTGTTATTCCTATAATGATTATTCACAATGAGTATGATTATGATTATTATTATGATTTTATTTTTATTATTATGATTCTGCTGATCTGAAGAGACTCTTGTGATCCTCCTATGGGTGTTTTCATTTTTTCTGTTTTTATCCTTTTATTTTGAAAGGGGGTTGAGGGGCTTGATGTGAAGCCTCATCTGTTTTTACGCCCTGCTTATAGATTATGATCAACCATACGGTTAAAAAAACATCCTCGGTGTTGATTTATCCCATTTGTAACTCTGAGAGTGTACAAATGTAACCAAATGGACCCGTGTTGTTGTGTGAACACTGAGGATTGTACACTGTAAAGTCTGAATTCATAGGTTGTAACCACTTATAAGGGCTTGAGGCTACTTAAATTACCCCCCTCTCGAAAAAATAGTCAATACATTACAAGCTCACATCACAACGCGACGGTTGAACTGTGACATGTTGTGAGCTTGTGGTCCGGCTATTTTCCTGTGTGTGTGTGCGACACCGGGCAGGGCTCGAGTATGAATCCGGCTTCACATTGCTATGAGTTACCACACAGCGCAGTCGCACAGCGCAGCAAGAGTAACTGTAAACAGAGAGTGGCGACACACTTTGATCTCGCGTCTCACGCTTTGTGCCTGCACCGGAGTCCTGCTGTCAATGCAATGCAAGTGGATGGGCGAGAGAGAGAGAGAGAGTGGGTTTGTTCGGAACTATGTTAGTTCCAAACTTCCAAACATGTGCTTTCCTCTGCCAATAGCCGTCTCTGTTCAGCCGTGGGGAGTGTCGCTACTCTCTACTATTACAGATACTCTAAGCGCATGCAGCCGCACAGTGCATAGAGCATACGGTAGGCGGCTGCTGCTGCAGGCTTCACCAATGTACTGTACTTTGACCATGACGCTAAGGACCGGACCGCCCCCCCCCCCACCATCACCCCCTTGGATGAGATGAACTGTCCCCACTGTGCATGGTGGCAGATGCCCCATAGACGCTACACTGCTACTGAAGAAGATGATGTCCCCCAGAAAGGACAAGCACAGCACACGGCACGTGCGCACGCTCGTGCTTACACGCACACACATTTACGCACACACACACAAATACACACTACACGACTACATTGCCTACTGAGGTTATTGACTGAGCTGGTCTGAACTGGACTGGACTGGTGCTAGTTTGCACTGCACTGGGTCTGTATGTGGGACTACTAGTAGGACTGGTTTTTGAAGAAAAAAGAAGAAAAAAACAACAACAGCTACTGAGCTCTACCATATTTTTTTGAAGTGTGTTTTATCTGCAAATAGGGCATTGTGTTTATTGGGTGTATATTATTATTCTTATGATTATGATTATTATTATTGTTGTTTATGATTATTATTATTATTATTATTACCTGTCATCATTGCTTGCTAAAAGATTGGCACTTCAAGATTTTGTTTTGTCCCTTGACGACGTTACAGAAACAAATAAATTATTATTATTAATATTATTCTAAATGAGTTTAGATTCTCTAATGTTTTTTTTGCTCCCCCATTTCCCCTGAAGTCTCACTCACTTTTCCTTATTAATATTATTATTTTATTATTATTTTGTTTTATTTATTTATTGTCCTTTTTTTGCCGTGCATCTACTGCCTGATTTAGACTGGCTGGTTGCACGCCCGTAAACATGAAACCAAATGGACCCGGAAATGGTTTCATGTTTACGCTCTCAAGAGTTAAAATATTCATCATCTGAATTAGCCCAAGTCTACCCTAGAAGATTAATGGTCATTTTGATCTGTATATTTGCCTGCTTTGTCTCCCAACTCCATATTGTGGATGAAAGCAAAAGAGCCCATCGTGTTGGGGGTCTGTGGGGCTAAAACGTCCCCAAATGCTGGTACAGTAGGTGGCTCAAATGCTGAATAAATAGTGGGCCCTGGCTTCAAAAAGGTTGAAAACCCCTGATCCAGTCTGCTGCGCTCTGAGAGGAGAAACACAAGCTGAAACATTTATAACGATTAGCAGGTGTTACTGCGTGGTGGTTTTATGTGACTACATGTGACCTGTTTCAACCAATCAGATTAGTTCCTCAAAACGACCTGTTGTATAATATGGAATATGCAGCTCGCCCATCTTCTATTTATTGAGGAAGTGTCGACACCACACAACTCTATACCTTAACGCATCAGGCTCTGTAATGCAGTAGGTGGATATCATTGTTCTTTTAATCAGTGCAGATTGGCAGGATGGTCGTGGGTTGCATCAGGTGAAAACTGCCTTGGCGTCTGTTTTTGTTTTTTATTTTTTTATTATCCCCGTACTAGTGACTTAAAGGGGAACTCCACCCATTTTCAACATTTTTTCTGAGAGCGTACAAATGCAAATGCATTTGTACGCTCTCAGAAAAAAAGAAGTGTCTATAGAAATCCATTAACATGGTGAAATACATCTTGATGATGTCATCAAGATGTTTCACCATGTTAGTGGTTTTCTTCAGACCTTCATTTCTTGGGAACACAGAATGGGGGAACTTTTTATCATGTCCACCCAGCACCTCTAGGGTATACTAATAACATATTAGAATGTTGATAATGGGTGGAATTCCCCTTTAACAAGCTCCTCCTGTAACGGGTCAATGCCGTTTGAACAGCCGTGCAATTCACCGTTCACAACGTAATACAGAGAGGGGCTGTGTGTACTGTATGTGTGCAGGGAAAGCACTTTTGCACAAATGCAAATTGCATGTCACAGTATATATACACAGTATAGTCGCACAAACACAAAAACAAAACATGCGCACAAGCGCACACACATTAAAACACATGCACAAACACAATGTGACCTTTCGGGCCGTGCGCTGCATCAACAGAGCACTTTATTGCTCGCTGTTGTTTCAAGGCCAAATTTCCACCAGCCACTCCAGCATTAGAAATAGCAACAGCGGACGTGAGAAACGCCTCGCATTAAAGAGCCATTTGTTCGCCCATCTACTAAATCATCACTTCCGTCATACACTCATCTATCTGTCTGTGTGTGTGTGTGGTGTGTGTGCGTGTGTGTGTTCACACACTGCAGTAAATGGACGCTCAGTCGGACTTATTTTGTTGATAGCAGCTTTTTAATAACCAGAGAATGAGTCCAAGCCAAGCTGTTTTGTGTTTGAAGTGGCCGAGGTGCATCCATGTGAAGAAAATGATAATATTAAAGTTATTAGTTGGACAATGGCAGTAAATAAACTTAAGAGATATTACACAAGAATGTGTGGATTAATTGAGGAACTGTCATGAGGAGGTGGAAAAATCAGTGATCTGGTGGGAGGCGATAAAATATAGATTTAGCCCAGTTAGATCTGAAAAACTATCTAAGCGATTCTCAAACTATCTCATGTTAACGAGGGCCGACTCCCTAAAATGATATGTAATTATTAACCCACCGACCCCCATCTGAAAATATGATGTTCTATACTCTAGAAGCAAACATACAAGTTGTTGTCTCTGAAAGCATGTTATATTCAAAGATTTGCTTTTTTTCACAAAACAGCAGAGCTCAGGGATATGAGCTTGTTGATCTGCTATGTATATTTTTCAATATAGCATATGCTATAATTTAACAACAGAGGTTCCCTTTGTATACTTTCAGAAAACTTTCCCGGAAACACAGAATGGGGGAACTTATATATATATATATATATATTTTATTCCACACAAGGTATATTAATGACAGTAAAATCGGGTGTCATTTTACTTTATTATTTATTATTATTTATGATTTTTTTCTTGTAGACGTGCCCTACCAACCACACACACACACACACACACACACACACACACACACACACACACACACACACACACACACACACACACACACACACACACACACAGAGGCGGATTGGCACATATTTTCCCACCGGGACAATTTTGCCTTTGCCAGGCCACCCTGGGGGCAGCTGGTTAACCAGATGTAACTCTTTGATTTTTACACCCTCAAGAGTTAAAATATTCATCATGTGAATTAGCCCAACTTAGTCTACACAACTAGAGAATGTAGAAGTTTAATGGACATTTTGATCTGTATGTTCCAGGCGAGCATCTAGCACATTCTAGTGCATTTTGGAACTGCCACTAGTGCATTTTGGATCTTGGCAGTTGGCAACACTGCCTCCAGCAGCACGAGTGGACCCTGTCCAGGCCACTAGGTGGCGTAGGCCACCGGGAAAACTCCCTGTACTCCAGATGGCCAATCCTCCCCTGCACACACACACACACACACACACATACCATCCATCCGTTCCTCACCTGCCTGTGAGTGATCCTCTCCTCTGCTCTCAGCACAACAAAGAGTCTGAGGTCGGAGGTGAGCTCTCACCCACAGGGGGATAGAGACGCTGTCTCTCTCTCTCTCTCTCTCTCTCTCTCTCTCTCTCTGTCTCTGTTTTTCTCTCTGTCTCTCTCTCCCTCCAGGGCCGGATCTAGAGGGGGCAGGGGTGGGCAATGGTAATGTCAGTGGTTTTCATAAGAGTGGTCCAGGTTGTCCCCAGCTAAATGGTGGAAAGTTGGTTAACCGGATGTAACTCTTTGAGAGTGTAATAATGAAACCAAATGGACCCGCAAGGGACTTGGGCTAATTCACGTTCGTCATGTGAATTAGCCCAAGTCTACACTACTAGAGAATATAGAAGATTAATGGTTATTTTGATCTGTTCGTTTCCCAAATCCAGGCTGGAATTGTGGACCAAAGCAAAAGAAATCTTTAGTTTGGGCGTCTGTGGGGCTAAACTGTCATCAAATGGTGGCCTGTGGCTCAAATGCTGAATCAATAGTGGACCCTGATGTCAAAACGATTGAAAACCACTGATTCATGTGAACAACTTTGGAGTTGCCCACCGTGCCATTCTTCCAACCCACCCTAGTAGGGCTGGCTGGATCCGGCCCTGTCTCCCTCACTCTGTCTCTCTGTCTCTCTGTCTCTCTCACCACCACTACAAAGAGCATCAGGGACAAAAGACACCAAGGGGGTAAGAAACTAAGGCGACACGCACCTGAAACCCTTTCTGTGTTTCACTTCCTCCTGTATATACTGTAGATCTAACTAAGGCTACATACAGGGTTTGGAGATCTGTAGCTGGGTGTCTTGATTTTTTATAGTTTATTTTTTCGTGGTGTGTTTCCATTAAATTGTAAAAAAACAACAACAACAACAACAACAACAAAAAAGAGGCACAAGAAAAAACAGACAGCATTCCTTCTTTTTTGTACTTGGTAGTGGTGAGATTATCCTGGATTTTCCACTTTACCACAGGTAGTTAATTGCGTTGATGTGTGTATGGTGTGATACTACTTTGATCTGCCCTCCTCTCTCTCGCTCTCTCTCTCTCTTTCTTGCTTTGTTTGTGATACTGTATTTTAAGAAGTGGTTAGGGTTAGCTGTGCCCTTTGAAGAGGTAAGTTTCAAGCGTCGAAAGAAAGAACATGCCTGCTGTGTGTGTGTGTGTGTGTGTGTGTGTGTGTGTGTGTGTGTGTGTGTGTGTGTGTGTGTGTGTGTGTGTGTGTGGTGTGTGTGTGTGTGTGTGTGTGTGTGTGTGTGATGTGCATGCATGCAAGCTGGTCATTGGCCCCAGCCTTGGTGACCTCAGCTTTCTCTCTCTATCTCTCACTGTGTGTGTGTGTGTGTGTGCATGTGTGTGCGTGCGTTTGTGCATTTGAGCGTGCATGCATGCGTATGCGTGTGCGCGTGCGTGCATGTGTGAGTGTGTGATACAAAAGATCAAAAGGAGCAGGTTGCTTAACCTGCTGACTTGTAAAGGCGAGACAAAGGCACCTGACAAAGGCAGATAGAGAAAAGACAGAGAGCTACTCCCTTCATTATGTCCCCCAACATTACCTCCACCAAACCACCACCACCCTCCACCCCCTCCACCTCCCCGGACAGAGCTTTTCTTAAGATCCGGCGGTCCCTGAGAGAGGAAGCCAGACACATTTCTCATTGCTAGGATGGAGGCTCTTGTCTCGGGAGTCTCAAAGCACCACAGCCAAGGGCCTCTAAAGACACACAAACAAAAGGAGAAAGCTAGGAGGGGACACTTTTATCTGTCGCACAGATTATTATCACCACCACCCAGTCCCCCACCATCACCCCCCCTGATACAACCTGACCCCACCCTAAAGTTAAATAGTTCCTGGGCCTAAATAGATTAATTCCGGATAATGAGGACTTATGTGGACTTATGTGCAGAAAGGATTAGCGAGACCCCCTTAATACCAGCACTGCAAATACACTTCTTTAGTTTTCTTGATTCTTATTGTTGCTAACCTTATTGAAATACACACCGTGCATAGCCCCCCTTTTTTTCTTTTTATGAATTGTTGAATACAAATCTATGGAAAAAATATAATATATATTTACTGTAGTGAGAAAGGCACAAAACAAAAACAACAGCAATCTTGAGGGTATTTGAGAATTTGATTGGATCTGTTGAATGAAGAAAAACAAGCTGATTTGTTTTTAGAGTAGGAGCAATAGCTGCGGGTTATGTTTTTTTACTATTTGTTTTTTCTTGAGAGTTTTATGAAGCATTTTACATTTTTTTAATTTCTTTGCTGTTTGTTTCGTATACAGTGTGTGTGTCTGTGTGGGTGGATTGTCGTTGTGAGATCAGAAAAGAAAGAATAAGTAAAGAGAATTATGAAATATTCTTTTTTTTCTATACTGTAAATACTATCTGGAGGAAAAACAAAAAAGGACAGGCCTAATAGTTGTACAGTTTTCTATTATGTGTGTGTGTGTGTGTGTGTGTGTGTGTGTGTGTGTGTGTGTGTGTGTGTGTGTGTGTGTGTGTGTGTGTGTCTGTGTGTGTGTGTGCGTGTGCGTGTGCGCGTGCATGCTTGCGTATGTGTGTTACCACATGTGCGTAGGATCCCATTTTCTCAAAAAATCTCCAATTCCCAAATCGGCACACGGCAAAATGGTGGTGTATTATGAGGGGGGGGGGGGGGGGGGGGGGGGGGGGGGGGGGGGGGGGTATTATGAGGGGGGGAGGTATTAGGGGGGGGGAGGTATTATGAGGGGGGGGGAGGTCCATCAGTGTTACAATTGAATCAACTTATGGGCCCTTATTATTATGAGTTTCTTAAGTATCAGGTATTATGACTGAAGTCAAAACTTGGAGGTGTGGCAAAGCTGTTTGGCTGTTTTGAGTGGTCAAACAGCTTTGCCACACATCCAAGATTTGACTCCAGTCATTTTCAACATTCTAATATGTCATTAATATACCCTAGAGGTGCTGTGTGGACATGATAAAAAAGTTCCCCCATTCTGTGTTCCCAAGAAATGGAGGTCTGAAGAAAACCACTAACATGGTGAAACATCTTGATGACATCATCAAGATGTATTTTCACCATGTTAATGGATTTCTTTAGACGCTTATTTTTTCTGAGAGCGTACAAATGGAACCAAATGAACCCGTTAGGGTTCATTTGGTTGCATTTGTACGCTCTCAGAAAAAAAAAAAGAAAATGGGTGGAGCTCCCCTTTAAGTCATAAGACCTGATACTTAAGAAACTAATAATGGCCCATGGACTTCTACTGTATAGAGACGGAGTAAGTTCCGCCAGGGCGGGCGGACCGGGACCTAGCCTGGCGGGCCAGGCGCCCCCACCCCCACCCCACCACCACCATGCCTTTCTAAAACAGAACCCTGTTCCCCCTCAGCAGTCGCCCTTGAAGTTGTTGCACCAGCATCCATTTCTTTCAGGATTTTCTGCTGACGGAACACAGCGTACATCGGTGCAGGCAGCAGCGGTGGTGGCGGGTGGACGGGTTATGATGATGTCAGAGAATGAGTGCCCCTGTTGGCGCTGGAGGATGCCAACACAAGGGCACAGACACACAGGCTAGATATGACCCGGGAGAGAGAGAGGGAGACTCGATGTCCCCGAATGCTCTGGTTATTATGGGTGGGAGGAGGAGGGGTTTGCACAGTTATAGGGTGACCGGACGTCCCTCTTTGCCGTGTGGGACAGTCGCTCATTTCCTAGACCGCATGCAGTGGTTTTCAACCATTGATCTGGGGACCACCAGTGGTCCTTGGTTCCAGGTGGTCCCCAGCTAAGTTGGTTAGCCAGATGTAACTCCTTGAGAGCGTAAAAATGAAATGTTCATCATCTAAATTGGCACCATGAGAAGTCTACTCAAGAATGTAGATTAGAAGATTGGTCATTTTGATCTACTGTATGTTTGCGTGTTTTTGTTTGCGAAAATGCAGCTTGGAATTGTGGAGCAAAAGAAATCTTTAGTTTTTAGGGTCTGTGGGGTGAAAATGTTTTCAAATAGGCCTAGTGGTCATCTGTGGCTCAAATGCTGAATAAATACTGGGCCCTGCATGGTGTCAAAAAGGTTGAAAACCACTGTCCTATGAACTTTTCAAGTGTCCCACAAATTGAGACTCTGGCTGTCCCACATTGTGACTGACTGACTGACTGACTGGGCAGGTGCCAGTGTTGCCCAAATACTCTGTGGTTCCCTAATAGTTGGCTTTGTATTGTCCCTTTTCCTCCTATAGACCTGCGCAGTGACATCACCAGCCTTGTTCCACGAGTGGATTCCCCATTCATTTTCCTCATACACTTTTCGAAAATGGTTAATAACAACACGATTGCGCCGTGGACAAAGCCAACTCGGGTTGTGACAAATCATGACAACAAACACAATATCGTCACATAATATCTAATTAGCAAGAAGTAGAGAACGGCATGAGACAACACTTTTTGTTTTGTTTTTCATCTTAGAAATTATTTGACCGTCCCAAAAGATCATGATTTGTCACGACCCGAGTTGGCTTTGTCCGCTTTGTAATGGTCTTTATATAAATTATTTTCGAAAAGTCTATGAGAAAAATGAATGGGGAATCCGTTTCTGGAACGGGGCGGTGACGTCACTGCGTAGGTCTATAGATCTGTTTGGAAAATAACCCGAGAAGTATTCTCCCACATGGTGCCACTATATTTACACATTCACTCCAGAGGGGCCACTTCGCATACTGTTGTTTAAAAAAATAGATGATATACAATCTCAAAACGCATCACAATTCATACAGCGCGTTTTGAGATTGTAGATCACCTATTTTTGCTATATTTAAATTGAAATCCTGAATTATTTTTGGAATATTGACATTGAGATAATTTGCCAACCACATTTTGTCCCCGTGCAATCACCTTGTCCCACACATTGTATGCAACACTTCTGTCCCTCAAATGAACAATTTGGATCTGGTCACCCCTATGTACTGTTGTTATAGAACAGTGGTTTTCAGTGGTGCTTCAGAGGGTTCCAGGTGGTCCCCAGCTAAGTTGGTTAACCAGATGTAACTCTTGAGAACGTAAAAAATTAAACCAAATGTACATGTTCCATTTGGTTTCATTTTTACACTCTCAAGAGTTGAAATATTCATCATCTTAATTAGGTCAAGTCTACACAACTAGAGAATGTGGAAACAACTAGAGAATGTGGAAGATTAATGGTCATTTTGATCTGTATGTTTGACTGTTTTGTTTCCCCAAATCCAGCCTGCAATTGTGGACAAAAGCAAAATAAATCTTTAGTTTGAGGGGTCTGTGGGGGCTAAAATGTCCTCAAATGGTGGTCCGTGGCTCAAATTCTGAATAATTGCATGGTGGGCCCTGGTGTGAAAAAGGTTGAAAACAACAGTCACACAGTGAGTCTGACTTGTACGCTGTTTTAACAGGGCTATAGTGGCTAAACTTGAGACTTCTGTGGAGGTTCGTTGTATAAACTTTGAGCATTTTGACTGTCTTGTGTGCGTGCGTTGTGCGTGTGTGTGTGTGTGTGTGTGTGTGTGTGTGTGTGTGTGTGTGGGTGTGTGTGTGTGTGTGTGTGTGTGTGTGTGTGTGTGTGTGTGTGTGTGTGTGTGTGTGTGTGTGTGTGTGTGTGTGCGTGCGTGGGAGTGATTTTGAGAAACCTGTGAACTACGGAGTGACACAATTCTCAACACTGATGCCCCTCCCCCTCCTCACCCCTTCGGGAGTAACCATTCTGACATGTAAATGATTCTCATTAAATGTTGGCTCTGCGTGTGTGTGTGTGTGTGTGTGTGTGTGTGTGTGTGTGTGTGTGTGTGTGTGTGTGTGTGTGTGTGTGTGTGCGTGCGTGCGTGCGTGTGTGCGTGCGCATGCGTGCGTGTGTGTGTGCGTGTGTGTGTCATTGTGATAATTATCCTCTCATTAGTTTTCTGACCTGTTTGAAAGAGGGGAGGGTTTCATTATATTAGTTTTATTATTTTAAGTTTTTATTATTATTTTGATTCTCTTTCCTTTTTTGTAAATATCAATGATGTGAGCTTATGCTGATTTAAATACTGCCTTTGTATTACTTAGCAATATGTTATGTAAATAGTGTTATTGGTGTCGATTGTCTTGCAGATTTTTTTTGTAATTTATTAGTTTAATTTATCCTTAATTTATTTGATGTTCTTTCATTTTGTTTTTTCTTATTTTGTTTTTGTTTTTGTTTTTCAAACAGGGAAGGAAGGCTATACTGCATTTCATTAAGTAGATGTGACTTAAAAAAAAAACGAAGATTTTTAAATACCGACCAATCTAAAGTACATATAACAAAAAGGAAAAAGGAAGGGGGAAAAGATACTACTTTTTGAGCACACTCATTCAATTTAGATAATTAACAAAATAATGGATATCTTGACAGCTAAATGAAACTGTACATGACGGCATAACGAGGTTATGTTTTTGTTTTTAGCTCCTGGTGCAGGGAGTGACTTACGAGTCGACAGGGGCGGATCTAGGTATGGGCAGTGTTGGGTATCGTTACTTTATAAACTAACGACGTTAGGTTATTGGACTACTGCCCCCTAAAACTAATCTCGTTAAGTTACAAGTTACTTTCTATAAAAAGTAATGTAATAGATTATTTTCCGTTATTTTCCGTTCCTGAACACAATTAAAATACTCCTTTTCTCTTTGTTTTTAATGTATGCACAATTTAGTTGCATTGTATTACCAGTGCATGAGTCGCAGCATGTTGCACACATGAACCACCACCACCACCACCACCACCGACAACAACTAGTCAACAGTGACACCATGTCACCCATCACCCACTATGAACTAGGTTGCTACAAAGTAGGCTATGTCAGATCCACAGTAGGCCTACAGACAATATTATGCTGTACGCGGTACAACTAGTCAGATAGCATGATGATGCCCTCTCCATGCTGCGCGGCGGCAACAACAACTGACCATCATAACCCAGCCTATGAACTAGACAGTAGTCTATATAAGACAAGGCACGGCGGCCAAACAATGAATTAAACATTACTCACCTAATAACGCAGCCAGAGTTTATAGCCGATTCCCAATCGAGAGTGCGCGTGTTAATCCAAAAATTAATCCAAAAGTGTACGGCGTCATTGTTTACAAGACTTTTAGCAAGTCGCGCCTAGAGTAGCTGCTTCACTACGCAAGCAGCCAGCGGACTTCCTCTTTCTTCCTTTTCAAAATAAAAGATTCATACTAGAGTATAACTAGACACCAGCTAGACAGTAGGTTTACTATTATTTCTTAGGCGGATTTACAGGATGTGCAGACAGAAAATGTAAACTACGCACATCACTCGCAGAAGGATGAAGCCACAACGTGCAGTCGGCTTATTCTACCATAACAGAAGGAGGAATATAGGCTACAACACCGAGCAATCTCAAGAAAATGAATTGCGACGAACTATAGTAACGAGTTACTTTTTTGGAAATGTAACTAAGTAACTAACTACTAAATTGCAAAAATAACTTGTTAGGTTACTCCGTTATTAATAAAACTAATCTGATTACGTAACGCCGTTATCAATAACGCCGTTATCCCCATCACTGGGGTATCGGCATGGAGGGGGGGGGCAATGCCCCCCTAAATGACCAGTCTGCCCCACCAAACATGATGGCATGCAAAACAACCCAAGATATTTCAGTGCTTACTGTATATTTTAAAGTATTGAAACACTACTACTGCTACTAACTAACTACAGCTGTGTCACCACTAAACCAACAGCATTTCATCATTGACAACAGAAAACTCTCTGAGTCAGACCTTTAGCTTCATGCATGCTGCGTGTCTGTTGCAACTTCAACAACAACTAACGTTATTATTGATGCTTTACTTGCCTAATATAAGTCCTGTAACTGAAAATGGTATGGGACGCTTTGCGCCACGGGCGATGAAGTCGCACCCATACCATTTTCTCCTGCCCCAAATGGGAAATGTTAGATCCGCCCCTGTGAGTTGAGGGTGGGCTATAGAAAGTAAAAAAAAAAAAAAAAAAAAAAGCTTTAAGCTTTCTTTGTTTTTGTAATACTTTACCCAGATATATTCTCCCATATATTCTGTATTGCTCTGCAGCCCACACAGATACACACAGTACAACCAGTAGTCAAACCGCCTTTCGTGCCTTTACCCCCTATGAACCGAATGTATGTGCAGTATATATGCAAGCTTGTGCAAAAATGATAAAAATACTCCCCCCCCCCCACACACACACACGCACACGCACACACACACAAACACAAAATAAAAACTAAAAAGAGAACTGAAAATGTCCCCTGTTCATCCTTTGTTTATATCACCTTTCACATTGCATAGTTATATCATCTTTCTTTGTGTGCGTGTGTGCGTGCATATGCACACACATTATATAGCCTATGAGTGTGTGTTGGGAGAAAGAAGGAAGTGAGACCAGGATTTAGTCAATGTAATGCACACTCCATATCATCATCTTTGTCAGGTGGAAAACTCATATCTCTAAAAAAAACATTATTTATTTTCAGGATACAAAATGCGTTCTGAATAAAAGGGGAACTTCACCCATTTTTAACATTTTTTAATATATACCTTGTTGTTGTTGTGTGGTGATGATAAAAAGTTCCCCCAATTCTGTATTTCCAAAAAATGGAGGTCTGAAAAAAAAACATTAACATGGTGAAATACATCTGATGACATCATCAAAATGTACTTCACCATGTTAATGATTTTTCTTTCAGACCCCTTTTTCCTGAGAGGATACAAATGGAACCAAATGGACCCAAATGGACTTCATCGCCTGTGGCATGAAACGACACGGGCGATGAAGCCGCCCCCATACCATTTTCTCCTGCCCCCCCCAATTGGGACACACACCGAGCACACACCTATTTTTAGACACGCGTCCCCGTCCCTATGACAATCCACACACGTGGATCTGTCCTGACTGAGTCCTGTCCTGTATAGGGAGTCATAATAGCAATACAGATAGGTGTACTCAGGGGCGGATGTAACATTTCCCAATTGGGGGGGGGGGGGCAGAAGAAAATGCTTATGGTAACCATTTTCAGTAGTGTTTCAAGTACTTTTAAATATGAGCACTGAAATATCTTGGGTTGTTTTGCATGCCATCATGTTTGACGGGGCAGACTGGGCATTTAGGGGGGGCATTGCCCCCCATGCCTATGCCTCCGCCCCTGGATGTACTGTATGTAGTACTACTAGTAACGGTATGCTCTCTGTCTGATTAAAAGCAGCACTGAGAGGATTGGTCTCTGCCGCTCCAGACTGCTAACCTCTAGTCCTAGTCGTCTTACACAGACCTCCATCCCTCCATCCACAACAACTACTGATGCTCTCTGTCTCTCATCAGCCAAATGCAGCCATCGCTCACTACGTGCACTAGGCACACACACACACACGCACGCACGCACACACACACACACCACACACACACACACACACACACACACACACACACACACACACACACACACACACGAAAATAAAGTACCAGATAACTGTGTGAATAATGAAACCTGAAACACGTTTTACATAATTTGTCAAAGATCTTATGCAATATGTTTCACTCGATCTTGAGCAGTTGCTTTAAGGAGGATGAATTATCTCATTTTTATGCATTTTCTGGCATATTCTTTATTATTCTACAGCCCTACCTTATATCGGGGCATAATAGTGGGAGATGTGTGCTTATGTAATGAGTGGGACATTAAGCTCTCTTCTCCCCTTGCACCGCACTAGAGACTCCAAACATGACACAGAAAGCCCCATTACAGTATAATGCTGTATGCAATGGAATACTAACTGATATATACCACAATGACTTCAGTAATTTCTTGTTAAGTAATTTAACACGTTCATTGAAATAGTTCTAAATTATGTTTATGTTTATATTGACACTGAAACTGAATTATTTATTGGTCTCCTCACCCTATCAGTGCTGGTGGCACTCCTCTCTAGACTGGAGGCAGGCAAGTGTTGTAGAGGTGGAGGAGTGTTTGTTTGTATGTTTTAATGTCTTGCCTTATTTAATAGTCAATGATTTAATAGTAAATGATTTAAATGAATTGGGACTCGACTGAAATAAAGCTGAGTGTTTGTAAATTCCTTTAAAGTACCAGTAATAGATTTACCCCTGGGTTTTAGTTTTCCCAGGGTGAGTTAATTGGCTCATGCGTTGCTGATTACTGGGATGGTTTGGCCCACCTGTTTAAAAGGCAGGCCTGCTACAGGGAGGTTCAGTTTGACTTCATGGGGTTTAGCCAGGAATAACATCAGGGGAGTGCTGCTGGTGCCAAAGTAGTTGTTCAAAGGCCAGTTTGAGATTACATGAACACTTAAAAATGAAAATAACTGTGAGGAAGTTAAACAAAACTAGTGTTGACTGATTACAACAAGTGATTTATTTTGAAGAAATAACAAGTGAATGAAGCCTGCAAGTGCTACTAGTGGCTGTGCGTTTCTGGTTCCAAGGAAAAATTAAAAATCACCTAGTCATCTTTCTTTCATCTAGAATCAAGACATTTTGAGATTTTTGTACTAAGGGAATCTACCTGTTGTATCTGCCAGACTGACATGCTGTTGCCTATGTCATGTAAAAATGTGTCATTAGAAAATGTTTGTAATTCATCTTTAACCGCAAACGGCACAACACTGAGCTCTGATAGGCTCTGCCTACGGTAGCGTGTCCTAATAGCTGTTCAGCGAAATCCTGATTTCCAAACCTTACAATAATAACTGTTCTGGGAAATCTCATTAATACACATTCTTAAGCTGTCTGACATTCCAGTAAGATAGTTCAACATTGATTATCACTAGATATGAACTGTAGCCTTTGGGATGCAGCCATATACTGTACCTGTGGTGCTGAGACTTGGTCCAGCTGGGGCTTAGATACAGACTGGAAGATTCCTTTTGTTCTGCAGTATGAGTTTTGTTACTCTCTGGGACGTGTTAATGTCACAAGTTACAACTAACAACAGCTGGGTAGACTTTGTTGGTGGCACATTAGTAACTCTGAGATCCATACCTACTGTACGTTTGAGCAGCAATAATGCTGAACTTCTGTAGCCTAAATCTGCCCCACAGGATAAAACGTCCCTGGGGAGATTGGTCTGGCACTGCTCTGTTCGAATTACATTTACCTCACCCCAGAGTGGGGGTGACCAATCGTAGCCCACTATTCAAAATGCTACGTTTTTTTTGCTATGACTTTGGAATATGTCTGTAGTGTACTTTGTAAACGCCCCTTGGAAATGCGTCTTCCACACACAAGTCTTATCTACGCAATGATACTCCCCAACACTTGCTCCACTCAATCACCTCAAACCAGTGCTGTGCAAACCAGAGCATTACATTAATATACAGTAAACAATGTAATAAATGCAAGAATTGTACACAAAATACCAAAAAATATATAGAAAACAATGAACAATATAAAATCAAGCAATGCCAAATGCCATAGAGAAGATGTGTGTCTTGAGCAGCACTATAGGATGCCTAAGAGGCCCTTCTAAAGTTGTTTATTTTTGCCCATGAAGCTTTCAGAAGGTTCTCCTTCCATGGCCGTCATCATCCATCATCATTCTATTATCTCAGAAATTTTGGACATGTGAAGAAAAATCTAAATGTGAATTTCAAGCAAATGCTAATCCTGGCCCTTTTTTCTTCAGGCATGCCCGTGTTAAAGGCCTCTAAAGAGGGGTCAGAGTCAAGAGGGCATTGCTGATTGGGACCCTCGAGTACTACTATATGAAATTGACTTCTCACTAATACAATTACTGTATATTTTTATTATTTTGGTTTACTGGTTGTGTGTGGTTTGGATAAAGAAGGATCTGATCAGATGTAGAAGCAGAGATGCCTTTCTGTAAAACAGGGGTGCCCATTTTTTTAACTTAAGAACTACTTTCAAGATGACCAACTCAACAAGATCTACACATCAAAAATGTGATTATTCCATCATGAAAATCCATTTCAAGCCCCCTAGAAAGTTTGAGCTTTGAAATAGTGGTGATGGTGTTATACTTACTGTTATAGTGTTTAAGAATAATGCACTTATAATTAAAAATAGAGGGGGAGAATTGGAAGGTTTCCTTGTACAGTATATGCTACTACTGAGGTTTGAGTTGACAGTTTGTGATGTTGCGGTTTAGTCTCTTGCACCCAAAACTAAGAACTTTTATGTTTTTTGTCAACAATTGGAAAAGGGAACTGGCAAAACGTTGGTCAAAATAACAATTTTTCTCCAGTGTAAAACAAAAAAAAAATAACAATTATTCTCCAAACCAAACGGACCCTTACGGGTCGATTTGGTTTCGTTTTAACGCTCTCAAGAGTTACAGATCTATGGGGACTATTGTGATCTACTTGCACGGTCTGTGTGATCTACTGGTAGATCACAAACTACCTTTTGGGCAGCCCTGCTGTAAAATGTTCCAGTTCATCCATGCTCCGTGTTTGCTATATGTTTCCTTCAGTTTCATTGATTTGTCTTTCTTTCCTTTGACTTTGATGCGCCTTTGGTCCTTTTGTGCCCTGATTTTTCTTTCCTCGTGCCTTGATCTTCTTTCCTCTTTTTTCCCCCATAACAACATCCCTCGCGCACACACACTGTCTCACAGAAACACACGCACATGCACACAGACGGTGCACACACACAAACATACTGTACCCCTCTGCTCCTCTACTGTATCTCTCTCTCCCCATGCATGTGCTATTCTTCACCATGAGGCTACGGCTCCTTAGGTTGGGCTGAGACAGCATCTTTGTACAACACCCACCGTCTGCTCTGTAATCAAATACCATCTGTCGCTGCATCTGAAGTCTCTCGCTTTCTCTCTCTCTCTCTCTCTCTCTCTCTCTCTCTCTCTCTCTCTCAGGCACACACACCACATCTGTGCTTCCTGTGTGTGTGTCATACAGTATGTGTGCACACGCACACGCATATGTACCATTTCCATAGAAAAGGAAACAGCAATGTACCTGCTGTAATTCCACCTGATTTCATTCTGTGGCCTATAGTGCAGTGGTTTTTCAACCTGTGGTCCGGGGACCACCAGTGGTCCTTGACATGTTTCCATGCAGCTGGTCCCCAGGCTAAATGATGGAGAGTTGGTTAACCAGATGTAACTCTTTGAGAGCGTAAAAATGAAACCAGGGCCCATTTGGTTTCATTTTACACTCTCAAGTCTCAAGAGTTAAAATATTCATCATGTGAAGACAACATAACTAGAGAATGTAGAAGAATGGTCATTTTGATCTGTATGTTTGCCTGTTTTGTCCGACAATCCAGTCTGGAATTGTGGACAAAAGCAACTGAAATCTTTAGTTTTGGGGTTCTTTGGGCTTAAAAAAAATGTCCTTAAATGCTGAATAAATAATGGGCCGTGGTATCAAAATGGTTGAAAACCACTGCTATAGTTAAACACAGGCTGAGGAAGTCAAGCAAGTAGAGTCACTTTCACCACCATGTTGGTCTGGACTTCCTGTTTTTCTTCTGGTCTGGCCTGGGTATCCCGCCGAGGGTTCAAGGGTCATTGTCTTCAGGTAGACATGGTGTTTGCTCTGTGGGCTCCGCGTGTCAGCCAGACCTTGGCTGCAGTATCAGTGGTTAGAGAGATAGTGGACTTCATCCCCCTCCCTCTCCTCAGTCTTCAGATCAACGGCCCACTATCTCAAAAGGCCCTGCCAGCCTTTCCCAATGTTTGCCCAATGTTTGTCCCTGTGCTCTCACACGGCACACCAGGGGCGGATGTAACATGTCCCATTTGGGGGTGGGGGGGTGCAAGAGAACATGTTGGAGGGGCAAGAGAAAATGGGGCGGCTTCATCGCCCGTGGCACGAAGCGACACGGGCGATGAAGCCGCCCCATTTTCTCTTGCCCCTCCAAGTCGCACCCATACCATTTTCGGTTACAGGACTTTTATTAGACAAGTAAAGCAGAAGTGAAGTTGCAACAGACACACATGCATAAAGCTAAAGGTCTGACTCAGAGAGTTTTCTGTTTTCAATGATGAAATGCTGTTTAGTGCCAAAATGAAATATCTTGGGTTGTTTTGCATGGCATGATGTTTGGGGGGGCAGACTGGGTATTTAGGGGGGCATTGCCCCCTTCATACCCATGCCTAGATCCGCCCCTGCGGCACACACAGAAAAACGTTGACACAGCCCCCAAGGTCCCTCTCCTCTCTCCCCCTCCAAGTCCCTCCTCCTTCGTGCGTGTGTGCAGGCGGCCTGTTATCACACACTCAGGTTCAAGATTAATGTGCTAATGTTTTCCGTCTACCAGTCCAGGTCAGTGGTCTTTTCAGGGGGTTGGAGGGATTCAAGGTAAAGAGCAGGTTGTTATGGAACAATGCCTCTGGTTCCAGAGCAGGAATTAAAGGAGAATTCCACACCAAAACACATTTGGCATCCATCTACCTTGATTGCTCTGACATCATATATATGTTGAGTTTATACAGCATATAATGCTGAGTTTAGTCTCTCGCACCCAAATCTAAGAACTTCCACGCTTTTGTCCACCACTGGGAAAGAGAACTGGCAAAACATTGGTCAAAATAACAATTATTCTCCATTTTCTAATTGGGTGGACTCTTGAGAGTGTAACTCTTGAGAGTGTAAAATGTAACCAGATGGACCCGTGAGGGTCCATTTGGTTTCGTTCTAACGCTCTCAAGAGTTACAGATCCATGGGGACTGCCGTGATCTACCTGCACGGTCTGTGTGATCACGATCTACCTTTTGGGCACCCCTGCTATAATGCCTCCCTGTGCAATGTAAAATGCATACATGTTGCAATTATACTTTTCACTTGCTCGCCCAAAGCATTCAACAACCTGATGAGTAAAAAAAAGGGCGAACATTATTAGACATTAGACAACCATTCCACAGCCTTCGAAATGGAGTTGATCTCCATGTTAATACTGCTGGCACAAAATGGAAACACACAAAACTAATTAGTGACGCATGGACATTATTATAACAAACTGAATTCATTATGCACAAATCTGATGATTATGAGAGATCAGGGATGGGGACACCTAGTGCTGGTTAGCATGTGCAGCACATCATTGACCAACTGATGAACATTTGTAACCTTTTGTAAAAAGGTTATACAACATTGCAACAACAAAATGTTACACATCTCAAGTGTGTGTGTGTTGTGTGGGGGGGGGGGGGGGGGGGGGGGGGGGGGGGGGGGGGG
>CM076983.1:15302181-15303388 GCA_039105355.1 Benthosema pterotum | reverse complement strand
AGAGTCACTTTCACCACCATTGTTGGTCTGGACTTCCTGTTTTTTCTTCTGGTCTGGCCTGGGTATCCCGCGGAGGGTTCAAGGGTCATTGTCTTCAGGTAGACATGGTGTTTGCTCTGTGGGCTCCGCGTGTCAGCCAGACCTTGGCTGCAGTATCAGTGGTTAGAGAGATAGTGGACTTCATCCCCCTCCCTCTCCTCAGTCTTCAGATCAACGGCCCACTATCTCAAAAGGCCCTGCCAGCCTTTCCCAATGTTTGCCCAATGTTTTGTCCTGTGCTCTCACACGGCACACCAGGGGCGGTTGTAACATGTCCATTTGGGGGTGGGGGTGCAAGAGAACATGTTGGAGGGGCAAGAGAAAATGGGGCGGCTTCATCGCCGTGGCACGAGCGACACGGGCGATGAAGCCGCCCCATTTTCTCTTGCCCCTCCAAGTCGCACCCATACCATTTTCGGTTACAGGACTTTTATTAGACAAGTAAAGCAGAAGTGAAGTTGCAACAGACACACATGCATAAAGCTAAAGGTCTGACTCAGAGAGTTTTCTGTTTTCAATGATGAAATGCTGTTTAGTGCCAAAATGAAATATCTTGGGTTGTTTTGCATGGCATGATGTTTGGGGGGGCAGACTGGGTATTTAGGGGGGCATTGCCCCCTTCATACCCATGCCTAGATCCGCCCCTGCGGCACACACAGAAAAACGTTGACACAGCCCCCAAGGTCCCTCTCCTCTCTCCCCCTCCAAGTCCCTCCTCCTTCGTGCGTGTGTGCAGGCGGCCTGTTATCACACACTCAGGTTCAAGATTAATGTGCTAATGTTTTCCGTCTACCAGTCCAGGTCAGTGGTCTTTTCAGGGGGTTGGAGGGATTCAAGGTAAAGAGCAGGTTGTTATGGAACAATGCCTCTGGTTCCAGAGCAGGAATTAAAGGAGAATTCCACACCAAAACACATTTGGCATCCATCTACCTTGATTGCTCTGACATCATATATATGTTGAGTTTATACAGCATATAATGCTGAGTTTAGTCTCTCGCACCCAAATCTAAGAACTTCCACGCTTTTGTCCACCACTGGGAAAGAGAACTGGCAAAACATTGGTCAAAATAACAATTATTCTCCATTTTCTAATTGGGTGGACTCTTGAGAGTGTAACTCTTGAGAGTGTAAATGAAACCAGGATGGACCCGTGAGGGTCCATTTGGTT
>CM076983.1:15102181-15297181 GCA_039105355.1 Benthosema pterotum | reverse complement strand
GAGAGAGAGAGAGGGAGAGAGCTAGATGAGCCTTCGGGACAAACAAACTCCTGTTCACATGCGTTCCAGCTGTAGTAGAGTCCCACGAACCGGCTTTTTTGTTAGCGCTGTATTCCTGGTTTAATTGTTATTACTGTGGCAAGTTACCCTGCCACTGACACTGACATTAAAGGGGAACTCCACCCATTTTCAACATTTTAATATGTCATTAATATACCTTAGAGATGTTGTGTGGACATGATAAAAAAAAAGTTCCCCCAATTCTGTATTTCCTTAAAAATGGAGGTCTGGAAAAATCATTAACATGGTGGAATACATCTGATGACATCATCAAGATGTATTTCACCATGTTAATGATTTTTCTTTCAGACCCCTTTTTCCTGAGAGGGTACAAATGGAACCAAATGGACCCGCTAGGGTCCATTTGAAAATGGGTGGAATTCCCCTTTAACAAGCAGGGTTGAACTTTGAATTATTCTTTTCTACTTGTTTGTTTAATTTTTGCAGAGAAAGACGTTTTGTTGTAACTTTTGTTGTGTGGTGCCACTGGTGCGTGATTGCTCTGATTGATGGTTGGCTCCAGTCAACCATACTGGGAGCACACCAACTGGGCTTGTATATAGGGGAAATGCTATTTTTCTTTGTGTGTAATGTGTAATGCTTTAATGTGTGTTATAATTGGTTGAGTTATACAGGTATGTGACATTTTTAAAATGTGCATTAAGAATCATGGTGTCTTTGGACATTGATATTTAACTGGATAATTGTGGAATCAATTGAGGCTTGGTATAGTCCAGTGGGAGGGGCTTAGCCTGTATAAGAAGGGAGCCATGCCTCTGCCTAGGAGTCAATGCAGGACTGTGGTGGTGAGGAGACTGAAGGCTCAGCAGACCAGTTAATGGGTGCAAATACGTGTTATCAGTAGTCATCAGGACAAAGAAAAGTGAATAAAAAGAACATTTCCAGTGTCCAACTTGCTCCTTTACACCTGAAAGGGGCGCGATTTCCCCAGACAAATATAACTTATGGAAGGAACACGTTATTCCATCCAGTTCCTGTCCCTTCCATCAGGTGCCCTGGCTGACCAGGGGGAGGAAGTTTAGAGGCCAGGATTACTGCAAGTTTTTTGTGAGGGCATATCTTTAGGTGACTCCTGTAAACTCCACACAGAAAGGCTCTTTCGCACAAACCGGCCTCAGGTATAGGCACTGGTGATGTGGAGACACGCCGCCAGCACCCATAGTGCCCCCAGCTGGAATCGAACCCAGAACCTTCAATCTAAGCTGTGAGGTAACAGCACTACCAACTGTGCCACTATGTGTCCCGTGCCCATGGCTTTTGTTTACTCAAACGTATTGGCTTTTTTACCTTTGATAGATTTATAGCAGTGGTTTTCCATCAGTGGTCTTTGAGAGGGTTCCAGGTGGTCCCCAGGCTAAAAGATGGAAGTTTGTTAACCAGGTGTAACTCTTCGAGAGCGTAAACATGAAACCAAATGGACCCTTGCGCACGGGTGTGAACTCTCCCACAATGACCGTGTGACACACGCATTTGATGTCATTCACACTCTCTCACGTCACATGTCCCATCTCTCACTGCACTGTGAGAGCATGGTGATTTTTTTACGTGCTACAACTGGTATTGCCAAATCTGCCTTATTGTAAGCAGCTCTGTGCTAATGTTGTCTATAATGTCTAGTTATAATGTCAAGTTTCTGTACCTGTTTGCGGGTTTCTCTCTCGAAATCTGGCAACACCAAGACCAGACCAGAGCCAATAGAAGAGTCACGCTAGAAGAGCCGCGCTGTTAGCAGCTTTTCTCTGTGTTTACCAGTAGTGTGTGAGAAGCATCACTGTCAGCAGACTACTAGCTGAAACAGGTACTTAGCTTGTGATTTCCATGCCTCTCAGCTGTTGCCTCTCAGTAAATGCAATTCTTCTCAGGTATTAGGGGGACAATATGAGTTATCAGAAAAATAATTGGGTGTTTTTGATGAATCTATCTCGGATTGGTTAAAATGAAGTTTTAAGTCATAATGGGTTTGTGTAGGAAGGGGGCACGGCAGCTAATATGAACATTACATATCTAAACAGTGAATGGAGTAAGTTATAAACAGTCTGGGGTGTTCACATGAGCAGACCATATAATGACCAAAAGTTTTTTTGAAAGTGAAATACCCCATAAACCTACAGCCTCTATTGACTAATTGCTTAATTAACTATTTCAATCCATAGAGTTTTAAATACGCCCTCAAAAGGCAATGCTGGGCACTAATGCACTGATTGCACTAATGTTTACAGTATTTGTATGGAGATCCCTGATGCACTAAATGACTGTTTTTGTTGTTGTTTTTAAGTCTTGATTGAATGTGTTTTCAAGTTTCATGTCAAGCACTTTAAGGAGTTTAATGTGTTTGTGTTGTAAGCTGGGGGTGACAGCACTACCAACTGTGTCACTATGTGTTCCCTGTCTATGGCTTTTGTTTACTCAAACTTATTGGATTTTTTTTACTTTATTGATAGATTTATATGAAAGGAGGACTTACATGGGGTAGAAACGTGCAGCAACGGTCCTACCACCAGGATCGAACCTGCGGTGTGTACTGTCAGGCTGGATTACCGGTACCAGTCCTAAGTGCCTGCTGGACACCTCAGCCAGCCCAGGCCTGCAGCTCAGACTCATTCTGACGGCTATTTCTTGACCCGGCTATTTCTTGCTGCGGGTCGTCATCACAAGCAGCCTGGCTCGTCCGTCGTCCGTCCGCTGCAGTATATCACACACGCACACACACACACACACACACACACACACACACACACACACACACACACACACACACACACACACACACACACACACACACACACTAAGGTCCAGTTTGTGTAACTGATCCCACAATTGTGTTTGATAGCCACCCCGGCTGTCAATCATGCTCCGGGGAACAAAAGGCTTCTAAAGCCAGGCTCATGACCTCATGCCGGGGGTCTACTGCTCCGTTCCGGAGGGGTCTTAACACCGTTCAACTGCCTTTTGTGTCTGGGGGGCCATTTTTCAGACGCTGCTGAGTACCGAGAACCGGCCCTCGCTCGCGGGCATCCCCCGGGAGACCTCGGGAGCCAGCGCAAAAACCACACACGTACGCTGTACAGTAGGCACGCGCACACACGCTAGACAGACAGACGCACGCGCCCACATGAGCATGCACATACACACACGCACAATCTGATCGCCACACACATCATCCCCCTTGATCCTCTGAGCCAGGAGTGAGCCTTAAGACAAGGAGTGACAACCAGGACAGCTGCAGGGTTTGGAAGCCAGTCTTAGCTAGTCCTGTCGGCCCCAGCGCCCCCCTACCACCACCACCACCACACCACCACACCAAGCCACCCCACCTTCGGTCCAGCCAGCCAAACAAGCCATTGTTCCTGGCTTGGAACGGAGTGGCCCGGAGCCTGTGGTATTTCATTTGTCATGAAATGGATACTTACTAACACGGGACCAGCACGAGGCACTTTCTTTCCAAAAAAGACACTGGAGTGCTCAAGCTAGCCGCTTGAGATACCGACCGGCCGACCGGACGGATGGACAGTGATTATTGTGTGGGTGGTCAAAGGTAGATCACCACACAATCCTTTCACTCACTCACACACACACACACACACACACACACACACACACACACACACACACACACACACACACACACACACACACACACACACACACACACACACACACACACACATCCTTAAAGGGAATAGAGGCAACTTTAGTGTGCACAACACTGTTTGTAAACAGATTTGTAGGCGGGAACCCTCTGTTGTACAACCACAGTGGACCGGAACCCCTCCAGGGGTTCTGTACAATATGTACAGTATCCAAAAATTTGATGGTGTAATTATTTGAAGTTTTTCTATAAGCTTAGGATAGTATTTAGAAGGCAAAATGGGTTAGAAACAGAACCTAACTTCGCCTCACCTCCACTCTATTGGCTCATTATGAATCTGCTGGAGACTGCTGTGCTGTGATTGGGTAAAACGCTGCCTCACCCCACATAACCCCCACCCCACCCCTCACAAATTAGCACCGCCTTTCCTGAACTTGACGAATATTTTGTTTTCATAACAAAGTTTTGGACCGCTTGCAGGACGAAACAGAAGTGTCTGTCAGCAGAGAAAGAACGACAGAAGAAGACGAAGAAACATAGAGGGGGAAAAGGCAAAAAAAATATAGCTACTGTATATATCTATTTTGATTTTTGGCAAAAAGTTGCCTCTATTACCTTTAACCTTCCATTGCAGCTTGCCATGCACGTACGGCACCCTAGCAGAACACACTATTAATAAACCTGCGTTTCCCAAGGTGGAACAACACGGGTGGAACCTGAAGGGTATTGTTTTTCAGAAGAAAGAGAGAGCATAATATGTACAGTACAAGAGGGAGAGGGCTGCTGGCCTAATGTGTTTTTAACCTCATCCATGATGTTTCTTTGCTCAGGTTTCGGGATGGTGGCAGGTGGGGGCGGCGTTCGCCAGGTAGGTCGTTAACATCCGACAGTCGCTGCCTGCCCGCCTGCCCGCCAGCCAGCCCCCCGCAGAGAATATGGCTCCGGTCTAATGGGTCTTATGACATCGTAGCTGTATGCCGCCGCCATCCCCCTGCCCCATCCGCCGTATAATTAGCCAACCTTTACACATTTGCGTGTCCACTAGACGTTAATCCACTGACAACATGCCACGTCTTAGAGCAACTCTCAACACGTACTTAACGGGGCCAAAGTGAAGGCAAAAAAATGTGTCTTGACGGATTGACCAAGGCAGGCACCCCTTCATGCGCTAGCTTGCCTGTGGCATTTAACATGGAAAACGCTGAGGACTCGGAAGGGCGGCCGGTCATTCCGTAAAACTCGAGAGGCCTCCATCATCTGAAAGTCCCCCCTCCTCCTCCTCCTCTTCCTCCTAATAACCTCACCCCTCTCCTCTCCCCAGTCCAGCAGAGTTCACGGTCAGAAAACAATAGCCCTCTATCTCTGTCAAGGGCATTCCTTGGCACAACAATAGGACCGTCTCCTCCGCCCCACCACCCCCAATATTTTCCTCCCCCCCCCCCCTTTCCCCATTCTCCAGCCATTCCATCAAAGAGCATTCCAGATCCAGAGCCCCCCTAAGCCCGTCGCCCTGGGCCTGTCCATGTGACAGGGCACGGCAGACAGTCATCTTTAAGAAGTGATTCACTCTGGTATCCAAAGCCTAGAGAGCTTGGCTGCCAAGATACCCGACATAGCCCCGCGTGGGGCCAGGTATACGCGACAGCTGCTCCACCAACAATAAAGGCAGAAAAATGGGAGGCACTCGATCGGGGGTGAGGTGGGGTGGGTGGGGTTGGGGTTGGAAGATGCAACCCTGCATGGCCCTACGACGTCCCTCTCAATCCTGGCCCGCTAGTCACCTTGAGCCAGTTGGTGCCTGCCTGCCCTGCGAGACAATGGACTGCCATGTGTGGGCACGCACGCTTCGAATGCTATTGTCAGTGCTATTGGAAAAAGGGACAAAATCAAATTTTAATCAGAGCATTGAATTGCTCTCGGGAAGTTGCCTACTCGACCGACCTTTCAGGGGAGCTGCATGCCGATAGATCCCAAGTCCTGTTTCCACTACCAGTGTTGCCAACTTGGCGCATTTGTCGCTATTTACCTTTTTTTTCGACCCCCCTAGCTGCAAAATTAGTGAAAAGCTCCTGGCAGAAAATCTAGTGCTTTTTGGCTGGTGAGTTGGGGCGAAATTGATTGACAGGCGCCAGAGATAAAACCCTAATTTTTCACAATTTTTCCTCCTATGACAGTGTTTTTCAAACAGTGGTCCCCAGATGGACAATTGGTTAACCAGATCTAACTCTTTGAGAGCGTAAAAATGAAACCCTTGTGGGTCCATTTGGTGTTAAAATATTCATTCATCATGTGTGTTAGTCAAAGTCTACACAACTAGAGAATGTAGAAGATTAATGGTCATTACATTCTTTTTGTGCTTCCGTCTCTAGTGCTTCCCTTCCAGGCAAGCATCTAACGCATTCTAGTGCGTTTTGGAAGTGCCACTAGTGCATTTTGAATTTTGGCAGTTGGCAACACTGCCTGTTTCTGGTCCTGTTACAAACATGCGCTGCTGGTTTGGCTAAAATGCACTGCTGGTTGGTGAACATGTACTGCTGTTTTTCCGAACATGCACTGCTGGTTGACAAAACATGCTCTGTTGGTTGGCATCTCTGGTCAAGCCTGGCCCTAGTCTAGTCACCTTGAGCGAGTTGGTGCCTCATGCCTGCCCTGCGAGACAATAGAGCACCATGTGTGGGCATCCGCGTTTTGAATGCCATTTCGATGCATGGGGAAAAGGGGACAAAATCACAATTTATTTATTGAAGGTAGATCAATGCTCTGATCTACCAAGATTTCTGCTGCTGGTTTCTGAACATGCGCTGCTGGTTTCTGAACATGCGCTGCTCCCATGCTAGATCTAGGGGTCAGCAATTTCAAATTAATTATTTTTAAGCGCATTATTCTTAAACACTAAACAACAGTAAGTAACACCATCACCACTATTTCAAAGCTCAAACTTTCTATGGAGCCTTGAAATGGATTTTCAGTAATGGAACAATCACATGTTTGATGTGTAGATCTTGTTGAGCCGCTCATTTTGAAAGTAGCTCTCAAGTCAAAAAAGTGTGGGCACCTCTGGTCAAGGCTATACCAGCAGTGACACTACAGTAAGTGGCTGGTTAAGACTGATATTAGGTCAGAGGCAGGAAGTCTCTGTGTGTCTGCAGATGAGCTGTTTTGTGCATGATGGAATAAAAAAACAGTCTACCATCTCCCATTTTCATTGAATAGAGTTAAATGCATGTCCAGCCAGAGACAGATCACAAAAGAACAGCGGGATCTATGATGTAGGCCGGCTCTAACCTGCTCAGAGCTTTATAAACACGTAGATAAGACTAAAATCTCTGGAACTCTGGAATACACTCTTCATTGCTTTGTGTGTAGTCTAGCAGCAGAGCAAACCTTTGAAAGGACTTATTAGGAGAACCTGCAGTTCCATCCATTGCTAACAGTCCAAAATACGTACATAAACGTGTGAGTTATTTTTTTTACACCATTTACTCTGACAATATTCGAGATGAGAGTTGTTACTTGCGTGAGTGGAGCGGATGCAATTTAAACGATCAGTGCCGCAGTTGGTGGTCTGCGGTCCCTTGAGGACCCTGACTGGGTCCTGGACGAAAATGGTATGGGGGCGGCTTCATCACCTGTGCTACGAAGCAGCACGGGGCACGGGCGATGAAGCCACATACCATTTTCACGTACAGGACTTATATTAGGCAAGTAAGCATCAATAATAACATCAGTTGTTGTTGAAGTTGCAACAGGCATGCAGCATGCATAACGCTAAAAGTTTGACTCAGTGAGTTTTCTGTTGAAATGTTGCTGGTTTAGTGGTGCGACCGACAACTGTAGTTAGTAGCAGTATTGTAGTGTTTGAAATCATTTTAAATAAAGCACTTTAATTTGAAATATCTTTGAAATTTGGTGGGGCAGATAGGGCATTTAAGGGGGCATTGCCGCCCACCCCATGCCCATGCCCTGTAGCGAGGCAACATACTGTACAGTAGGAGTCCTGGGATCATCCTGACAGGAGCTCTTCCCATCCCAGGGTCTTTGAGTGCCGGCATGGAGGTCAGATGAGCATGGCACAGGGATGGAGCCGCTCTCTCACTCTCCCTCTCTCTCTCTCTCTCTCCCTCCATCCCTGCAGCATAGATAATGACAGCAGGTGCTTGAGTATAGGGCAAAAAGGATTATGTAAGGAAGAACATCATCCCAGTAATGGACTGCTTGTGATGATAATACAGAGCGGAAAGTGCTGGAGGAGGAGGTGTCTATAGCTGCAGGTCTCTTCATCCCCCTACAGCTGTCCCTGAATGAGCCCTGAATGAAGACCAGGACAGAGAAACAAAAGCTAAATAATCTGTGTGTGTGTGTGTGTGTGTGTGTGTGTGTGTGTGTGTGTGTGTGTGTGTGTGTGTGTGTGTGTGTGTGTGTGTGTGTGATAGGTGTAAGTGTGGTTCTTAGAAGCCCAGAAAAGGGGAGTCCCACATAACAAGGCAACCTAAAACCTTATACGGTTGTACAGGCTCCCCCAGAGTTAGTGTCGAAGTGTCCTTGAGCAAGACACTGAACCCCTAAATTGCTCCGGATGTGCTGGCTGTGCCATCAGTGTCTGAATGGGTGAATGTGATGCACAATCTATGTAAAGCGCTTTGTTTTTGTTTTTATAATTTTTATCCCACGATTTTGCAACCCATTTTTGCACCTAGTGCCAATTCCTAATGTGATCCTGGGCTCTACACACCCTCCACCAACCTGAGGAGGCAGCGGACTGGGCTCATGCTTCCTTCAATGCATGAGGAGTCCAAGCTACCTTCTTTTCTCCTGACAGGGTGGAGTTTTCCTGGTTGGACGTAGCGTGTGGAAGGAACACGTTAGAGTAGACCAACCAGTTCCTGTCCCCTCCATCAGGCGCCCCGGCTGGCCAGGGGGAGGCAGTTTAGAGTCCAGAATTACAGCATGTTTTTGTGAGGGTACCTACTATAGGGGCCACGGGGAGAACATGCAAACTCCACACAGAAAGGCCCTTTCACCAACCCTGCCTCGGGTATGGGCGCTGAGGCGGAAGAGCAGACACACCGCCAGCACCCACAGCAGCGCCCCTAGTGGGAATCAAACTCAGGGCCTCCTAGCTGTGACTGGCAACAGCACTAACCACTGTTCCACCGTGCCCCTCGCGAAAAGCACTTTGGATAAAAGGCACTATATGCACCATTTACTATTTACTAACTCTAAAGTTAACGTTACACAATGGTAATTTGTGAACAGGCCGCCCTTAGGGCAGAAAGGCAAAAGGAAAACTGTCTGATCCTTCTCAGGTAGTGCCTTCACGTAGGGTCAAGGTATGAGGCTCTTAAGTGGAGATAAAACAGATTTAAATACTCCTTTGTGCCCTGGTCAAGACACACACAGATGGTGGAAGAGAAGACATTGAAATATTGAAATGCTGTTAAGGCATTGCTCATGTTGCACTGGATCTGTGTTGACTCAGGTGTTATATTTATATGTATTATTATTTAACTTAGTGTTACTGAGGTGATGTGTAGACCTGTGTGGGTGTACGAGACACTGTGTCTTACTGTACTGTATACCAGGGGTAGGCAACCTTTTCGAGGTGAAGTGCCATGTCTTTATTTTCTAGTTAGTCAGCATGCTATATCGACATTATGTATAATTGAAACACTACTTCAAAATTATAACCTTTATGTTTCCTCTTCTTTTAGAAATATTTTTGCGAACACAGAGAAGGAGATTACTATATATAAATATAAACCACCACCCAGAAATGTCTGTGAGTGGATGTGTCACACAATCCACATTAAATTCTTGGCACACGTGACCCAAATACTCCATATATAAGATCAATAAAATACTATAGCGCCTTTACCCAAAGTGCTTTGCAGACATTGCGTATTACATTCACCCGCATTCACATGCCGACGACAGAGGAAACGGCACCAAGCTGCACATCGGGAGCAATTAGAGGTTCGGACTAGTCTTGCTCAAGGACACTTTGAGCAATTTGAACTTTGGAGGTTTGAAGATTACCACCTGGTCCGCTCTACCCCTGAGCCACTGCATGCCACCCCAAGTATTAGGGACTTTAAGCATGACAACGGCGATGTCTCCACTACAGCTACAGGAAGTCATCCATGCTCGATAGATGAACCTAGCTGCTTGCTGTGGCATCCGTTCCTACGGCAGAACCTACACTTTAACTTAGTGTCTACAATGCCTGTTTGACAAACCAGTCATTCTGGCTGTTTGCTTAACGGTTTCGACAGCTATGGCGATTGAGTCATAGCAGCCACACTTCCGGTAAGTGGAGCTGTTCTGGAAAAAAAAAAAAAAAAACGGCAGCTTAAAGTGACTACTACGTATTGTTTCTAAATACTACAGTAGACCTCGCCATGCAGTTCACTATGATGGTGACAGCATGTATACGACAGGAAGACGTGTACCCTCACCCCCTCCCCTCCTTCCTTGGGAGAAGTGTGCATGGTACACATTCTTCTACCAAGATGGTGCAGCAGCGCTGCTCGACACATGGCCCCGCCGTAAATAAGACAATGGCATGTTGTCGTGCCTCTGTTTCACTGTGCAGGCACATCGTCTGGAAGCCCCCCTACCCTGTACGCTGCCTGGAAGGTCGTGTGAAGGAGCTGTCAGCCCATCAAGAGGCCTGACACACACACACACACACACACACACACACACATGCACTCTCTCACAGGCACGCTCTCGCCAGGGGCGGATCTAGGCATGGGCATGGGGGGGGGGGGGGGGCAATGTCCCCCTAAATACCCAGTCTGCCCCCCCTCCCAAACACGATGCCATGCAAAATAACCCAAGATATTTCAAATTAAAGTGCTTATATTTAAAATGATTTGAAACACTACTACTGCTACTAGCTAACTACAGCTGTGGCACCACTAAACCAACAGCATTTCATCATTGAAAACAGAAAACTCTCTGAGTCAGACCTTTAGCTTTATGCATGCTGCGTGTCTGTTGCAACTTCTGTTGCAACAACTGATGTTATTATTGATGCTTTACCTGACTAATAAAAGTCCTGTAACCGAAAATGGTATGAGTGCGACTTCATGAAGCCACCCCCATACTATTTTAGTTCTCTTGCCCCTCCAACTTGTTCTCTTGCCCCCCCCCCCCCCCCCCCCCAAATGGGATATGTTACATCCGCCCCTGGCTCTCGCTCTCTCAGACGCTACATTGGAAACGTTGCGCCGTACCAGAGACACAGGCCACAAATCACGCGGAAGGAGACAGGGCAGATATTACCTCACCTTAAGTGTTTACATAAACTCCAGTGAACCAAAGCCTTGGGAAGTGGTATGACTCTTGAAGCAGCTAGGTCCCCACCCGGGAGTGATTTATGAAGATACAATCTAAGCAGATCGTCCATCATAAATGGAGAGATTAAATGAATACACTTCAAGTCTGTGGAAGGTAGGTAGCGGGCGGCCGGGGGGCTTTATCCGCATAAGTTAAGTACACCTCTCCGATGTCCTTAAAAAGACAAAGCAAAGGCAACAAAAATACCTCGCTCTCTCGATCTCTGAGCTCAGAGGTGAAGGACTTTCAGAGGGCGAAGTGGGACTGAGTCTCTCTATGGCTTCTTTCATTTCACAGGGGAAACAAACAAACAAAAAAAAACGTGCAAAAGTGTGAGAGAGACGAGATGACAAGGGAGAAGAGTGTGCCGCTAGGAGAGTTTGTTTGAAACTTTCCCCAAACATCAAAAGGCATAAGATGGGGTGGGATACGGTACGTACGGTACGGTACGCGAGGTTAACGGAGGACTAGTACGGAGAAAGGAGAGATCGAGGGGAATTTACCACAGCCTCGGGCTCAGGAGGGCGCTCATTACGATATTAAACAAGATTTAATAAGTGAGAGTGATTTGATGAGGTGATTATCCCGGTCCATTAATCAAGCAGGCATTCTGGCCCTCGCTGTAATATGGCCCATCTTTCCCCTCCTCTGTGCCCAAAGCCTCTTTAGATGCTGAGCTCCTTAGTGTACTAACGCCCGGCCGGGCAGAAACAACAAGAGGGGGAGGGAGGGAGGGGGGGAGGGAGGGGGGTGACTGAGGGGCAGATCTCTCAGTGCCCCTGTTTGGGCACTTTGAGCACACACTCATCCTGACACACACACACACACACACACACACACACACACACACACACACACACACACACACACACACACACACACACACACACACACACACACACACACACACACACACACACACGCCTCCCGTCCAGGCCCGGATGTAACATTTCCCAATTGGGTGACAGGTGAAAATGGTATGGGGCCCATAATATTTTCGGTTACAGGACTTACAGTATATTAGGCAAGTAAGCATCAATACGAACATCAGATGTTGTTGAAGTTTCAACAGAAGTTTCAACAGAAAACATGACATGATTTGTGGAAAACATGACTTCACACATAAATGCATAACGCATGCATAAAGCTAAAGGTCTGAGTTTTTTGTTTTTAATGATGAAATGCTGTTCAGTGGTGACACAATTGTAGTTAGTTAGTAGCAGTAGTAGTGTTTTAAGTCATTTTCATTGTAAGAACTTTAATTTGAAATATCTTTGAAATTTGGGTTGTTTTGCATGCCATCATGTTTGGTGGGGCAGTCAGGGCATTGCCCCCCCCTCCATGCCCATGTCTAGATGCGGCCCTGCTCGTGTCTCATGCATCTGGTTAGATTGAACTCCTTAAGCTTTTGGGTCAGAAAACAAGTCTAAAAAGACTATAAAGCAGCGGAGACGGAAGGAAGAGAAGAGGGGTGATAACTGCTGTGATATTAACGAGGAAGCATCTGTCGGCATTAGGGATTTAGAGCTGAGGAGAGCAGAAGGAGGCTGTGTGAATTCCACTGGATTGTTGGGTTTCAGCATCATGTGTACGGGGGACTTAAAATCCACCCCCCACCCAGGGGCGGATCTAGGCATAGGCATGGGGGGGCAGTGCCCCCCTAAATGCCCAGTCTGCCCCACCAAACATGATGGCATGCAAAACAACGCAAGATATTTCAGTGCGTATATTTAAAAGTATTTGAAACACTACTGAAAATGGTATGGGTGCGACTTCATCGCCCATGTGAAGCTGCCCCCTTACCATTTTCTTCTGCCCCCCCCCCCCCCCAAATGGGAAATGTTACATCCGCCTCATGCCCCCACCCCTGTCTAGATATGCCTCTGTGTGTGTGTGTGTGTGTGTGTGTGTGTGTGTGTGTGTGTGTGTGTGTGTGTGTGTGTGTGTGTGTGTGTGTGTGTGTGTGTGTGTGTGTGTGTGTGTGTGTGTGTGTGTGTGTGTGTGTGTGTGTGTGTGTATTGAACTATAATAATGCTTTATAGGATGGCATGTGTGTGTGTGACGCTGCCGCCAAAGTAAATCGGGTACATTTATTTGAGTACTGTACTCAACATGCAAATTTGAGGCTCTTTTACCTGTGTTTGTCCATTTATCAAAACATTATATATACCGGTATTGTATATACTCTACTACAGGGGTGCCCACACTTTTTTGATTTGAGAGCTACTTTCAATATGACCGGCTCAACAAGATCTACACAAAATGTGATTACTGAAAATCCATTTCAAGGCATCCCTAGAAAGTTTGAGCTTTGAAATAGTTGGTGATGGTGTTACTTACTGTTATAGTGTTTAAGAATAATGCAATTAAAATGAAAACTATAGGGGGAGAATTGGAAGGTTTTCTTGTATATGCTACTACAGAGGTTTGAAAACAGTATTTGGGGTTTGAGTTGACAGTTTGTAATGTTGAGTTTAGTCTCTTGCACCCAAAACTAAGAACTTTCACGCTTTTGTCCACAATTGGGAAAGACAAAACATTGGTCAAAATAACAATTATTCTCCATTTTCTAATTGTGTGGACTTTTTAGAGTGTAACTCTTGAGAGTGTAAAATGAAACCAAATGGACCCGCAAGGGTCCATTTGTTTTCGTTTTAACGCTCTCAAGAGTTACAGATCTATGGAGACTGTCATGTGATCTACCTGAACGGTCTGTGTGATCTACTGGTAGATCACGATCTACCTTTTGGGCAACCCTGCTCTACTAGGAGTTAGGCAGATAAGATGTGTTCCACTGTGTGTGAACACCACAGAAAGATGCAGTAGCAATGTAGAGTAAGCATTGTAGCATTGTAGAGTAAGCAAACCACAGGAAAGTGTGAAGTCATGTTTTCCTCAAATTAATTTCATACTCCTGTGAGCAGGGCCGTTGCTAGCCATTTGGGTGCCCTAAGCACAAATGCTTTCTGGTGCCCCCCCCCCACCCACCCCCCACTCCCCACTCCCAACAAAAAAGACAAAAATGTTGTATTTCTCACAGGGCCACCGTTTCACATAAGCAGTGATGGGCCATTAGCCACTCTGTTGTTTTCAGAACGATCCAACACCTCCAGTCTCCAGAACCAGTTAAACAGGTTTTGACTCATTTGATAACAAAAGGCTGAATTAATGAAGTCTAACACCTTGGAACAACCTTCCTAATGCCATTGTAATGTATAGTTCCCCGAATCCCCCACCACTACTCATTGTTTCTCAGTTGCAAGGGCGATTTTTTTCATGGGTTGACACCAACACTTGCCTGCTTGCCCAGGGAAAGTAAAAAAAAAAATGGTCGGGCAAGTGAAGACTGCTACCTGGTTGCCCGATCGGGCAAGTGTGCAACTTAGTGCACTATAACACAACACAAGATAAATTTGTCTTGAAGGCAGTCATTGCACTCTGCCTCTGTGTCTTTCCCTGCTTTCTAGCTATAGGCCTACACAATTCCAGGCTGGGTTTGGGAAACAAAACAGGCAAATTAACATACAGATCAAAATGACCTAATCTTCATTCTCTAGTTGTGTAGACCTGGGCTAATTAAGATGATGAATTTTAACTCTTGAGAGTGTAAAATGAAACCAAATGGACCCGCAAGGGTCCATTTGGTTTCATTTTTACGTTCCGATGGCAAGTGCCTCCGAGACCTTAGTGTCAACCCCTGTTTTTCCTTCCCTGAATTCCTGGCCCAAGCTATAGCCTGGACCAGCAAATTAACCACAGCCCCTGTGAAATCCTACTGAAATTTTCATGTAGGCTGCACCCTTGCAGCCTACACAGAGAGGTGGGGGCGTGTGTAGGGTGAGGTGGTGGTGGGGGGCATCCCTGACCAGTTATACTTAGGGCCTCCAAAACCTAGTAGTGGCGCTGCGGCCCTGAATAAGCCCGCAGCCTGGCTGAGTATTTTAGTTCGTATTTTCAAACAATTACAGTTCGGTCAATTCTCGATCATTTCTTACCATTCAACATGTTATGTTGAAAAAACATGTTCCATGTTTTTTGCTGTATGTGGTGAGCATTTATCCCAAGTCTGCAAAACGTTATTAAACTAAACATTAGTAAATTGCAAAAAAAAAGTCGGGAAATTCGCGGAAAAAACAGACATCTTTTTGACCATTCATATCTCCTTCAATTCTGGACCATTTTGTACATTTCAAAATGCAGCGTGACGGGCAAAAATCATTCTCTCAGATGCTGTATAGGATATGCAGGTAGGTCTTCTCTCCGAAGCGGAATCAAGACAAATGTAACCGTCGGGATTTCAGTGGAAACGTGAAAGCAGCAGCATTGTCACAAGTTAATTAATGTATTTAATTATATCATATGCCTTACCTAAACACAAGCAAGTGACCGACAGCAGGCAGCTGTTTAGAGCTGTTTATAGGACAATCCATAAATAAGGAGATGAATTGAACTGGCGGTTCTGTGGACATCTCCAATGTGCACAGTCTGTGCCCGCACGACGCACGTGGCTTTGAAATCCCGTTATCTATTTCCCAAATCTATTTGAGAAATTAGCTTAAGGGACTGCGTGACAAACAGGGGGGCACCATGTCTCTGGAGAGGGGCACAAAGCAGATTCAACAGTTTTCTCGGGAAAATGCATATTTATAGATTTTTATTTTTATTTTTAATTGTGCCCTGCCGGTCACGTGGGGCCCAACGCACTGCGCGTTATGCGCGTTGCCCTCCCTACGGCCCTGCCTGTGAGACAGAATGACCCACCCCTATGTGTAAGTATTGTGTACTGTCTTGTGGACTGTTGGTGTGTGTGACAGATCTGTTTCAAATAAATGTAATGAGATGGGGAAAAGTCATAGAATTATAGTATAATGCAGTGTTCCTTTGAGACCAAACATCAAACCAGAAGATGAGATCAAATTGTCGTTGTTGTCAAAGCTTTCTTTTAGTGCCAAGCCGCAGTTAAAAGGCTAACATTATAACTATAAAATATTCTGTTGCTTCATTATCATAACAGTAATGTAGTGTAGTGTATTGTAGTGTAAAGTAGTCATGGCATGGCATGGCATGGCATGGCATGGCATGGCATGGCATGGCATGGCATGGCATAGTATAGTATAGTATAGTATAGTATAGTATAGTATAGTATAGTATAGTATAGTATAGTATAGTATAGTATAGTGTGGAGTGCATGAAATGATGATTGATCTCTGTAAAGGGCCCTGGGAACAAAATGAAAGAAAGAGCTTTTATTTTGAAAAGCTACACATGGAGCTGCAGGCTCACCGGAAGTTCTCACTCACAATGTCTGGACTGACACATACAGCCCAGTGTCAGTCTGCTGCTAATGTTTGTTCCTCAACATGCAGTCGAAGACTAATGAAAACCCATAAACCACAGAAACAGGAAAAAATGGACAACCAAACAAAGCAAAATACAGACAAATGAAGTGAGAAATAAAATGGAACTTTCTTGGAGACTCACAACATGTCCAGAGAGACCTCATGCTAAACCTGGTTAGCACCTTGCTGGAGAGGGAACAAGGTGAGTTTTATTATTGTTCTTTTGTAATATTTTGGTGGGACTTGTGGTGTGTTTTTCGCTGATATAGTATTGGTTTGATATTCCCTTTTTGGCATTTGGATGTTTGTTTATGGATGCCTCATTGACTGGTTGTTTTGTGCCTTTATTGTCAGTCAGTCAGTTTCAACCTCTTGACTTTCAACCCAGCTGGGCCTGCTACAATCTACATTTATATGCAGGATTTATAGGCTATCTGCCAATGCTGATTCTGATATACCTATAGGACCACAATGGAAACAAGCCTATAGGGGCTATAGGAGCTTGGCCCAAGCATGTTAAAGGTAATAGAGGCAACTTTAGTACAAACACTGTGTTTGTAAACACATTTGTTTAAAACAGAATCTAACTCCATCTCACCTCCACTCTATCGGCTCATTATGAATCTGCTGGAGACTGTCGTGCTGTGATTTGCTAAAACGCTGCCTCATCCGCCCCAATTAGCTCCACCTTGTCCAGAAACCTACGAATGTTTAATTGGTCATGATTTGTTGACAACAACAAAGTTCTGGAACGTCTGCAGGACAAAGCAAGTGTCTGTCTACAGGGAAACAGCTGCAGCATCAAATTAGAAGCAACGCAGAGGGGGAAAAAGGCAACAATCATAGCTATATATCCATTTTGATTTTTGGCTAAAAAGTTGCCTTTGCATTTACCTCAATCACCAATTTCAAAATGTCTGTTTTCACAACTGAATGACTACTGAATGAGCTGAGTATAAATGTACAGTGAAAAACGGACTATTCTGTATTATTTTGAACCGTTCTGCTTTGATATACTGTAGTTCAACCATAACCTGTATAAGGTACAATGGAGCATAAAATAGTATAGACAACTACAGCCGTCCCCTAGTAACATTAGAAACATTGAAAATGCTCAAGTGGAAGAAGATTATCTCAAAGCAAAAGCACGGGAGGGGAACCAAGCTGCAGTGGTTTCCGGGAAAAACTGCCTGAGCGTATTATCACAATAAACACTACAGGAAAATATAATACAAGAATGTTTTTTATCAACATAATCCAGAGAGATGAGAACAAACCAACCTGGAATATAATCCCAAGCAAGGAGGAGCTCCCCTGGTTATATCTTTCATCAGTCTCGATCTGAAAACACACACACACACACACACACACACACACACACACACACACACACACACACACACACACACACACACAGAGAGAGAGACACTATTTCTCATTTGCGTGTAATCAACAGATAATCTTTAAGAGGATGCTGTCACTTCAGCCACATCTGCACTGAAACCTCCTCCCCCTTGTTGTTTTTCCCAGCAGTGAGATGAATAATAAGTAAACTGGCTTTAAGCACCCAATTTCTCCTCAACTTAAAGCTTTAAGGGCTATATAGGGGTCATACAGTGTATTATGCAGTATATAAACATAATGGATAACCTCTTATAAGATCAAAATGAAATGCATCAGAGATCGTAACAATAAAAGAGTTGAACTGGGGGGACTGTAGTCCGGGAGGTAGAGAACGAATCGATTCCCGGCCCCTCCTGTCTACATGTCGATTTGTCCTTGGACAAGACACAAATTTCTAGCCTGGCTAAAGCCAAACCGAATCAACTGAAAAACAAAACAAAACAAAACAAAAAAACAAAATAAAAAAACATTATTGTCAGCAGTCTGGAATAGCTCAATTGTACACCCATTTCTTACTCCAGAAAACCGGGGTGACCAATCAGGACACAGAATTTAAATATGTTTGCATACTGTGTCCTAATTGGCCACACCAATTTTCTGTAGTAGGAAATGGGTATACAATTGAGGTATTCCAGACCAGTCTGCTGACAAGCTTTTTTTTTCCAACAGCTGATTCGGTACCTCCCGATGTGCTGGCTGTGCCGTGTGGGAATGTAATGCTAATGTAATGCCACGGTTTCAACTGAAACCGTGGGTGGTGGTCCCTGGTTCATAATCAGTTCAAAACCCCTCATGTAATGCATTATGCAAAGCATTATACTGGATAAAGGTGCTTTACGGTACATTGTGAGCTTGTAGATCTGGTATAGTCCATTACAACGGGAGGCGCCCACTGGCTTAGGAGTCCGGGCCGCATGCCACATATTACCGGTATAGGCTCGAGTCCCGTTCGTTGATGACCCTTGCTGCATGTCTCTCCCATTCTCTCTCCCTCTCCTATCTGTCTTCACTGCACTATTAATAAAGGAACAAAAGCTAAAACCAAGAGCTTGTAGATGGGGCTAATTTCGGCTCGCGGCCCTGATGTCGTATACGAGCATAAAATAAGCAAAGTGTTCATCAGTACATTGTCGAACGATGTTATGGCTCGATGAAAATAACACATTTTCCCTTGAATGACTGCAGTGTCACTCGACTAAGTATAAATTAGGCTCTGAGGTTTACTCAAAGGGCAGATGCGGCATTTGGTCCTCACTGACGGTCTGGGGGCTGTATATATAAGACAATGTCGCCTTGGTGCGTAACTTTCTCTCTCTCTCTCTCTCTCTCTCTCTCTCTCTCTCTCTCTCTCTCTCTCTCTCTCTCTCCGTGTATCTAAGCAGCGTAATTTGAGTAAATGACAGGGGAACATCTGCTGTGCATAAGAGAGAGGCCAACACTTTAACATGCAGATGTCTCTCTCCATCTGCATTAATTCAATAATTACTGCAATAGAGGGAGGAGGGAGGGAGGGAGAGGGGGTTCTTTTTTTATAGCTTAAGACAATGTTATCTGTGCCAGTTGGAAACGGGAGGGTGAAACATAGGGGGGGAGAGAGGGAGAGGGAGAGAAAGACAGAGCTGTATAGATGTGCTTTGGGAGAGAGAGGAGGGGTAGATTATTATACCATTTAGCCAGAGCAAGCTGTCACATTGCGGAGAATCCCACTAATTCCGCCGTGCCCTTGGAGCTTCACTGGCAGACTTTGAGTGACCGCTGATGCCTCGACGCCATCACACCACCACCACCACCACCACTACCACATTACCAATCCACCCACCAGGGGCGGATCTAGGCATGGGGGCAGTGCCCCCCTAAATTCCCAGTCTGCCCCCCTAAACACGATGCCATGCAAAACAACCCAAGATATTTCAAATTAAAGTGCTTATATTTAAAATGATTTGAAACACTACTACTACTACAATTTTGGCCACACACACACACACACACACACACACACACACACACACACACACACACACACACACACACACACACACACACACACACACACACACACACACACACACATGCACACAGAGAGATACTGCTATCTAAGTGCAGTGTCCTACTCTAGCAAGATTGATGCACCAAAATGCACCCAAGTAAAACATTTTTGGATTATATCCGTATATGTCTTTCTGACAGTGAAAGTGTAAACATGAATAAAGTTATTACGCCACACAATATTCAGCAAGGGGTTAAGGCCAAGGCATGGCGCAAGGGCAAATCGCCAGTTGGAATTTTCCCTTCATTTTATCTAGATCCTTTTGCTCGTAGATATATTACAGTTTTCAATTAAGGAGGGCAGGAGGCGTTTAAAGGTAGGGGAAGTGATTTCACTTTTGTCAGATATCACCCACATTTTTTTTCTGTTAAAATGCTCTATTATAAGGTGTGGAAACCATATATGGAGTTTCTCCCTCCCCCACGTTAGCAGAGGAGCTAATAAAAGTTCCCCAGGTGGTGGCGAATTCTCCTCCAATCAGGATCGAGCAGCAGGTTCACATAGTGTAGCTACTGTTGGACGCCCCTAGTGCAATAGGCTGGTACTACACCATGAATTTCAAATCACTTACCCTACCTTTAAATACTATTCTGCTACTTAAAAAACATGAAATGAATGACTCAAGACATTATATTTCAGGTTCCATTCTGTTGTGTACCTTAGTGGGGCTTTCTGTAGTCATGTTTGTAGTCACGGTGTGGTAAGGGAGAGGAGAGTGGGCTCAGTGTCCCATTGGCTGTGGGGCTCAGTGTCCCATTGGCTGTGGGGCTCAGTGTCCCATTGGCTGTGGGGCTCAGTGTCCCATTGGCTGTGGGGCTCAGTGTCCCATTGGCTGTGGGGCTTAGTGTTCCATTGATTGTGGGGCCCATTGGCTGCTGGGCTCAGTGTCCCATTCATGAAAACCTTGCCACTAGACCACGTGGTTATACTTGAAAGTGCGATCATTGAAGTATAGGTCGGGAATGGCTTATTGTCGGTGTCAGCCAGTAACACACAGGAGTCTATCTCCGTTACAATGCGCTAGACCCCTGGGAGATGGGGAGCTCCCATCAGCTCCCAGTACTTCCCCCAAATGACTTGGTGCACCAAGCGGTGCTACTCATCTGCTGAGTTGGCCGTGCCTGGGATCGAACCCACGAACTTGTGGTTCAAAGATTGCTCTACCGACTGAGCTACCCGGACACAAATCTTGGAAAGCTGATAAAAAGGCAAAAACGTGAAGGTCAGGACTTTGGCAATATTGGTTGCGTAAGGAGCGTAATATCTTTACTTATGACCCTTTAGACAAAGTAATAATATTATATTACTTATTACTTGAATCAAAGGTTAATATGTTATACATTTCTTTATTACATTCCCCCCTCCCACACAGTAAGAATAGAGATGCACAACACAATCTGTTTAGTGACTGCAATAACTTGTAGTGTCCTACTTGGATTAGGGTCTAAAAACTACTGCGCATCTCTGTTTTTATCTGTTGATAGCTTGTAAATCTGTTCTATTTTCGCATGCAACAACAAGCTCACTTGCAATAAGTAATGAGGAGTGTTTTGGCAGCTTAACATATTCCATACAAGTAAAACGCCTTATGGGCAAGAAGCGACCCAGGTGGGCGACTTATCGTTCAACAAAAGTTGGCAACCCGATTTTCTACTGAATACTGAATAGAGGAAACAGATTACCTCAGCAATCCATCTCCCAGTCCCAGGGGTCTTGTGCATTGTAATGGAGATTGCCCAACTTGGCAGAGTTATATTGTTACACTACTTTTGCTGGGGAAAAAAGTCATATTACAATATTAATATTACATATTAGTAACAAGTAATATATAGGGGGGGGGGGGGGGGGGGTGCAGGAGAAAATGGTAAGGGGGCGGCTCCATCGCCCGCGTCGCTTCGTCTGATTCATTCAAATCATTATAATTATAAGTACTTTAATTTGACATATCTTGGGTTGTTTTGCATGTTTAGTGGGGCAGTCTGGGCATTTAGGGGGGCATTGACCCCCATACCCATGCCTAGATCCGCCCCTGGTGTTCTACTGTACATATACAGTACCCCCAATTCCTCCAAAGTGTGGCCGGTACCTTCAGGACCACATGACAAAGCCAGTGCAGAGTGATCAGATGGGACAGGCCCAGCGGATTCTACCGAAAATCAAGCAAGTATTCCCAGTAGGTAATTCCTTATTATGCCGATGTTGTCACGTCTTGTCACATGCTGCGTGCCTACTGAGTGGATAAGCATCCTCAGCCCTGCCCCGCGACCACACCGCGAGCGTGTAGGCGATGCAATCCATTTTAATGCACATTCAGCTACTTAATTACGGTCGTTTTGGTCAATATACTAGCCTCCTCTAAGCCTAACCATAACCGCAAGCACGCCGCCATGCTCATACAGGGCTTAAAACAAGGTGGCCAACCAACCACACTGATCAAGGATTTCCAGGTTTTCATCTTCTTGTCGCAATCGTGTCAGTCAGCTCCCAGGCAACATGCCTGGTTGAGAATCAGCTTCCTGGGAATTATCGCTTGATAGCGGTTGAAGCGGGTGCCAGGCCAGCCTTGGACAATGTAAGGAGGCTGCTGCATTTCATGGACGTTGTCTAAAATCTGATTTCTCCCGCTGCAGTCCTATCGTTAGATTGAATGAAGAAGGCCTTTGATCATCTTAGACTAGGTTATTTCACCAAATATATGAACCCTGAAGGCAAATCGTGTTAATTTATGGCATACAGGTTTTCTAGGGGTATTAAGGCATGCTGAATCCAAATTTGCTGTATGCCAAGCTCAAAAATGGATGCTAAGGCCTCAAAATGGACCATTTAAAGATGGCGGCCATCACTATGCTATAACATAGTAAAACGCCTATATTTTTAACAAAATATGGTTATAAATGGACTGAAATGTCTTCATTTATGTTTTCACATAATGGGGAATTCAATGAAATATTCAGATGTAAGGTATATTGTGAAGAAACCACTTTAAAATAATTTATAGTGATAATTGCCTCTTTACTCCAGGCCCTTTCCCTATCGAAATATTCCTCCCAGGGATATTGCATGTTAATCAGTCTAAAAGCACCACAGTTGGTCCAGGTGTAGTTCAGGGCATGTTAAGATTTACCTAGGGCACATGAGCTGGTGAGCTTCAAGGGTCACCATAGTGGCCAAATCCAATAGGGCTGCCACCTGAAAACTGTTTTGGCTATAACTTCTGAACCGGATAAGCTACAAATGCAAACCTGGTGTCCATTTCAGAATGTTTGACAATGAGAAACATTTTGAAATGATTGTGTCTGGTCACTTAATTTGCATATGTCCAAGATAGAGGCAATAGGAAAATGTCTTGTTGTACTTTAACTTTTGACACTACATTGACAAACTGGTAAATGTGTCTATTTTATTTTATTCATGTATTTTAATGCGCTTATACTGTATGTTGTCATTTTTGAGAGAGTGGCCTGTTTGCAGAGTAAGTGCCCTCACCATTCAGCCGCAATTGAGGGTATGTGCATGTGTAACCCCCAGGATTTGAACTCTGGTCTCCCACATGAAAGTCCAACATCTTAACCAGACCAAAGGTACATCCCCTTGGTCTGGGGGCAGACACTAGAATTTGGAGGCCATTAGAAGCTGTAGGCACTGCTACACATGCATGAAAGTGAGTGGCAAATTGAGTGGCAAAGTGAGAAAGTGAGTTTAATGTTGTTTAGATTAGATTGATAGATCAGATTTCTCTTTTGAGGTGTGAGCTGTCAGGCCAGTAAGTGTTTTTTCCCCACAAGGTAGATGTTCACACATTCTGGATATTATGCTGATGCCATGTTGTGCATACCCTCTGTCATTAAGTAATTAAAGCCATAGAGTCACAGAGTATATGACTATGTCATCATGGCTTTGATCTTGAGCACCTCTACCTCTGATAGGAAGGCACTCTGACCTAACTTGGACAATTGACTGTTACCTGGGTGCAGTATGGGTTGGCGTGGTGAGAGGAGTGAGATGTAGGATGGGCCCAGACAGAGCTTAGTCCTTCCATGTGCTAGACCTCTCATTCCCGGCAGAGTAGTTCAGGAGTGGTGGACTGTGTGGTCCTGTATTTGCCTATAATGGGACTGATTGTGGGTACAGTAGTTACTGGGACGTAATTTGGGTCTCCGGTCACACGCTGGGTCACTTGAGTGAGGTATATGATGTTGCAGGACCCAAACCCTAATGACCTTGGGGTACAGCACAGAGAATATGTTGCAGATCATCCATGCAATGTCAGATTTAGTTACAACCATGCAGACACAGCAGGAGAAAGAGACTATAGCCACTGCAACCACATGGATGTGTTAAAGATAGATGCCAATGGGGAAAGCACAACTGGCTAGATGTATGGGGAATCAAGATAACTCAAGTGATAAAGGAGTCACTAGACAACAGAGTTAATCTGCTCAGGCTCCAAGGTGAGGGCAAATACTGTATATGCCTGTCAGATCCAGTGTTAAAAGGATCCCTACATGCTAATAAAACAAATATGCCTTAAACACTATACTTGCCTTCTATAACTAAAACATGCAGATAAAAACACCTTCAATACTTTATTTCTTTCATAAATAGAGAATCTTTCACTGCGACCGGAGGTGCTCCTGTCGCAGGATGATGATGTCACATGAGCATGTTCATCCATATATTCCATAGAGCTAGCTAGACATCATCATCCTACACCAGGAGCAGTTCCTGTTGAGTGAAATATGCTCTATGTATAAAAGAAATAAGATGCCATTGGTGTTTTTATTGGTTTATTTTGTTTGTCTTATTAGTCAGGGATCTTTTTAACTCCAAAAATGCCTATTCACATCCTGTTGGCACATGGAAGAGAGGGGAAGTCAGTGACTTCAGTGACCAGGAGCAGTGCAGATCTCATGAACAGGAACGTCCTGCAATAATTATTTCTGCTGCAAAAGCCTATTCAGAGCTCTGTGATGGTTAATATCTCAGTCCCTTTTAGAAAGATGCTGCTTTTAGAAAGCAGCAGCTTTCTAAAAGTGTACACCTTCTCATCAATCTTGTACAATAGATTTTGGTGAATCTATTGTCCAAGATGTATCAGTAATAAACTACTGGATAGTACTGGATAGATTTAATCATAACACTGCACATTCCAATGACACCAAGTTTAGTTTTATAGAACTGAAGGATTTGCGTTTAATACATAGCTGCCATCTCTGGGGGAAAAATAATTAGGGGTCCACCCAATCATTAACATACCATTTTGACATTTTCTATTTGTCTACAAATGTGTAATTCTTTGCATATGTTAATCATGGGGCATATGTTAAGTGTACAGGGTGTATGTGGTAGCCCTCAATAAGGGCCTGGGAGATTCTGAGAGAAGCGGCAAGCCATTTGAGGTTGATATTTGAATTAAGCCATCAGTTTATACCACAGGCATGCAGTAATAATATTTTAAAGCAGTATATTACACACACACACACACACACACACACACACACACACACACACACACACACACACACACACACACACACAATTGGGAACAATCATTAGATGAAGGTGGTTGGAAAAATATTCGCCAATGACATTTTTTTACAATATTTATAAATTTTAAGCATTTTCCTCACACTTGATTACAAAACAGAATTTTAAATCGAATTCCCCATATATGAAAAAACATAAAAATTGATACTTCAGTCCATTTATAACCTTATTTTGTTATAGGCGTTTTACTATGTTATAGCATAGTGGTGGCCGCCATCTTTAAATGGTCCATTTTGAGGCCTTAGCAGCCATTTTTGAGCTTGGCATACAGCAAATTTGGATTCAGCATGCCTTAATACCCCTAGAAAGCATGTATGCCATAAATTAACACGATTTGCCTTCAGCACTTTAAATAAGCACATTTCTTTCAATCATGCCCAGTCTATCTAGATTAGACTAGATCTATGGTCAGTGCTTGGGGCGATGGCCTTTGGTGCCCCCCTCTTTTATTGATATGATCAAGGTGTTATGTAATAATCCAACAGCTGTGGTGGTGCTGCTCTTGGGCAAGAACCGCTCCGCCTGTTTGTGCTTCCTCCCCAGCAGCTGGTACAGACCATTCGTCAATCATCAGTCACACCATATTTTGTTCGCAATCTCTATGAATGGAACGCATCATCATGTTTCATACACATAAACAGTTAATCTCGGCCCCCTGGACAGAAAACTGAACACGCGCAGCAGCACACACACTCCCTGGATGCTAGAGCAGAGCCATTCATGTGCATCCTATCTCTATTGTCATGTTATCTAGGCGGATCTCGTCCGATTTGCATCCTGATTGGCTCAAATTGGCTTCCAAAGTTTGGCTAATTCCAAAGGAGCTGAAAATTGGCTTCCACAAGGAGCACTTTTTTTCTAGTTAAACATCATTTTGGCGCTCAAGAAAATCGTTTCTGATTTACATAGATGGTTCGCTTAGCCAAATTGAATGCAAAATGCCTTTTTCTTTTTCCCTCTTCCTTTTGTGACAGCCATGTATGCATAATTGTTTTGCAGGATGGAAGCAATCAGGGGAAGGGGAGACACCTGGTCACTGTCTCCTTGCGGTAACACCTGCCCTTTACAGGGTTCATTCCTTTCTAGGTCACAGGAGAGGCAACAGAAGAACATTTGCCTTTGATAAACCTGTGCAAGAAGAGCCATGGCGGTCATCGGTCATCCCTCAAAATAAGTAATTAAGAGATCTGTATTGTCACAAGTATTTTCTCCCGGAGGTGTCAGGGTACTCGCTCTCTGCTCACGCACAAGTAGGCCTATTGTACAATGCGCAAGTTGGCACTCTACTGAATGCAGTTCTTCTTGATTTGAATTGTAGAATCCTCTGTCTGTTGTATCCATAATCAGCTTTCAAAGTCACTTTTTTTTTTAGCAAACGCAACAAAAGTGGATTCTGACAATATCTAACATGAGAAACTCAGTATGCTAGCATTTTTTTACTCAAGTGCGATGAATAGCTGTCATACGGTCGGATAAGCATAGCTGAAATACTAAAAATAATACAAAGTCAGGATTTTTGGTTACAAAATGCATTGGGTCTCCTGTTGTGATATACAGTATCCTCAGAATCTTCTTTTGTTTGTTGGAGTGCTAAAAGAGTAACTTCGAAAGTGAAACCCTATTTAGCCTGAGCATAACAGGTTAAGAAAACAAGCCAAACCTGTAAAAGAAAAAAGTGATCTTGTCCTTTAAAATGAGGCCTACTGTACTGCTGGTGGTTTTGGTTGGAGTTAATAGAGGTTACTGAGAACGTACCTACGGAGGGAGAATTTTAAAATCACCAGGGATTGGCAACAGGGAAACACAGACCAAGGTTATGGCGCGTTTCTAAAAACAGACGTCACCTGAGTGAGTCTGTCCTAATAATGACATTAAATGTCACTGTAAATTTGACAATGCACTGCAGGCCAATCACAGCTTGGCCAGCCCCAACAATTGCAGTAAAACATAATGTGCCAAAAGGTATGAGTTGACATTTTTACAGCGCTAATTACCAAGAGGTGATTTCCACTACTGGAAATCACCTCTTGGTAATTAGATATTGGAAAATTTCCAAAAAATGTCCCAAACTCACTAAAAGCATTTATAAAGCAATCTGATAAATGTCATCATAATAAAAATCTGATGAAAAGATTACATTATATTAATAATGAAACAGACAATGATACAGACACCGCAAGAATGAGTAACCTAAACGTTGTATTTATATAGCTCATAAAATTCAGAAATTAGGGGTTCAGTGTCTTGCTCAGGGACACTTCAACACTAGCTCTGGGGGAGCCCGGATTCAAACTGGCAACCTTGTGGTTACCATCCAGCCACAGTCACGCGATAATTCCCAGGATGCTGCTTATTAAGCAGAGTTCCTCCACAAGGCATGTTGTCTGGGAGCTGACTGACACGATTGCATTGATAAGACGAAAACTCGCAAATCCTCGATCAGCGTAGCCGGTTGGCCGCCTTGTTGGCCCTTGTAAGCCCTGTGTCAGCTTGGCGACGTGCTGGAGGTTATGTTTAGGATTAGGGTTTGAGGAGATGCGAGTATATTGTCCGAAACAACCGCAATAAAGTACGGTAGCCAAATGTGCGTTAGAACGGACTGCATGGCGACACGCTCGCAGTGCAGTCAGGGGGTGGGGGCAGGCTGATGACACTTATCAAGTCAGGCGGCTGGCAGCCAACATGCCTTGTGGAGGAACTCTGCTTAATAAGCAGCCTACTGGGAATACTCACTTGATTTTCGGTAGAATCCGCTGATCGTACTAACTTATAGAAACAATTACTGTATGTACAGCATGTCTGAGTGAGCACATACAATTAACACATACATAAAACTGACACGCACACATGCACACACACAAGACACACAAACCTCACTCATCCATGCCTGCTAAACATAGAGACAAAGGAAAGTATTTGTATACTTGGCAGGCTAACTTCCTTTGATTGCAGCAGTGTTGCTGTAGGAAACAATGCGCGTGGAGGACTATTTATACACCAAGGAGAAAGAGAATTCCTCTTAGAGGAAAGCTCAGAGGAGCCAGGGCTATTTAGAGTGACTTACACTGACCAATCCTCCATTTTAATTCAACTCCAATATATGCGCGCACACACTCTCAGGGTTACTGAGGAATTCAGTGTGTCTGAATGGGCAGCTGAATGATGTACTGTTTGTACGCGTCACCAGAACAGTAGCAGATATATGGTTCCATTAGAGCAACATAGTCCATATAATGTTATTACTTGCGTGAATGGAGCGGGTGAAAATCGGCGATCGGTGCGCAGTGTTTGGTGTACCTGTACCCCTCGGGGTACTCCGATTAGGCCAATCGGCGCAAGTTTGCACTCTGCCCAGCGCTAATCTGGTTCCACATAAGTTAAAAACCACATAAGGTTGCAAATCTAGCTTTCTTTGCTTCTATATGTTTATAGATGTTAAACTACAAACAGTGTCATCAATGGCGATGATGATCTTTTCCTGTACATCATACCCATGCAGACATTCTAGCAATGCCATAAACATTCATACAGGTTGCTGCCTTTATTTGCAATGGAAATGAATGTACATAATCATATTATTAGGCTACTTAATCCGAAGGCACCAGGAGTCCTTATAGGACCTTTACTGTGCATTGGTCTCTTGTGTCCTGAAAAGTGCCCAGTCAGCCACTTCAACACTATAGCATCCCTATTCCTGGCATGTCACAATCGGCTAACATTTAGCAACAAATACGCAAAACATTTCTTTGGGAGAAAAAAACAACATATAGATCAGCTGATTTTAATGCAACAGAGGGGAACCAAGTATAGAGGCCTCGGGGGACCCCGTCCGCCGAGGTACAGGGTTTAAATGGTTTGAAGAGCAACAAATCCCTGCTCACTAAACCCACTCCCATGCCCGACCTTCATTAGCATAGCTAACAAACTCCCTGAAAGAGCAACATCGGAGGGCGAGGACAATGGTAGAGTCTATTAAAGGGGGGAGAGGAGAGTGAGGAGGAGGGGAGAGAGCTATTGTTCTGGACTGATTTAGCCCCCCTCGGTGTCACCCTGCAACTGTTGTCACTTCTAAGTTTAGCCGGGCGTCCTAGAGAGGACAAGGAGAAGGAGGAGGAAGAGGTGGAGGCGATGATGAGGGGAGGAGGTAGAGATGGAGGGATGGTGAAGGGCCCACGGAGGAGAGTGATGGAGGAGAGAGAGAGAGAGGTGGAGTGGAGGATGAAGGCTGTGTGGCGGATTTAAAATGTCACACCCATAATTGCGTTCTTTTGGCATTGAACATAATGAATACAATATTAACATTGTTTTTTTTTTTTTTACTGCACAGGACAGATACTGTACATACTGTAATTGGTACAGTATACAGTATAGCGCCTTTATCCTGGGTCCATTACATATTCCAATCGCCCTTTTGCACACCGATGGCAGCAGAAACCATGCAAGGCAACCGACCGGCACATCGGGAGCAAAGTAGGGTTAAGTGTCTTGCTCAGGGACACAGACTCTGGAGGAGCCCCGGGTTCGAACTAGCAACCTTGTGTTTTCCATCCAGCCACTCTTACCCCACCGAGCCACTGTAACTTTATAATTCATTTACTGTTTTTTTTTTTTTTATAGCGGAAATATCGTATCTACAAGCTGACAACACGTCACGGGTGTTCACTCAACAATAGCTTCTCTATTTCTGGGAATGAACATTCAAGAGAGGGTAGAGAGGGGTTAAAAAGGAGCAGTCAAAGTAAAAAGGGGTCTACGGACAGCCGTAAGGTCTGAATCCCTCAGGGAGTGACGGCGAGCAGCTCTGAACAGTAGAGTAGATCATTATCAGAGACAAAAATCGCCGCCGTGATCCGTAAGACACGAGGAGAAACAAAAGAGGGAGACAGTCGCAGGAGGAGGAGGAGATAGATTAGCCCAGCTGTTGGCTCATAAAGCGTCCGCGGGGTGAGGCGCTAAGCCCCCCAGTGAAAGCAGAGCTTAGGTGGGTGACACAGGGCAGCAGGCAGGCCCTGCCCGGCCCGCTGTGGCCCTCCGGGGCGGCCGGGTGCCCGAGCCAAAGCAAAGACACATGGATAAACAGTGGGAGATGAAGCTTCCATTGCGCCGCAAAGCCCACAAGGCTAAGACGGCCGGCCCAGGCAGGCAGGCAGGCATCAGGCGGGCAGGCGGGCAGGCAGGCAGGCAGGCGTCAACCACAGACCCTCCCCACTCACCCCCTTCAAGCCAGGAGTGGAGACAAGGCTTAAGGCTTTGGCTCGATAGCGGCGACTGACAAGTGAAGAGAGCAGGGTGGTGGTGGTGGTGGTGGTAGACATTGTCTCAGTCAAGTCAATGAGTTCATCAGAAAGAATGTGGATTTATATACACTAGGGGGTCGGCTCTAGGGAGTATGAAGAGAATTACACGGGTTCTTGGCATGCACAAACAGAATGTTTCGCACGCGTGTGGTGTGCACACACGCACTCTCTCTCTCACACACACACACACACGTGTGCGTGCGTACACGGACGCAAACCTGCAAGCGTGCGTACATCATCAACACACGCACAGCAAAAGAAAGGCACCTTAATTGAGCAATTATATTGGAACCCACACACGCGCTGCCGCCCTGCACGCAAAAAACAAAACGTAACAAAAAAAAAACCTCTGAGCCGCAATCTATCTCTCGCCTAGCGGGCGGCCTGGCGTTGACCCCTGGTTAGCACGGTGAGCCCTCTCTGGGAGCCGCGGAACGCCACAGGATAACAAGGTCATGAGTGGGAGGTGAGTGCCCTCTCCAGCACCAAGCTAGGACCAGCAGCACCCACAGTCTTTAACCCGCAGGATTTCACACAACACCCTCATCCATGACCTCTCCGTAGAGAGGCATTAGCAGCTGCTATTTTATGAGCTTCCCAATGTGACAAAGCAACCGTGTATATCCACCGGGCCGTGTATTCCTGAGTCATATTTTCAGAAGCAAAGTACATGTTTAGCTTTGATCCTGCGGAGGAGAAAGGGAAGTGCATTATTGTGTTGGCATAGTGATAAGTAAATGGTGTCAAAGTCTTGTGGTAAGGCCTTACGTAAGGATCTATGTAAGGACCTGCCTGCGCTATAAATTAAGCGGGTGCATATTATAGTCTATATAGGCGGCCCATAAATTCTTATTTAATTCCGTGTTGGTTAATAATTATCTGGGGGGGTTTAAAAGAGAATTCCACCCCAGAAGGATTTCTTTCGATTTAAATCCAAAAAAGGGGTCCAATTATGTGTTGACACTCATACTTTCACTGTCATTTTTGGTTCAGCCCAAAAAAGCACACTATTGACAAGGTGGAAACTAGAGACGATATGTTCATGTTGCAAAAAATGGACCCTTACAGGCCCATTTGGTTTCATTTTACCACTCTCAAGAGTTAAATTATATTGGTTAATCTGAATTACGTAATTTCAAGAGTCCACACAATTAGAAGACGGAGAATAATTGTTATTTTGACCAACGTTTTGCCAGTTCTCTTTCCCAATTGTGAACAAAAACGTGAAAAGTTATTAGCTTTGGTGAAAGAGACTAAATTCAACATCACAAACTGTCAACTCAAACCCCAAATACTGTTTTCAAACGTCAGAAGTAGCATATACAAGAAAACCTTCCAATTCTTCCCCTCCATTTTTCATTATAAGTGCATTATTCTTAAACACTATAATAATACTAATATAATAGTAAGTAACACCATCACGACTTTTTTTGATGTGTAGATCTTGTTGAGCCTGTCATTTTGAAAGTAGCTCTCAAAAAAGTGTTAAAAAAGCGTGGGCACCCCTGCTATAGGCCTATTCTAAGCTTATGGTGGAATAGGGGAAACAGCCAAGACAACCTTCTGAGGTTTCTCCTTTTAGGGAAGCTGTTGAATGTAATTTAACTCTGGTTTCCTGCTGGTTTTCAGATGGTGTCTGTCTCTATTTTCCTTCTCTTTTATGCCTTTTCTCTGCCTTTATAGATCTCCACCAGTGGTTTTCAACCAGAGATCCAGGGACCACCAGTGGACCCTGAGAGGATTCCAGGTGGTCCCCAGTTGGTAACCAAATGGACCCTTATACAACATAGATTTGTAACTCTGGGTCCATTTGGTTTCATTTTACGCTCTTGAGTTAAATTGTATTTAAACTTGTGAATTACTGAATTTTCAAGAACCTACAGTGTTGGGATCAAAAAGGTTGAAAACAACCACGTATCTACACAATTAGAAAATGTATTAGTAATAATTGTTATTTTAATCAAAGTTTGCCTGTTATCACTCCTACATACAGCACTGGGAATTGTGGGGTCTGAGACTAAACTTCATCAAATAGAGGTCCGTGGCCCAAATGTTGAATAAATAGTGGGTCCTGGTTTCTTGGAGTTCCCACTGTTGACGTTGATGTGATGAATATCTCAGCACTGCAAAACAATGTACTCCTCAGAGCCAGCAATGATAATGTACAGTATCATGGTATCTGTTTGATCCTTCCACCAACCCTGTCTCTGTCTCTTATTCTGACCATTTTGTCCTATAACAGGGTTTCCTTGAGTACTAAATCTATTTAGGATTTATTGTTTCTTATTATTTCTCGTCACCAGAAAAAAAAATATAATCCTCTCACCTAATCCTCCCCTCTTCCTCTTCCCTCCCTTCGGCTCATATCATATTCATCAAGATCATCATCCTCTCTGAGAAAAATAACAACAAGAACTTTACGCCACCAGAAGGACTAAAGAGATCCTGCCCTGGAAACAAGGGGGTTTCTTCCCAATCAAATCAGGTTCCTCTGATGTAATCAAGACGGGACACCAAGGACGGCGACATAATCTCCCCCGGGAACATGCCTGCCTTGCTCGCGTGTTATTAAAAAACGAGGAGGACAACAAATCTTTAGATTGAAAGACTGGAAAAATGGAATTATAATAAATCTGTAGAGAAACTGGGGCAAGGTTGGATAAAGCCTTCAGATATGGACATCGAGGGGCAAATCTTCACACCACTGTTTGTGAGTGCTGTGCTGTGATGTGTTGCAACACAAAAAAAACTATATGCGTTCTCTTGAAAGTGACATCTTCCATACAAGCCACTTTCAAGAGGACGTATATATATATATTTATTTTCATATGGCTAAATTGGTTATACCATGTTGGTGTGGTTATACACACAATCCGGATTTTTTTTTTATTGTCGAACCCCAGCCCCCTGCTGAACAGGTGCCACAATAATTAACCAATAGGAGTACAAGCATACAATCACCTGCTGGATTACCACCCGTGAAGATCAGATTTGTTACATTTACACTGGCAGACAAATGGCAGACAAATATAGCCTGAATCTAGCAGAAAGTATTTGTGCCGCATTCATATCGGAATCTGATTTACACAAACAAGTCACATTGAGTCAGATTAAGATGTTAAGTTCAGACTGAGAGGGATCTCCTCAAAAAAGAAAAGAAAAGAAAAAAAAAAGTCAGTTCACATTGTCAATCTTGATGTGATCACAGATCCAATTCAGGCATAAGGATTTAATTAGCTGACATTGTAAAGGGGCAATTTTAGTGTGAGATCAGAGTAAACGTCATTATGAAAACGTTGTTGCGCTTCCAAGACCGAAAACATCATTCCTGGCATCTGTTCTCAATAACATAAATGTGAGTAGGTTACTGGAGGTGCAGCACATAAGGCTCTGCTACCAGCCTGGCCATAGGTGTATGGTTGGCTTGTGTTGCACGTTGTCAACTACACATCAACAATGAGGTGAGTGACCCACCATGACTGCATCAACGAAAATAAGGTGCACTTACAGCCAATGTCCACTAGATGACACCCTAGGTCAGAAAATGTGAACATCAATTTAGTTACTGGTCAGGTCACAGATCAGATCAGATTTGATATGATGTTCTTTTCTTTTCATACTCAAGTTATTGTACGAATAGACATTCAAGTATAAACATTATAAATCAGGCCTTTGGGGTAATATCTGGCAAGGAAGCATTATTCATTTGGACAACATTTATCTTTAAATCGAAATCTACAACATGATATTCTACTCTTCTAGGACAAGGAACAAAATGATGAATTATCAATTTGTGGCATTAATAATTGTGCATACATTTAAACAGTGTGATTTTGTTCGTTTAGTAATTAGTATACAGCTAAGTTAAAGCAGGGGTATGCATTAGTGCACGAAAGCATTCATGCTAATCAGAATCCTTGGCTGCATTTTAACCTTCATATGCCCCGCCTACCTGTGGGGATAGACCCCCTGGCCAGAATGATTTGCAAGGTGACATTTCAGATGTGCCGAAGGCTTCTAATCCGGCTGGAAACCAGGCTCATCTTCTGCTGCATTCTGGGCCTTCACCACCAGATAGCAGCAGTGTGTTACGATGGAAAGTATCTACACAGAATGGACACTTGTTTAGCATCAAGTCTACAGTAATATAGAAACAAATATAATTGTGTTGTAATATATAAATAGTCTTACATGGCATAATATTGTACCAGATAGGCTCAAGTTTCATTGAAAATTAAAATTGGAATTGAAATCTAAAATTAAAATGCAATTGCATAGGACCCTTTTGGGACAATAACATTTTTCACAACTGTAACAACTTTGAACCTGGTGTCATCCATACAGGTATGTGGAGCTATAAGAACTACCTGTTGTTACATTACATATGTTGATCTGAACTGATCCAACTCGATGTTTACACTCAAGACATGCTCCATACACTATACAGCAGGGCTGGCCACATGTTTTTGACTTGAGAGCTACTTTCAAAATGACCGGCTCAACAAGACCCACACATAAAAAAAAAATCCATTTCAAGGCCCCCAAGAAAGTTTGACTTTGAAATAGTGGTGATGGTGTTACTTACTGTTTTGTAGCGTTTAAGAATAATGCTATATTTTATAATGAAAAATGGAAGGGGGAATTGAAAGGTTTTCTTATATGCTACTACTGACGTTTGAAAACAGCATTTGGGGTTTGAGTTGACTTGAGACAGTTCGTGATGTTTCGATTTCGTCTCTTGCACCCAAAGCTAACAAGTTTCACGCTTTTGTCCACAATTGGGAACGAGAACTGGCAAAACGTTGGTCAAAATAACAATTATTCTCTATTTTCTAATTGTGTGGACGCCTGAAATCACGTAATTCAGATGTGTAAATATAATTTAACTCTTGAGAGGGTAAAATGCTCATTTTAATGCTCTCAAGAGTTACAGATCTATACATTTTAGGGAATTGTCATGTGATCTACCTGCATCTACCTTTTAGGCAGTATATGGCCAGCTGCACATGACCTCGCTTCTCGCGTCTTACTGGTTGTACTTGTAATGGATTGCATTTTTATAGCGTTTTTCCAAGTGTTCAGAGCGCTTTACAATTGTCCATTCATTCATACATTGTGAAGTAGAGCGGCGAACAGTCAACGCCAGTGTCCCCACTTCCCACATTCACACAGCAATGGTGGCCAGCTCACACCGACCAACTCATTGGGGTTCAGTGTCTTGCCTAAGGAAACTTCGACATGTAGACAGGAGGAGCCGGCATTCGAACCGCTGACCCACGGGTCATTGGACGACCTGCTCTACCTCCTGAGCCACAGCCGCCCTTGTAACTAGTAATGGGTAATATATCAATATTTGAGTAACTTTTACACTATAACATGGGTCAGGGACCAACAGTGATCCAGGGAGGGGGATACCAGCTACTGTAAATGATGGAGTTGGTAACCAAATGGCCGATTATAGATCTTTAACTCGCGAGTGCATAAAATGTACAAGATTTTGTTTCATTTTACACTCTTAAGAAATTAATAATTATTATCTTGTCTGGTATTTGCCTGTTATTCTCCTAATGGTACCAACATCAATATGGAAATGTGAACAAAAAAATCTTACCCAACAATAACCAAATATTATATAGTTTGGGGTCTGATTATTGATCAAATAATGGTGGTCCGTGGCTGCAGAAAATGGGCCTTGATATGAAAAGTTTTACTGTTCTACAGTTCACCATCTCTGCTGACAACAATGGAGAGCTGCAGTAGCAGCTGGCTACAGCCTCTGTTGTGATGGCCTCCAAAGTCTAGTATCTGCCCCCGGACCAAGGGGATGTCCCTTTAAACCATACCTGGGCATTATGACTCTGACTGGCCCGGGAAAGGGTACTGTGGTTTTCAACCAGTGGTCCGAGAGAGTGTTCCAGTTAAATATGGAAAGTTGGTTAACCAGATGTAACTCTTTGAGAGCGTAAACATGAAACCGAATGGACCCTTGCAGGTTTCATGGTTACGCTCTCAAGAGTTAAAAATATTCATCATGTGAATTAGACATGGTCATTTTTTATCTAGGTTTGCTGTTTTGTGAAATCAGCCTGGAATTGTGGACACAACCAAAAGAAATCTTTAGTTTTGGGGTCTGTGTGGGGCTAAAATGTCATCAAATGGCGGTCCTCTGTGGCTCAAATACTGGTGTCAAATTGCTTGGTCTTACTCTTCCTTTATCTTGGAATTAAATTAATATTACGCAGACTTTAGTTCAGCCTTTACTCTTGGCCCTCCACAATATTTTATGCATTTCATTTGGCCCCTTGGGAAAAATAAATGCCCACCCCTGCTTTAAACACTGGTGCCTGATGTCATTGTGACTGACAGGCATCAGTGTTCAAATGCCATATATGAGCCTTCTGTTGTCTCTTTTCCTTTTAGAGGTGTGTGTGTTTGTTTAAGCCTGTTAAAATAACCCAAAAAGTATTTTTTCCATACATTAATGACAACAACAAGATGTTAATGATTTGCTAACGCTGTTCCCCCACACGCACAATTCTTCTGTCTCTCAAATGAACAGTTTGGATATGGTCACCCTAGATCCAAGCTGCAAGGCAATCTGAATGAAGTGTTTATTTGTGAGGTATATCACATGGACATGAAAACCAGTGGTTTTCAACCTTTTTGATACCAAGACCCACTATTTATTCAGAATTTGAGCCACGGACCACCAGTTAATGACATTTTAGCTCCAGAGACAGACTTACTTTGTTTTTGTCCACAATTACAGGCTGGATTTGGGGAAACAAAACAGTCAAGCAGATCAAAATGACCATTAATCTTCTACATTCTCTAGTTGTGTAGACTTGGGCTATATTCACATGATGGGTATTTTAACTCGTGGGAGTGTAAACATTGCGGGTCCATTTGGTTACATATCTTTCTATGATTTAGCTGGGGACCACCTGGAACGCTCTCAAGGACCACTGCTGGTCCCCGGACAAAAGAAAAACACTGGTCCGATGCAAGTACAGTATAGTAGGACTGTACCAGCTCTCCTGTTTACATGGCCATTTCTATTCTGATGACTGTAATGGACGCCTTCATTCCTAATAGATTTTGTGCAAGTACTCTAGGTCAGGGGTTTTCAACACTTGGTCCGGGGTCCACCAGTGGTTCTTGAGAGGGTTCCAGGTGGTTCCCAGGCTAAACGATGTAAAGCTGATTAACCAGATGTAACTCTTGAGAGTGTAAAAATGAAACCAAATGGACCCGCAAGGGTCCATTTGGTTTCATTTTTACACTCTCAAGAGTTAAAATATTCATCATCTGAATTAGCACCACCTAATTAAAAAGTCTACCCTGTTTTGTTTGCAAAACCCAGCCCTGAATTGTGGACAAAAGCAAAATAATTCTTTCGTTTTTGGTCCTAGGGTGAAAAGTGTAATCAAATGGTGTTCTGTGGCTCAAATGCTGAATAAATGGTGATCCCTGGTGTCAAAAAGGTTGAAAACCCCTGTCCCCTGCTCTAGGTCACGGAGACGTTTGGTATTCGGCCCTGCACGCACCTAGTAAGCTCACGGAAGTTGGTGCTTGGATTTGGAATTCGGATTTCGGAGATGACCTAATTCAAAGGACGGACACTACCAGGCCTGTAGGCCACCAACCACTTACTTCACACGTTGCTCTGCTATTGCACATGATTACGTAACAGTTGCAAACCATCCTGCCAAAAGCACATTGGATATGATGTTACTGGCAGGGCGGATCCTGCCTGGTACCCCCCTAATGACCCCCTTGGTGATTGCAGCGACGGGGCACGTCGTTTGTCACATGCAGATGCTGTGAACCGTAACGGCGGACCCCGGTGACGTGAGACGAACCTTAAAGTGGGGGGGACCTACCATCTATCTTCCAGCTTACCTTGTGGAATAGAGCGAGCTTCGGACTAGCCACCAGCCAGGGCCCTTTGGAAGTTGGAAAGACCTTGGATTTGGAAGCACAATGAAGGAGGAACAGATAGAGGGAGTGGAGCTGTTTGAGTGTCCTGCTAAAGGACGAGGTCTGCGGGTGACCAAACCCTTCAAAGTTGGAGAGCTTCTCTTCACTAGCGTGCCGTACTCTTATGTCCTCTCCGTTGAAGAGAGGGGAAACTACTGCGACTTCTGCTTTGCTAAGTATGTATTTGTGCGGCGGCATGCGTGATTACTACCGTGTTTATTTCCTTTCCATGGTTGCCATTTACAGGATGAGGCCACGCATCCGAAGAATTATTGTTCTGGTCTTTACGCATGCGTAATGCGTAATGGGAACCACCCTATACAGTTTATTGACAGATCGTTTGAATGATTATGATTCAGTTCGAGTTCCTGGCATTTGTTCAACAAACACGAATGGCATGATTTAATATTACGGCCCGCGCTGATTCACTGTCAGTGAGTGATAGCCTATTCTTGTTAATATAGACTAGTATTATAGCCAGTGATGGGCAAGTTACTGGGAAAATGTAGTAAGCTACACTACTTGCTACTCTTGATAAAATGTAGCTAAGCTACACGATAAGCTATCCCCAGAAAATTGTAACAAGCTGCACTACAAGCTACACGACAAAAGTAGCTTGATGTAGCTTGCTACATCAACACTACATAATATAAATATATATCTCAACTTAATGTGCAACCTTCTAAATAATAATCATAATAATAAAAAAATATAAATAAAAATCATAATAATAATAATTTAGGTGGCATGTTTAAGTTTTGGGATGTATATTAGAGGTTTTCTACCCATTAAAAATGGGTGGAATTTCAAAATTTGTGTGGGAAAATGTAGTAAGCTACTTTCCTTTTTACTCGAAACAAGTAGTGTAGCTTCACTACAAGCTACTCGAAACAAGTAGTGTAGCTTCACTACAAGCTATTCCCAGAACAAATGTAGTAAGCTACACTACAAGTTACGGGAAAATGTAGTTAAGCTATGTAGCTTAGCTACTTGTAACAAGCTACTGCCCATCACTGATTATAGCATCCTCATATTGCATTCCAACAAATAAGATGACATGCATAAGGAGACTATATGTGGATCATCTTTCGCTGTGTCGATGCAGTCGCTACATGATGCATCCATCATGGTCAGTGTGTGACACAGGGACGTGCAGTGATCCCGTATTAGGGCACATTTAGACCAAAATAGCAAAAAAGAAAAAAAAAAAAAAAGTGTTCAAGTTCAGGAGTCTTAGGGGGTGTAGCTGGTATAGAAAGTGGAATTCCATAGAAATGGAATTTTGCATTTATTTCACTTCGCAAATCAGCCTGACCAGGATGACTGCGAGAATGATGGTTGTGTTTGTATGATAATTTTAGATAAAATAAATAAAATTCAAAATGTACTTCTAACTATAAATGCACCACATCTCTGCATAAATGCGTGCTGTGCATGCATGCCATGTGTGTATGTGCGTATCTGCAGTTGTAATGCCTTTAACTTGAGAATAGTTTGCCTCACCGACTTCAGATTTGACACCAGGGTTTTTTTTAAACCCTGCGGGGAGTGGACTTTCCAGCCTTGAGTTTGTGCGACACACAGAAACAGCACAAAGGGCTCTGATCATCAGGCTCTGCAAGTTGGCAGCCAGAGGCCCCCATTCCTGATTTCCATGGCATCTCCACACCTGCCAATTGATTGCTTAAACAGTCGATTTGCAGCAGGCAGAGAGCTAGAGACATCTCTATATACAGTATGGGCACAAAAGGGCCACAGACACAGATTAATTTAAGCATGTTTAGTTTAATTTAAACATAATAACATACTGTATAGTATAATCGTTTGGTAAACCCTGTCCTGCTTAGTAATTATAGCCTACAGGTGCATGATTTCTCCTGAGAACTCTTGTTTATATCGAACAGATCACAGTAGAAAACAAAAAAACAGCACATTCAGTCTGTATAATACAGGTTGCTATGCATACAGGCTCACAAAATATATCCTTCTGGTGCTTTTGATTCATGGATGCATGGACAGTGCTAAATTTAACTCAGAACATGTAAATCTGTACCCTAACATAATGGATGGTTGATGTACTATATTTAATTTGAGCAAGATGCCTATGAAGGATAACTCTCAAGTGTAATAATCATCAATGCAACAAATACTTGTGGCACTGACTGACATTGTATTGGTAGATACTAAACAGCTGGGCTGCAAGATAAGATAACTGGGTGGACAATGCCATAATAAAGCATTTCTACTTGTTTACAATAGGGGCCAGAATGTTCATGTAAGACATTTAGAGACATACAAATATTCACTTAGCCAAAATCAGGAAATTGGAATAGTGGAGATAAAAGTGAAAAGAAATTCTATTTCACAGAGGCCAGTTTTCGAATTTCACTTCAGATTTGCTATAGCGCTATATTTAATTGACAGGAAAAAGCTCCGAGTAGAATGTATGCAATGGAATGGTGTGAAATATTCTGCATATTTGTTCCTCTGCTAAATGGTATGAGTGAGTGATGTTTTGTTTATATTTGCACTTGCTTACATTCCCCAGGCAGGGGTTAATGACACTAACACCTGCCCACCTGTTGGGGGGCAGGTAAGTATAATGTTAGGGCAGGTGACCTGCTTGGCTGACCGGGCAGGTGCACATTTTTATTGTGGACCACACACAGCTTACACACTGAGCCGTGAAATGTCTACAACAGGGGTTTTCAACCTTTTTGATACCAGGGACCACCATTTATTCAGCATTTGAGCCACGGACGGACCACCATTAAATGATGACATTTTAGCTCCACAGATCCAAAAACTAAAGATTTCTTTTGCTTTTATCCACAATTCCAGGCTGGATTTGGGAAACAAAACAGTAAAACATACAGATCATTAATCTTCTAGTTGTGTAGACTTGGGTTAATTAAGGTGATGATTATTTTAACTCTTGAGAGTGTACAAATGAAACCAAATGGACCCGCAAGGGTCCATTTGGTTTCATTTGTACACTCTCAAGATTTACATCTGGTTAACCAACTTAGCTGGGGACCACCTGGAACCCTCTCAAGGACCATTGGTGGTCCCCGGACCACCTGTTGAAAACCCCTGGTCTACAACATCCACTCTGGCAAAAACAACAGCTAGTCTAACAAGCTCACAACATCACTAGGTTGCAAAAGCCTCAGGTTTTCTCAAGCCAAGGCACAAAAACGCAAGCATTTTGGTTGCAGGAATGCACCTGAAATCGAATCTGTTCAACTTATAGTATGTTTGGGAGCACCTTTGTGGCTGCCAATAATTTCTGTGGTGCATGCATGTCAAACCACACCTGCCAATTGATTGCTTAAACCAGTGGTTTTCAACCAGTGGTCCGGGGACTACCAGTGGTCCCTGAGAGGATTCCAGGTGGTCCCCAGCTAAATGATATAGATCTGTAACTCTTGAGATCGTGAAATGAAACCAAATGGACCCTTATACGGGTCCACCCTTACAGATCCATTTTATGCTCTCAAGAGTTAAATTATATTTTATTATATCCGAATTACTCAATTTTCAAGACTGTACATATTCTTGAAATTACAGTATCTTTTCAAAAGGTTTCCCTACCATCCATTTGTTTGTAAAGGCTGCTTCATTCGTTCAGTTCATTGAAAACACAAACAACACACTAATATTATAGTTAATTAGTTAAAATTAAAGGGGAATTCCACCCATTTTCAACTTTTTTCTGAGAGCGTACAAATGCAACCAAATGAACCCTAACGGGTTCATTTGGCGTGTAAAGAAATCCATCAACATCCATCGACATCTTGATGATGTCATCAAGATGTTTCACCATGTTAGTGGTTTTCTTCAGACCTCCATTTCTTGGGAACACAGAATGGGGGAACTTTTTTATCATGTCCACCCAACACCTCAATGAGATAGTAGAGTTCCCCTTTAATGGCCCCCAAAAACAATATTTTCGGGGGGCAATTGTCCATGACCTGAGGGCCAGTAGAGCATGACCCGTACTTGCCCGTTGACCTTAGTGTCAACCCCTGCCATGAATCAGTTGTGGTTCTGAGGACCTTCAGCGAACACATTTTGGACTCTGACTCTGCACAAAGCACAGCACTGGAAGCAAGCCAAGGCTCCTCAATGCATTTAGGGCTGCTCTGTTGTCCCTATACAGCAGAGCAAGTGCTGCTGAGATGCACAGTTTGTGATGACTGAATTGAATTGATGTTGGGCTGTTGTGCTTGGTGGTGTGCAGACAGCTGGTACATAAGGTCAGCACTATTAATACTACAGAGAAGGATTAAAAGTCTCTTAAATCTGTCGTTTACAATGGGAGGAACTGGCTGCTCCCCCTGGGAGCAACGGAGACGATACACGTAGAAGTTGTGAGGGAGGTAATCTACTCCAAGACAGATTTATTTTTGTAATGTTCATGGTTTGAATAAAATGTATTCGTCTTTACACACTTGCACGAGCAGAGCGAGCGAGCACATTAAAGCAATCCGTTCGCGGTCATCGGCCGTCAGCGTCCCACAAACTACTCTGATTGGCTGGTTGAGGTGAAGTAATAGAGAGATCTCTATAAGTATTGTCACAGGTATTATCTCGTATAGGTGTCAGGGTACTTTCTATCTGGATGCTCGTTGTGCTCACGCACAAGTTGGGACTCTACTGAGTGCAGATCTAGTTTATTATTACTTTAATTTATTATTAATATTATTATTAATATTACTTGCGCAAGCAGAGTAGGTAAGTACTGTAATCGGCTGTGTATGTTTGTCATATCTGTGTTTAAAGGTATAGGTATTTAAAGGTGTGTAAACAAAGCATCCAATTTTATGTATATAAACACAATAACACATGTTGTAACATTCTGCTCATTAAAGCCTAATGTCTGTTCATCCACAGGAAGCAGCGCTTGGCGAATTGTGGAAAATGCAAGAAAGCCTTCTATTGCAATGTCAACTGCCAGGTAGGAAACAACAGAAGTTCACAGTGATCGACTGAATGTGAAGCATATCTGGGTCTGCCTCAGCCCGAGGCACAATATTTGGATCAGAGCCTTCTAGGGGAGAGTTGCGATATTCCCGTTCACTCCAATGCGCCAGGTCACTCGCGCTGATGGAGGAGAAGGAGCTGTCCAATGTACAGTAGCAGTAGGAGTATGCAGAAATGCGTTGGACTCTAATATTTAATCCAGCTTTAATGACTTTAAAACCCTTATTCTTTAATAGTAGTACAACATAAACATTACAGAGACTGCATGTAGTTGTGACTGAACGTTACTTTAAAACAGTTGTCGTTGCATACGTAGGCCTACCTACAATAGCTCTTATTTGCGCCGTTCTCGTTGAAAACAATGTATTCCCAACTGCAGTTAGGACTCAGAGAGGCTCTGTATAGTCACGTGACGACTGGCTGCTCCGCTCTGGTTTCTGACCCCTCAAGTAACTCTCCTACTAGAAGGCTCTGATTTGGACTTGCCTGAACCACCCACAGCCTAGTGGGAGAGTTAGGATATTCCCGTTCACTCCTATGACCCGGGCGCTCGCGCTGCTGGAGGAGCATAGAGGTGCCCTATGAGTCCACTTTCAAACCGCAAGTCGATGTAATGAAATAGGGACCAGCAAAGAAGGCACGAAAACACCATCTATTAATGGCAGTGACCTTGTAAACAAATTATTGATGCAGACAAATTAAAGAATGCATACTTTGTCACATGATTTGCAAACTATATATAGTTAATTACTGTATATTGACACATTGAAAGAGCAGAATACTAGTGTCTCCAATAGCACCCCATTCACAGAACTGACAGTCTTGCGAGACTGTAGCGGGGAAGTAGTTGTTGTTTAACAATAATACAACATAAACATTACAGAAACGGTAGTCATGACTGAACAATACTTTTAAACAGTTGTTGTTTTGCATACTGTACATACCTAAATAGCTCTTATTTGCGCCGTTCTCGTTGAAATCACTGTATTTCCAACTGCAACTAGGACTCAGAGAGGCTCTGTATAGTCACGTGACGAACCACGTGACCGGGCTGCTCCGCTCTGGCACATAAGGCTCTGGCACAAATAAAGTCTTGTAGCCATTAAAATAATACATAATAGTGCATATACAACAGTAGGCCTATTCATACAAAAATGGCAATGGCATATCGTCCCAACTAAGTGGGGGTGGGGAGTCGTTTATTTGGGGGTCCTTGACACTAAAGAAAGCATCAAATTAAAACCAATTGACACTCGACCTTAAATTTCTCTAACAACCTAAAACATGAGCCTTGGTTAACCAAAAAACAAAACAAAGTTGTCCTTTAAAATGCATAAGCTAAACTACAATTCATTTGAATGATTTAAAGTCAATAATGGTATGTAATACTGTATTGCTTTCAACCAGTGGTCCTTGGGGTCCAGGTGGTCCCCAGGCTAAACGATGGAAAGTCGTTTAACCAGATGTAATTTTTTGAGAGCGTAAAAATGAAACCAAATGGACCCGCAATGTTTACATCCTCAAGAGTTAAATTACTCATCATCTGAATTAGCCCCATAAGTCTACACAACTAGAAAATGTAGAAGATTAATGGTCATTTTGATCTGTATGTTTGTTGTTTTGTTTCCCAAATCCGGCCTGGAATTGTGGACAAAACCAAAAGAAATCTTTAGTTTTGGGGCCTGTGGGGTGAAAATGTCATGATCAAATGCTGGTCCGTGGCTCAAATGCTGAATGAATAGTCGGACGTGGTATTAAAAAGGTTGAAAACCACTGACTTAGGCTAATCCCAAGATGGAGGACACTGGGCAGTCAAGGACAGGACCACTATAGGTCTACTGTACTGGGAGCTTAGCATTGTGTTGAGGCAGAAGCATGTAGCACAGCTTAGGTGCCCTATAGACCACCTGGTAACAAGCAGTATATTTTTGTGGGCGAGTTTAATTTTGGTGTGACTTTGTGCTGGGCAACACGTTAGGGTTAGGGTTAATTAATTTCATGCTCATACACAGACATATATAAATAAAAGACATCCATAATTAATTCTACTAGGCCCGTGGTGCCCGTTGGGCACTGTCATACTTGAACAATGTCTGTGTCCCTTTTATGCCCATTCTTTTGTCAGGGACGGCCAAATATGGATTCTATGGAGATGTCAGAAAATCATTGTGATGTCAGAACACCATTGGGATGTACACATGTGTATTGAATTTAAAGTCAGTGGGTTAGGTGGATTTCAGATGTACAGAGACTGCTGGTGCATTTATAGTTAAATACAAATGGCTTTAGTTGTGTTTACAGTAGCTTAAAATGGCTGCTGTGAAAAGAGTCACCTTATGTCTCAAGCATCATGTTAAAAGCTTTTGTGTGTGTGTGTGTGTGTGTGTGTGTGTGTGTGTGTGTGTGTGTGTGTGTGTGTGTGTGTGTGTGTGTGTGTGTGTGTGTGCGTGTGCGTGTGCGCGTGCGTGTCTCAGAAAGGCGACTGGGCTATGCACAAGCTGGAGTGCTCAGCGATGGCTGCATTTGGTCCTAAATGGTGTCCATCAGAGTATGTCCGCCTGCTGGCCAGAATACTGGCCAAGAAGGTGAGTTGTGAGGTGGGGGTGTCTTTGTTGATCATCACTCTTCCTAATTATAAAACACAAGTTATTAGGTCTGTTGTAGGCTTCGCCAATTGATTTTGTCTTTCATCATGGAAATTTGGCATCAAATTTTAATCCATGTAACAGCATGTACCGCCTTTGCACCAAACGCAAGGATTACATATATGTGTCTATGCCACGGCTTTCACGTTTGAAACCCTTATTTTGAAGTGTCAGATCTCTGAAAGTGGATGTGTGATGGCGTAATGGCGTTTTTCTGGTGTCTTGACCATTCTGCCCTCCCTGCAAAAATATCCTGGTCGCAATTACCCGGTTTTACTTACTGTACTTCTCATTGGAAATGGCTGGTTTGGCGAAAAAAATGAAATTGAGGCGTAGATTTCTATCCCATGCATTCAAATGGCATTATCTCAGATTTGACTCCTGAATGTTGCTTATATGGGTAACAGGAGCGGGGACTGAACGTCACTTCAGGGACTCGTAACTCGGAGATTATTAACACAGATGGTGAGAGGACAGGTTTGTCAAGACACCAGAAACAGCATGACACCATCACACATCCACTTTCAGAGATCTGACACTTCAAAATAAGGGTTTTGACTGAATGCCGTGGCCAGAGCCGTGGCATATAGTGCAGAACACGACAACGTTGTCGTGTTCAGCGGGGATTGAGTTAAGCACGGCTTACAACTGTCACTATGTGTCGTATTGAATTGTACTAACTACTGTATACAGAAGTTAACCTTTGTGCATTTGTTTTCTTTTTTAAATTAAAATATTAGGAAGTGTTGCCAAAGCTCATCTCTTTGCAATAACTTTTTTCTACAGAAGGTACAGAAAGAAAGATGTGCATCTGAGAAGCTTATTCTGGTGGGAGAGCTGCAATCACGTAAGGGACCATCACTCAACCAATCGCAGAAACAATTGCCATAAAATTGGTGTAATTTAATTTGTAACTAAGAGAGAGTCCATTCGGTTCCATTTATACACAACATTAACAAAGGAACAGATATTTTACCGTATTCAAAAGGGGCTGGGGAAATCTTTTTCATTGCTAATTAAAAGCAAAGCCAATAATTGAATAATGAACCCAAACAAGAATGAGTCAATTATATCTGGGAAAAATGTTTTATTATGCGGACAAAACAAAAAAAAATATTATATAGTCATATTTGGCAGGTGAAACAAATGCTGGCTCTGTATGTGCATCTTTCCTGATCTCCAGTCCACTCATGAGTCCACTCATTGAGTCTGCTCTGCTGAGTCTGCTCTGCTGAGTCTGCTCTGCTGTGTCTGCTCTGCTGAGTCTGTTCTGCTGTGTACACTCTGCTGAGTCCGTTCTGCTGTGATGTTTATATGTTAATGCTTGTGTGCTTTAGTGTGATTTGCAGACATCTGTAGTTGTAAATGGTGCATTTATATAGCTTATAGCTTTACTTAGCTTGTGCATCACATTCACCCATTCACACACACACACATTCATACACTGATGGCAGTGGAAACCATGCAAGGCACCTACTAGCACGTCAGAAGCAATTAGGAGTTCAGTGTCTTGCTCAAGGACACTTCGACACTAACTCTGCGGGAGCCCGGAATCAAACCTTGCGGCAACCTTGCGGTTACCATCCGGCTAGTCATAGCTTAGGACGCAGCCAATCATGACTAGGTCACTACTAGCCGTATCCCATTGGCTTAGGCTGTGTGTAGGTGGCCCTCTTCAGCCTAGGCGACATGTAGGTTGCTCTCATTTGCTTACGTGGGATGAATATAGGGCTTGAAATGAAATTAATACACAGACTTTAGTTCAGCCTTTAGTGTTGGCCCTCCACAATATTTTATGCGTCGCATTTGGCCCCTTGGGAAAAATAATTGCCCACCCCTGTTTTAACGCATTAAGAGACATCTCATCACTCCAGTGAATAATGATTTGTTATATAACTCGCTTTAGACTGTATATTATAAGAAAATAGGTTGTGCTGTGATGCAGTGGTTAACTATGTACTGTAGGCCTATGTCTTGCAGAGCTCCAGCCAGCGTGAGACGCGAGATCAAAGCGTGTCGCTTCTCTCTTCCTACAGTACACTAGCTTTAAGGTGATTGAACCAGACCCCCTCAAGGGGTCCCCAGACCCCACTTTGAGAACCACTGGCCTCTGGCAGAAGCGAAGCATTCCACACCATCTATTTATAATAGTGATAGTATGTCAGCCTCTGGATAATCCTCCTTACCCGGTTCCTCTCAGCCTGCAGGAGACAGAGGTTATAGAGGGTATGGGCATAATTACACTCTGCATACAGTGAGTGACAAATCGAGTTGTTTTTAACATGGTTTTATTCCATACCTGGGCATTATGCGTCCCGGGGGCCAAATGCGGCCCTTTGGCTGACTCTGACCGGCCCGGGGACCACCAGTGGTCCTTGAGAGAGTTCCAGTTAAATAAGTTGGTTAACCAGATGTAACTCTTTGAAACCAAATGGACCCTTGTGGGTTCCCGGCTTCTCGCGTATCACTTCCGAGTAAGATGATGACAATACAAACAAAACAAAACAAAAACAATGTATGCTATAGATCTGTCTTGTATATGTTGGCTGGACACGGACATCTTAATCGCGTATGTGCGTGCCTGCGTTGCTGCGTTCGTGTGTGTGTGTGTGTGTGTGTGTGTGTGTGTGTGTGTGTGTGTGTGTGTGTGTGTGTGTGTGTGTGTGTGTGTGTGTGTGTGTGTGTGTGTGTGTGTGTGTGTGTGTGTGTGTGTGTGTGCGTTTACAAGCATGTGCACACTAAAACGGTGAGTGCTGCTTGAACTGAGTGCACACACCGAAGGATAACTTGAACAGTGGGGATTGTGCAGCGTGTGTGTGTGTGTGTGTGTGTGTGTGTGTGTGTGTGTGTGTGTGTGTGTGTGTGTGTGTGTGTGTGTGTGTGTGTGTGTGTGTGTGTGTGTGTGTGTGTGGAGGGGGGAGTAGGAGGAGGGGTAGCGGGTTCAGTTTACCCCCCAAGACGCTGAGTCAGTGCATAGTCGCTGATGTGGTATAAATGGCCTCTAGTGTTACAGGAGGTCTCTATATCGGTCTCATCTCTCCTTCACCTCTATGACAGTCATGGCATATGACAGGGCTATACTGGACTCAAGATGGCTCAAGGGGCCACTCTGTGAAATTCCAAAAGCGCAAGCCGCCATGCCCACAGGCTAAGAATGTTTGAAACGTTTAGAATTTTATTTTTATAACAGGCTACATGGCTACTTTAAGGAAGTTTAAGGGAACACAGTAAAAAGCCACATATACATCTAGGCCAAACCTCAATGAACAAAAAACTTTGTGATTAATGATGATGATAAAGTTACAAAATGTGTCTTGAGAGAACACAAAAGGTGGATAAATAAGTGGTTGCTATTAAGCTGACATCAGGCCATATCATTTTATCTGGAGCAAACTATGGCCTAGATCTTTGTCACTGCTAAACCCCTTAACTCTTAACATCTTTGCCTTATTAAACTATTTAAAACATAGGGGGCATGGTGGCACAGTGGTTAGTGCTTTCACCTTACAGCTAGAACGCCGCTGTGGGTGGTGGCGACATGTCTCCTCCTCCGCGTCATCAGTGCCCATACCCGAGGCGGGGTTGGCGAAAGCGTTTCTGTGTGGAGCTTGCATGTTCTCCCCGTGTCCCCTAGGGTGGATACCCTCACAAAAACATGCAGTAATCCTGGTCTCTAGACTGCCTCCCCCTGGCCAGCCGGGGCGCCTGATGGAGGGGACAGGAACTGGTTGGAATAACGTGTTACTTCCACGTGCTACGTCCAACCAGGGAAACCCCCCCTGTCAGGTGAAAAGAAGACATCTTGGACTCCTCATGCATTGAAGGAAACATGAGGCAAGTCCGGTGCCTCCCCAGGTTGGTGGAGGGTGTGTAGAGTCCAGGATCACATTAGGAATTGGCACTGGGTGAAAAAAATGGGTTATAAAATCATGGGCTAAAAATTATAGGGGAAAAAAAAACATACAACATTTTTCAGTAGTTAAAATGGCTACAAGCTCACCTTGAACTAGTAATGAACTAGTAATGAACCTTGAACTAGTTGAATTAGTAAAAAAAAAAAAAAAAAGACAAAGAAGTTAGGGATAAGGGTTTCAGCGTGTGACTAGAGCCCTATATCTCTAGAATCTTGTTCAAAACAATAAAAACAATTAACTGTGTGTGTGTGTGTGTGTGTGTGTGTGTGTGTGTGTGTGTGTGTGTGTGTGTGTGTGTGTGTGTGTGTGTGTGTGTGTGTGTGTGTGTGTGTGCGCGCGCGTGTGCGTGTGTGTTGGTGTGTAAAAACAGATGAGGATGTGGAGGAGGAAAAGAAATCGATTAATGAGCATGACATCGCCAGCCTGCATCACTTCTATTCCAAACACCTGGACTTCCCCGATCATCGTGAGCTGCTGGCAATGTTCTCACAGGTAGAGTGAAGTCACCATTTTTATAAATAAATCAATTGCAAATAAAGTTAAAAAACCTAATGTCTATCTAATGTACAGTAATATGCTACTATGCCAACCCGGGCCACGGCAGATTGACCTCATGCCCCCTTCTATGCATGAGGAGTCCAATCTGCTTCTTTTCACCTGACGGGTGAATTTCTCTCCAACACGTTGTATTTATTGTCATAATTTGTCACAACAGTAGTAGTAGGCTTTGTCCAATAAGGTCCAAAGCTTTAAATAAAGTCTTGAAAGAAGCATTTTGATGATGATTGGGGAATGACCTGTCGTCATCAAATGGGGGGTGGTACTGCAACACTTATGTATCTATATATAAGAAAGATCTAGCAGTGGAAAAAGCTGATTTACAAGCTCACATCACAATGTAGATTGAGCTTAAACAAAAGACACACACGCATGAACCTGCGCACACACCCACCCACACACACACAAGGAGGGATGTCATGCTCTGTTTAATGATGCTCATCATGTCAGTACGCAAGTTTTTCTGTTTGCTTCTTTGAATAGGGGCGGATGTAACATGTCCATTTGGGGGGGCAAGAGAACATGTTGGAGGGGCAAGAAAAAATGGTATGGGTGTGTATGGGTCGCACCCATACCATTTTCAGTTACATGACTTTTATTATGCAATTAAGCATCAATAATAACATCAGTTGTTGTTGAAGTTGCAACAGACATGGAGCATACATAAAGATAGAGTTCTGACTCAGAGAGTTTTCTGTTTTTTCTGATTTCTGTTTTCAATGATGAAATGCTGTTGGTCTACAGTAGTGGTGACACAGCTGTAGTTAGTTAGTAGCAGTAGTAGTGCTTCACATCATTTTAAATATAAGCACTTTAATTTCTTGGGTATCTTGGGTTGTTTTGGATGCAATCATGTTTGGTGGGGCAGTCAGGGCATTTAGGGGGGCATTGCCCCCCATGCCCCTGCCTAGATCCGCCCCTGTCTTTGAATTAACACAGAGTTGCATCAGTACCCACTAGACCACTTTCTCTCACCTGTCTAGCACCCGTGGAGCCTGAAACGCTAACCATCTGCCTGGCAATTTCTAAAAAAAATGAGGAGAAACGGCTAAATTGTTATCCAACAGGTGCAAATGCATTAATAGGATGATAGTAATGATTCCTCTCTCTCTGTGCAACAGGTTGGCTGTAATTGCTTCACAGTGGAGGATGAGGAGTTGTCCCATAATATGGGTACTGCTCTCTACCCAGAGTAAGACACACACACACACACACACACACACACACACACACACACACACACACACACACACACACACACACACACACACACACACACACACACACACACACACACACACACACACACACACACACATACACACACCAGGGGCGGATCTAGGCATAGGCATGGGGGGGCAATGCTCCCCTAAATGCCCAGTCTGCCCTCCAAAACAACCCAAGATATCTCAGTGCTTATATTTAAAAGTATTTTAAATACTTTGGTATGGGGGTGGCTTCATCGCCCGTGGCGCGAAGCGGGCGATGAAGCGGATATTGGCTGATTCCAGAATCACATTTTTTACCTCAGCAAAGGTAGGAAGTAGGAAGGCAGAGAAATCGTTCAGTGGAAAGGGCATGGCCATTTCACGTTTTAACTTTGTAAACTAAATACCGTCATTTCCGGACTATAAGCCGCACCTGAATATAAGCCGCACCAGCTAAATTTGGGGGGAAATACTGATTTTTCCTTGTATAAGCTGCACCAGACAATAAGCTTCATGTTAAAGCACCATTGGTGGCCGTTACCTGTAAAAATCCATAGATTGGCCGCACCGTTGTATAAGCCGCAGGCTCAAAAGCATGTGGAAAAAGTAGCGGCTTATAGTCTGGAAATTACGGTACTTGTGAGAGCTGGCTATTAACATTATTAACGCTGCACTGCTGAGATCAAAGATCAGTTGTCATGCTGCCATGCTGGGCACCGAGGCACTGCGAGGTTATATATTTGTCCATTTTGAAGAGTTGACTGGTGACATTGTCATGTTTTACTTAAACTGACAGGACATTCCTAGTTGCATTTTATGGTCTTCAATGGGGCATGAAGCAATGCAAATAATTCAGTGCCAACACGCCTGTAACTGTCTGTCAGACATAAATGAACAACACAAGTTGTACAAACATATCAGAGATTTACACCGTGCTTGATGAATGTCAAAAGTCACAATAAAGTGAGTTAAAGATCCCCATAGCTCAAAATGTAAACATTGCTTGATGCTGCTGCTGTTTACCTGCAGGCATACACGTGCTTTGGCCTGCAGACGGTCCAGAGCTTTATTGTTGTCAACAAATCATTGTCGTTGGGCGTAGGGTTAGAGTTCACGGCACAGCAGTCTCCAACGTTTCAAAGGCACGGTTGCAAGTTTTAATAATTAACCCCAAAAAAGGTTTGTGACTGCTGTTTGTGTTTTTTGTTTTGAGATCATTCAATCAATGAATTAATGCATATAAATGGCACTCTGGACCAAAAGGGGATGGGGAAGGCTGGCAAAATTGCACCAAAACGATATGATACAAAGTCAAACAATACGATACGCTATTTTATGTTTACATACTGATATACTATTTCACTATTTTTAAAGCTGGGGTTTTCAACAGGTGTTCTGGGAGGATTCCAGGTGGTCCCCAGGCTAAATGATGGAAAGTTGTATAACCAGGTGTAACTCTTTGAGAGCATAAACATGAAACCAAATGGACCCTTGCGACTCCATTTGGTTACATGTTTACACTCTCAAGAGTTAACATACTCATCTGAATTAGCCCAAGTCTACACAACTAGAGAATGTAGAAGATTACCGGTAATGTCATTTTGATCTGTATGTTTACAAGTGTTTGTGGCTCAAATGCTGAATAAATAGTAGGCCCTGGAATGAAAAGGTTTGAAAACCACTGTTTAAGGAAATAAAATCGATATTTTGTTACAGTTACTATATTGATATTGTTACGCTCCTGTTCTGTCTTGTCTCTCCTCAGTGTGTCCCTCATAAACCATGGCTGTGTACCTAGCGTCGTTGTCACATACAAAGGAGTGGCAGCAGAAATCCGAGCGGTGCAGGACATGAGGCCTGGTGATGAGGTGAGGAGACAGCTGCATGTGTGTGTGGACAGGGGGGACAAGGTACCGTATTAACTGTTACAAGGGAGGGTAGGGGACGAGATGTGATGTGATTTGATGTGTGGACCCCTGAAGGGGGATGTTTTTTTGTTTAGGGTCCAGACAGAGGAGTAGTAGTTACAAACACAACAGCTGACTAAAGAAGTGTGTTATTTTTGGACACGGCCACCATGTGAGCCAGCTGGTCAGTTTCTTAGCCACCAACTTAAGTTTAAAGCTGTCGTCTCTATTTTGGACGTGGGCGAAAGTTCCCAAAGATTTACAACCAGGTTGAGTTTCCAAACCGGGGAGTGTCTTCTAAGCCAGCTGGGCATCTCTTATTGCAGTATCGACACCGTAAATACAATTCAAAGAAATAAAATATACATTACCAGTACATACAGTAGAATAGATAACATACCTTTTAGACACTCCGGATAATAAACAACTCCTTGATCTCAGATATGATCGCGAAGTACAATCCGTGTGTGTGTGTGTGTGTGTGTGTGTGTGTGTGTGTGTGTGTGTGTGTGTGTGTGTGTGTGTGTGTGTGTGTCTGTGTGTCTGTGTGTCTGTGTGTCTGTGTGTGTGTGCGTGTGTGTTCCTTCGTCTTCCAAAGGTGTTGATCAGCTACATAGACCTTCTGTACGCAACAGAAGACAGAAACGAGCGGCTACTGGACTGTTACTACTTCACCTGTGACTGCCAGGAATGTAAAACTAGGTCCAAAGTAAGTAATAAAAGCAAAACAAAACAACAGACAAAAACAGAGAGAAAACACAACAAGCGAACATTATAAACCTGGGATTCCGTAAACCGTGTCAACTCGAAAACCCAAAAGGGAGATTTGCTGTCTGTACAGGACCCAAATGTGCAAAAATACAATATTATTATTAAAGGAGAATTCAGTCAATTGGGTGATTTGTAAAAAAAAAAAAAAAAAAAAAAAATGGACCCTCATGGACCCTCACCCCAAATGGACCCTCATGGGTCCATTTGGTTTCATTTTAACACTCTCAAGAGTTACATACTGTATCTGTAAGGGTCCATTTGGTTACCAACTGTCCATCATTTAGCTGGGGACCACCTGGAATCCTCTCAGGGACCACTGGTGGTCCCCGGACCCCCTGTTGAAAACCCCTGCTGCTTCTGCTTTGTTTTCCTCTACCAAAACTGACACTAGGGTTTGTTTGTTTTTACCCCCAGGGGCTCACTGGGGGGAGGGATGAACTCACAGAAAAACACACAAAATGTGATAATTAATCACTTAAAAAAGTGAAACCACTGAATATACCTTTATTCATGTAAGCCCTAGTTTTTCAGAAAATTGGGAATTGATGATGAACAATGAACAAAACAGTTAACTCAACACCACACCCAAGAGCAGGCTTGCCTAAAAGGTAGATCGTGATCTACCAGTAGATCACATAGGCTGTGCTGGTAGATCACATGACAGTCCCTTAAAACGTAGAACATAGGACATAAGCGATTTTAGGCTCTTATAGATCTGTAACTCTCAAGAGTTAAATTATATTTAGATATCTGAATTACGAAATTCTCTAACCTGCGAGAGATTAAACTCAACATCACAAACTGTCAACTCAAAACCCAAATGCTGTTTGCAAACGTCAGTAGTAGCATATATAGAAAAACCTTCCAATTCTCTCCCTCTATTTTTAATTATAAGTTCATTATTCTTATACACTATAGCAGTAAGTAACACCATCATCACTATTTCAAAGCTCAAACTTTCTAGGGGGCCTTGACATTGATTTTCAGTAATGGAACATTCACATTTGACGTGTAGATCTTGTCGAGCCGGTCATTTTGAAAGTAGCTCTCAAGTCAAAAAAGTGTGGGCACCCCTGCCCAAGAGCACAGCAGTATTTATAGAACGTTGGTGACAGAACATAATTATTCAAGCTCAAGTCTTCTTCTCTCCTTGGTCTCAGGACAGTATGAAGCTCAAAGTGCGCCAGCGGAGTGACCCCATCGAGCCGGACGTGGTCAGTAACATGGTCCGTTACGCTAAGAAGATCATCATAGAGTTCCGAAAAGCCAAGGAGGAGGATGAGAAATATATCCTTTTACGCAAAGTTAATATCTATTTGCATAAATAAATATATGCAAATATATACTGTATATACTGTGCGTCAGTTGCCTTATAGAGTGCATATTTACTCTGGCAAATTGGCATTATTTCACTTAAATCGGTTGAAAGTATAAAATAGCATGAAGAGTCTGAGTACCTTTAATAGCTCTACAGGTTCAGTGGCATTGCATCCTTGACTCTCTAGCACCCCCTAGCGAGTTGCTGGACATGTGTGAAATGTACGTGAAGAAGATGGGAACAGTGTTTGAGGAGTCCCATGTTTACATGCTCCACATGTACTACCAGGCCATGGGCGTGTGTCTCTACATGGACGACTGGAAGGGTGCCATCTACTATGCTGAGAAAATCATCAAACCTTACAGGTAGGAAACCTGTTGCAACTGGCCGGTATATATCTGTCTCCAGAATCGATAAATAGCCAAATCACCCAGTGTGTCATACCCTTACATAAATGCATTGTAACTGAGATTTACTGTACCTGCAGGAGGCTGTCAGTGTGTCAGTAAAAAGGCTGCCTTTATTTGTATGCCCTTATAGTTAGATGGACGGTATCTTAGATGCTGGCTGGAGGAAGCTTTGGAACTAGTTAGTAAAATTTATAGTTTAGGCATTTACTTAATGTAAATCACTCTGGATTAGCATTAATCCAGAACGATTTACATTAAGTAGAAACATTGCAGTACATCATATGCATACAGATTATTTGAAATTACAAATTACATTTACAATTTAAGCAGAATATAATTTACAATGTATGCACAAAAACCCCAAATATATATCAAAAATTGAGTGCTACTGCAAGTGCTATGGGTTGATATGTAATACAAGTGCTGGAAGGCCTGGAATGGAATCTGAAGAGGTGTGTTTTCAGTCTGTGGTTCTGATTGCTGCAGGAAGTGCATTCCGTAGTTTTGGAGAGTTTTGAACTGTGTGTGCAGCGACCGGGAGTAAGCTTGGGTCTAGTGTTATGACTAGGTAACTCCTTCTTATCAATCCAAATAGTGCTTACCGCTCTAGGGCAACATACATAATATTTGTGCAAAATCCTCCTTGTGCCTGTGCAGTGAGATGTATCCACCATACTCTCTGAATGTGTCCTCCATCTACCTGAAGTTGGCCAGATGCTACGTGAACATTGACAAACCACTCATGGCCACCAGCTCTCTACAGAAGGTATTGATTTTATCACAATATCCTGAAAGACTTCCAGTGGGTGGCACCATTTTTTTTTCACAAAAGTGAATAATACAACATTGTGTGTCTACCTGTGTGCGCGTGTCTATTTACAGGCTAAAGCCATCATGGAGGTGGCTCATGGGAAGGATCATCCGTACCTACAAGATATAGATAAAGACATGGCAAAGCTCACGTTGCAGAAAACAAGGGAAGCAGACAGGAAAACTCAGTGTGAGATCATGTCAAGGTTTTAAAGACAAAAGAGAAGAAAAAAGTGCCTTTTTTACATTTGGATTATCATTAAAATCATAGTATTTTGTGATTTCTGAGGGGGCCACTTGCAATATCCTCATGGCCAGCAGCTTGAGAATCACTAACTTACCATGCACATTGTGTCTTTTGTGTATAAAGTTTGGTTACATAAGTCATATAAAGAGAGAGAGAGAGAGAGAGAGAGAGAGAGAGAGAGAGAGAGAGAGTTGTGATTGTATGACAGAGAGGGGGATCATGTGTACTGTATCTGTGCAAAGAATACCATTTTAATTATGTGGGCCTATTCTTGAAGTGTGCCGTAAACACTGTGACTATTTAATTTATTTACGGTATGCAAACTGAGCCAGGGGTAGGGCTCCATAAACAGTATGCTTCTGCCGCGTCTCCCTTTTTCGGCATCTTGTATGGACACTGCTGTCAAATAAACTTGACAACTTATTGTGCCTAGCTTTTTTTAGCTTGTGCTTTTTCAAAATATAACACTAGTCTTGTGTATTTTATTGTTCAGAAGTGCTAAAATATGAAGAAATAAATTCTAAAAATCTAATTTTGTTACAAATTGCCTCTGCGAGTACGCATTTTTTGGTTACAGATAGTTTGTTCTGATTCCATATAAAGCAATTTTCTATACTGTACATGTTCTACTTTTTCCTAACCGTATATATGATGATGTATTATATTTTTATGCATAGAAGTGTATATCTGTTTGTCCTTAAATGTTTTGATGTAGTGAAAATGGCGGACCCTTAAGTAAACTCTGATAGTCTTATAGTGTCTTTTCATTTTTTTTTCTTTAGCAGATTTTGTATGGACCTGTACTTTCCTTGAACTGTACCCATTCTGCAAACTGTTAATAAAATCAAACAAGTAACCTTCCACTTGTACCCATAGAGCTATATGTAGATTTTTGTTGTCTGGCTACATGACCATGATGACCTTATCTCTGACACAATCTCTAAATGTACAAGCAAACAAATTCAACCACCCAAATTCCCCTGAGTTGTATTGTATTGTACCACACAGTGTTGGGCAATATAACTTAGGAGTGTAATATCGTTTCTTTACTCATGAAAAAGTAATAACATTACATTACTTATTACTAAAAATCAAAGAATAACGTATTAAATATTAGAATATTACCTTCCTAAGTTCCCCCCTTCCACCCGCAAAGGAATAGAGATGTACAACACATCTGTTTAGTGACAACATGCGACAACTGTGATAACTTGTTTATGTCATGTGCGCAAAATCATTTGATAGCTTCTAAATCTGTTTTCATTCGCAACAAGCTCAAAAGTAATGAGGTATGTTTTGGCAGAGTAACACATTACTTATTAGTTATTATTACACATTTTGACACATTCTGCTTGAAAAGTTAATAACTGATCAATGTCACACTACTCTGTGAAACGAAAATAAAACAAACAAATTGTTGTTCATTGTATTTGAGGCTATACCATGCAGAGTGGAGAAAACAAAATGTGGGGGGCTGCCCAGTGGCCTATAGTGGTCCAAGCACCTGCCATGTGCTCTGACAGTGCATGTTTGAGCTCTATTCACACTACCATGCCAAGGGGAAACAGCTTTTAAAGTGGTGTGAGTGGGTACTTGTGAGTGTTGCATATTTCCATATTTCCTTTTTTTTTTTTTTTTTTTTTTTTTAATATTATTTTAGGGCTACACAGCGCGTGTGTATGGTGGTAGCCTATACAAGGATATACTGGAGGCTCTCTGCCATAGCCCTGATAGCAGGGGCAAAGAACCAGATGCAGGGGTGTAGTGGAGGGGGGACGCGGGGGGACGGCGTTCCCTCACTTCTCACATCTAAAATATTCTTGGGGCAAAAGTAGGCCTATGTTTTTTGTCTTGTCATTACTTTTATGGATACAATTAGGCACTGTAAACAATCGTTCTCAATATGCTATACTTGTTTTAATAGCGTGTCTGTGTGTGTTGCGCAAGTGCACGCACCAAATGCAAGTGCGCATGCACGTGTCATAAAGGGGAATTCCACTCATTTTCAATATTTTACTATGTCATTAATATACCTTAGAGATTTTGTGTTTCCTAGAAATGGAGGTCTGAAAAAAATCATTTGGTGAAATACATCTTGATGACATCATCAAGATGTGTTTCACCATGTTGATGAGTTTCCTTTTTTCTGAGAGCGTACAAATGGAAACAAATGGACCCGCTGGGGTCCATTTGGTTCACATTTGTACACTCTCAGAAAAAAATAAATAAAATGGGTGGATTTCCCCCACTTCTAAAAGTCCCACACTACACCACTGACCAGATGTGCTGTGTGGATGTATTAGTGATGTCGTGTATATCATTTTTCAACAGCTGGTTGAATTCATTCAGGTGTCACTACAGGAAGACCATCTTGGGCCCTTTTGGTGATGGAGGTGTGAACTTCTCACACTTTAGTTCCTGTGTGATCTTAGTGGAACTCTTCACATTGGGGACAACAGCAGCTAAAGTCTTTAACACTCTCTGTGTTCTTTGTGGCGTTAGGGAGCCCTACAATACAATAGGACCGCAATAGGGCCGCTGTTGGCAATGGCATACAGTACATTGGTAAACCTCACATCTATAGCTAGTCTGGTAACCATAAAACTGCCAGATCTCTCTGTAAATTGGGTCTGGCATGCCTCAGTAAGTTTGAATTACATGTCCCACAGGCCAAAATTGTGAGGGACCAATCACAAAGCAATACCAAAGCAGACCAGCAGGCTGTGCACTTGGTCCTAGTCTAGCCCTAGCCCAGCACTAGACTCGCTATAAGCAGTGGACCAGGGCTAGTCCTGGTCCTGGTCAAGAGTCCTGGTCTTTAGCTCTAATCTAATGTGAATTATGGATTAGAGATAGGCTAACAATGTCACCTGCTCTCTGCAACATGGATGCATTGCTCATCATATGCTCATAGTAGGCCTATATGACTAATTGACTATGCATTAGTCAATATTAGATTCTGCAGTTGACTCTATTATTGCCAGATTTTAAACTCGTGTATGACTAGCCAATGGTTCCACTTTAAGGAGTGTGTCAGCTCAAATAGCCTAGTCGCGGACCATGCAGTTGGTGGTGGATGGATTGTCTTCTACTCTATTTCTATTGGTTAATGTCTTCATGCAGTGCGATGATGACTGGTGTGAGTGACAAATGAGTGCCACTCACTTACCTTTTATTACAACTAATGCATGCATTTGCAGCGGTCTGCGGTTTTTCAACCATCAATACGGCTATTCATCAATAATACCCAAATTGCTTTGGAAGGAAGGAAGGATGCAGAGGAATGCAGAATCCATCAAGAACAAGACATCAAGAAGAGACGCATGCCCTGCACGCAAGTGACGTCACAATGCTGTTGTGAGTGTGAGAGCAGGGCATCACATTCACATTCACCAATAGTAACCAGCTAGCTTAACGACGCTAGCCAGCTATGTACACTAGTGTCCGCTACACACATCTCGTTTGGGTGACAGAACGGTCGTAGCGGATGATCTATAACAGTCCAGGCTGTGGGAAATGGACACAGTAGTAGCTGCTGCATCTTTTGGATTTGATTGATCACACCCCACGTGATTGTAATGGCGCAAAGCAAGTAAGGTAAGTTGGGTCGGAGGAGGAGGAGGAGGAGAGGAGGTTAGCTTATAGCTCAGAGCCATCTAGTAGACGAGTTGCGACATTAAGGGGTCAGAAACTGAGCTCCTCGCGCAGCCTGAATAGGGACAAACTGGAGTTGGAATCACATTGTTTTCAGCCGAGGGCGGCCCAAATAAGCGCTATTTTGGGGGGTATGTGTGCTACAGTGTGCAACATGACAACTACTGTAAAGTATTTTACAGTAACGACTGAAGTCTCTTTAATGTTTATGTTTTACTATTACCACAGAGCGATCTAAATTAAAGGGAATTAAGATCATTAACGCAAGGTCTGTTGCCTGTTACTTCCAATGCGTTTCTGCCTACTTCCCTGATCCAGGACTTGTCCCTATTTGTTGTCCCCATTCTCAATAAAAGTCTGTGTAGAATAGCCGCCATTGGACCCGTTCTGTGGAAGCGAACGGAGTTGTCATAACTTTTGTCTTATACTCTATGGCTCTAGCTCTAGCTTGCAGCAGCCAGCCGCATTGAGCATCACCACCACCATCATCATCATCTCACCATCACCTATAAGTTCTCCTACAAAACCACTTGTCCAGGATATACAGTTAACTTTAATATAATATGATTACACCATTCATTGCCTTGCCAACCAATAGACCTGGATCTTTGTATGCATTGCTGGCATGCAACTCTGGAAAAATACACAACTAGCAGTCCACCACCTATATATACCCTTGATAATCATGTGCAGCATTCCTGCTGCAGCCTGCAGCATGAATGTTAATAGCACACATTGATCATTTACATACATTCTTCAGTTGCACTCCCACATATTATATGACTCAACGTTTCAGGTGAATTAATATTGAGGTGTAAATGTCATCTTGATCGGATGATGTCTTCCAAGGGGATATTATTTTTTACTTTGTGTGCCTGTAGCTGCAATGTTATTATGGTCATTGGGGTTTGTTGCTGTTGGTTGGGCTACTTTAATTGCAGTTTTTTGGCCATTTCTAGACGTAATTACAGACACATTGGACAAATATTTCTCCTAATAGAAATATTAGGGGGAAAAACAATTGTTGTGTCCATAGTTGTGTGCATGCAAGATGTTAGTTAGCATTATATAATATAAAAACAAAACAAAATAAAACAGTGCCATTGCCAACATTGGGGCACATTTTCACATTTCGCCTTTGTATTTGTATGTTTTCTGTGCTCGTGTGATAATAACCAACCAGCTGCCAATAGGCTCAGTGAATAGTGTGTCTACCCTAAAACCGAGAGGTCGGGGGTTCGATCCCCGGTCGGTTCATACCACAGACCTCAAGGATTTGATAGGGGGTAAGTCTCTCTCTGCATACTAGTGTCATGTCCAGGGGGTGTACTTGTACATCAAGCTGCCTCACACGCTACAGAAACAGGAAATAGGCTATATGGGCCTTATGGCTTGACAAGACTTAGTTATGAGATAATAAATAATACAGGTGCTTTTTGTCTTACTTATGTGATAATAATCCAGGTCCTTTTTTGTGCTGTCCTGCAGTGGGAGGCCTGCATCACTGATGCTCGGTGCAGGCTCTGGTTGGGTGCACTCACAAAGCACTGGGGATGAGTGGGGCCGCAGAGCAGACTGACATCCTGTCAGTGGCAGATGTGGTCCGAGAGAGATGGAAAGTGGTGAGTAAAGCTAGTATATGAAAGAAAGAAACACACGCATTCACAACGCCAACTTAAAACAGCAATTTGACAATCTATCCAAATGGATGCCCAAGCATGTGGGATCATTCTGGACTTTCCACAACCTGCCTGTGCCAAAGCAAGGGAAGGTGATTTATTTTATTTTAAATGTGTTGTTTTTACTCACATGATGTTACACTGCATTCAGACTTGGATGGAGCAGTGCGATTGCATACATGCGAATACGAGAAGTTGCACGAACGGACGCAACGCAGCAGAAAAGGGGCAAACCAAGGCGATACATAAATATATATTCAGATTTGGACGCAGCTTTAGAAAGCCTCCACATGGATCCGGCATTTTTATCCTCAAAATGAGACAAACTGCCAACTCAGAGTCATTATAATAGTCTACCGAAAGTGAGAACATCCTGTGACGATGTATAGCCTAGCCTCAAATATGGACGGCTGTCACTTCTGTGTCTGGCGGAAGTAACCTGTCTTGTAAGCACATGCATTTTAATTTATACTTGACCTAAGGATTAACGCCAAACAACACAAAAGCAAAACACAAAACAAGTCATTTGTTTCTGTTCTGTAGAGTTTTCAAACTTTTTGATACCAGGGCACACCATTTATTCAGCATTTTAATTGAGCTACGGACCACCATTTGAGGACATTTTAGCCCCTCCAAAACTAAAGATTTCTTTTGTTTTGTCCACAATACCAGGCTGGATTTGGGAAACAAAATTGTAAAAAAGTGTAAAAATGAAACCAAATGGACCCTTGCGGGTCCATTTGGTTTCATTTTTACAGTTACATCTGGTTAACCAACTTAGCTGGGGACCAACTGGAACCCTCTCAAGGGCCAGTGGTTGAAAAATTACATGTTGTCACAATTAAACATAAAGTAAGGTCGATATGGCACTCCGACTATCAAGCAAATAAAGACACAGAACTTCATCTCCAAAATGTTGCCTACCCCTGGATTAGATGACCCGTTCTCATTTATGCTTCTTGCTCCTCTTGTGTTTCTACAGGTGAAGAAGATAGGTGGGGGAGGGTTCGGCGAGATCTACGAGGTCTTAGACCAGCTAAGCCAAGCCAACGTGGCCTTAAAGGTAGAGTCTGCTCAGCAACCCAAACAGGTCCTGAAGATGGAGGTAGCTGTGCTAAAGAAACTCCAGGGTGAGCATACAGTAGTGTCCATAGATAATAATAGAAAGCTAATGTACCTGATTGGCTGAGTATTCAGACATTATAAACATCTCTCCCCTAGGTAAAGACCATGTGTGCCGTTTTGTGGGCTGTGGCCGAAATGATCGCTTCAATTACGTGGTCATGGAACTCCAGGTAGGCTTTTCTGTCATGTTTTTTTCCCATTTCCGTTATCACATATAGATAAAGGTAATAGAGGCAACTTTTTAGCCAAACATTAAATTGATATATAGTTATTTTTTTTGCCTTTTTCTCCTCTATGTTGCTTCTATTATGATGTTGCAGCTGTTTCCCTGCAGACAGACACTTGCTTCGTTCTGCAGACGGTCCAGAACTTTGTTGTTGTCAACAAATTATGAAAACAAAGCATTCGTCATTCGGGGCTCAGGAAAGGCGGTGCTAATTTGTGAGGGGTGGGGGTTGGGGTGAGGCAGTGTTTTAGGCAATCAACAGCACAGCAGTTTCCAGCAGGGTGGTGTTAGATTCTGTTTTTAAACAAATCTGTTTACAAACACAGAGTTTGTGCACATTAAAGTCACTGCGCAGCTCTATACATTAATGATTTATAATACTGTATGTTAACACTGTTTTTCACACCATGCAGGGGAGGAATCTAGCAGATTTGCGCAGAACCATGACCCGTGGCACCTTTTCTACCTCCACCACACTGAGGCTTGGCAGACAGATTCTGGAGGCTATTGAGAGTATCCATTCTGTTGGCTTCCTGCATCGTGACATTAAACCCGTAAGTTGGCCTGCTGTTCAGAATCAGAATAACAAAGGAAATGGGCACAGATAGGGGGATGACTTGGCTGAATTTGTATGCCGTTGTGAATATTATTCGTCATTGCCACAAAGTGAATATCTGTTTCTCACACACACACACACACACACACACACACACACACACACACACACACACACACACACACACACACACACACACACACACACACACACACACACACACACACACACACACACACACACACACACACAGTCGTCACGGCCGGCCCACAACTGATTTGAGTCATTTTGGATTCATAGAGGCCAGCATGTAGGCAATCAACAAAATCGACGCATTGAGAGCTTAGCACTTGGCTATTTTAAGATTACAGAATTTCAAGTCACACTGGCAATATTTTCAGAAGCGCATTCCATGAAATTCACCCAATTTCAGGTATTTCTCAAAGCAAAAAAATTAAAGCCTTAATCTGCAATTTATTCCGCCTGGTTGGCACCATGTGGATTGTGGAACCATACTAGGAACAATACTAAAACAAGACAATTGTCATATTGTTTTGACAGTTTAGGAGGGGCTGCCTTTGATAAGTGAGATTTAACATGGCTGAGTTTCAACTATGCTTACTTTAGTTGTACAACGTTGTGCCACAATAACCTGATTTTCAATCTGTGTACATCTGTGTCTTTAAATCCTCCAGTCTAACTTTGCCATGGGCCGGCTAGCCAGCACATGCAGATGCTGCTATATGCTTGATTTTGGCCTGGCCCGTCAGTTCACCAACTCCTGCCAGGAAGTCCGTCCGGTAAGTGTTTGGGATTGTCCCTACTTAAAGAGCACTTTGTATGTCCAGGTTTTGTTTGGTTACCAAGTTACCAACCAACATAGGGCCCTTGATATTTGGAGTGGTCAAAAGGCTTTGCCCACTTATGGCCACGCGTCCAAACTGGAAATTTACCAGTGGAATATGCTAGGATAGGCCTTGGGTTTTGTCTGCATTATTATACAAATGCAGTAATGTAATTAACAGTTCATTAAATAAAAAATTAAGTTCCAAACAAAACGATGGGCCTTGGAAAGGCAGAATGTGTTTATATTTGGTTGTACAGTATGTCAAAATCCTTCGTAGAGACTCAACAATGTCATGTTTATGTGAATTACAGTAGAAATGAAACTTATGTGTTGCTATGTTGTTCACCTTTGGAATTACGTGTAAACATTTCTTCAGACCAGACTCGCGATTAGGGATGTCCTGATGCCACTTCTTTTCATTTCCGATCCAATCCCGTGACCACGGGATTGGATTAGCTGATACCGATACCAAATATTGATACCAGAGAAGAATATATATATTGTATAATTATAATAATAATAAAAAAAGAGTAAAAGACCAACCGGGAATAGCACACTCCTCACTCAAATGTGCATTTGGGCAAATACAAAGGAAACTCCACATGACCCAACATTAATAGTGGCCATAGTGTCAAACCCTACCCCTGTGTCTGATCTGTGGTTAGACTGGTATATTTGCCAATATATGATCCGGTAAATTACAAATAAGGGGCCATAGGGATACTTTTCCGGTGCCCATAAAGTATTTACTTATACCGATATGATGACACCGATAGGGGGCAAAAAAGGGCCGATCTGATAATTTTCCTGATAGCGATACAGTATCGGGACATCCCTACTCACGATGTAGCCTCGGTCTTCAGGCTTGCATCCGTGCTGCACGGTTCTCCTGAAAATGTATACCCTGTGGAAACATTATATTTCTCCCTTTGTGTTCACAAAGCTGTTGCAAATGTTTAAAAGATGAAATCCTGTGCACTTCTATAACTGCTTTGTTCGTTGAAATATACAGTATATATATTTTTTTTTCTGAAAATAAGAGTGAAAAAGTAAAGTTGCTAGTGAGGGCTGAAAAGGTTTGTTTCTCTGGGGACTGTAAATGCAGTAACTTCCGCAACTACCGTTCATAGTCTTAAAAGCGCACTCTTTGCCCAGGGTGCTCGCGATGCCGTGGTTTAGGTCCTGGTATTTACTGTTTTTGTTGTTACAGCTTAGTGCCACATAGCACAACCTTATCTTTGTAATGAGCTTTTCTTGTTATGCATTATTAAATTTCTGTGTCCCATCTCGTCCCTCTTCCGTCCTAGCCCCGTCCCGTGGCAGGTTTCAGAGGCACTGTGAGATATGCTTCTGTCAATGCACATAAGAATAAGGTGAGCTTAATTTGGAGCCAATCAATATGCTGCTTTGCGGTCTTTATAATTGTGCCATCTCATGGCCTGTTTCTCAACTGTGGCACTTTTTTCTACTGCTGCTCACCCTGTCTGTGTGTCTGAATCTGTAGGAAATGGGTCGCCATGATGACCTCTGGTCTCTCTTTTACATGCTGGTTGAGTTCATGGTTGGACAGCTGCCCTGGAGGAAGGTTAAAGACAAAGTATGTTGTTCTTTGGCTTTGTCGTTTAAAACAGTGGTTTTCAACCAGTGGCCCGGGGACCACCAGTGCTCCTTGAGGACAGAAAGTTGGTTAACCAGATGTAACTCCCTTACGGGTCCATTTGGTTTCATGTTTACACTCTGAAGAGTTAAAATATCCATCACCTGAAGTCTACACAACTAGAGAATGTAGTAAGAATGGATTTTTTCTCAGTTTGACTGATTTGTTTTCCAAAATCCAGCCGGTATTGTGGACAAAAGCAAAAGTTTTTGGTCTTTGGGGCTAAAATGTCATCAAATGACCGCCCGTGACTCAAATACTGAACAAACAGTGGGCCCTGGTATGAAAATGGTTGAAAACCACTGGTCTAAAAAAAATGTCGAGGGTCACAGTAATGTGTGTCTGATAAATTTCTCTACCTTTTCTCTACCTCCCCTCACACTCCGTAGGAACAAGTAGGAAATCTCAAAGAGACATACGATCACCGACTTATGCTTAAACACCTTCCCTCCGAGTTCAGTCACTTCTTGGATCACATCTTAACTTTGGACTATTTCACCAAACCGGACTATCAGGTAGACCCCCACTATCATCCCAACACATACAGTATGCAGTACCTTCTTGTGTTTTTTCTTCCTCCTCCTCCTCCCAGATTAATGCAGTGTGTGTTTTGGCTTCTTGGCAGCTCCTGATGACAGTGTTTGAAAATGCCATGAAGAGCCACAACGTGTTGGAGAATGACCCGTACGACTGGGAGAAATGCGGCACAGAGGATTTGCTGACTATCAGTGGCTCAGCGACCACTCAGCAGCTGACCCGCCTTACGCCGGCCTACATGGGGTACAAACAGCTCTGTTATGTTGGCTTCATGTATCCTATATTGTTAGGGAGATGTCTGTTGTTACTTCATAATGTCAAAAACAGCCATAAATTCTAGCAAGGAAGGACAACAATTGCTCTATTTATTTAAAAGCAACATTTCAATTGTCTGCTAAACATTACTTTTGGCCATCTTCCCTTCCACACATACTGTGGCTTGTTTTTAAACGCTATTGTTCCATTGTCCAAACAATGATAACTTAAAGGGGTATTTCACTTTCGAAAAAACGTTTTTGTTGGAGTTTTTTGTGGACTGATTTATAAACTGTCTGGGGTGTTCACATGAGCCTGAGTAGACCATAAAATGACCAAGCGCTTTTAAAGCGAAATATCCCTTTAAGCTGTCATTATTTTGAAATTATTTTAACCCATTGTGGACTATCCCGATTCTAAAAATGTCTTCGAAATACTGACCTAATGTATTGAAAAACTTCAAATAATTATATAACACCATCATTTTTTGTAATTTTTGGATACTGTACAATACATACTGTACAGAACCACTGGAGGGGTTCCTGTCAACTAACAATGGGTTAAAGTGTGAGTTAATTTGTAAAAGTGTAGATGAAAATATTCCCTGAAGAAAAAGCTTGATTTTTGATTTATGTGTTTATTAACCACACTGTTTTGCTAAGCTAGCATTTACTTATTTAGTGTACTTATTAGGCATGCCTCGATGCCACTTTTTTCATTCAAGATCTAATCCCGAAAACATGTCTGTGTTTGCTGATACCGAATACCGACATCCATGTTGTGATCTTGGATCATTAGACTAGTCCACCCCTTTCCCCTGTAGTTAAGACTTGTAGAAATAAGGGCCTGATAGCAATACTTTTTCCGATATCGATACGGGACAGTATCGATATCGGACAGTCGACAGTCGACAATCGACAGTCTCTAGTAATTATTCAGGTACAAGTTAAGTTGTTTGTGACTTTGTACAAAATGTAGCTGAACATCCACAACCTCTAAATATTAGGTACTAGTACTGTCTGTTTATGTGCAACACTTTGCCATTTTGCCAGTTGTATTGCCTTTACCTTAGTCAGAGTTCAACCTGCTTCAGTGCTTTGGTACACCCAAGTGTCAGTGGTACAGTACATGACTTTTTCAAATTATCTCATTGGCAAAGATCCTCTCGAGGAACGGCTTTGCTCTACTTTGTGCTCTGTGAGAGTCAGACAGCAGACACACAGTGACCTTCTCTCCTCTCCTGTTTCTTCCTCCAGCATGGCCAACGCCTCGGTGCTGCCTGGGGCTGAGCTGCAGCGCGAGAACACAGAGGACGTCCTGCAGGGAGAGCGCCTCAGTGACGCCGACAACTGTCCCCCCATCCCCACGCCCACCACGCCTGGGGCCGACGTCTGGGAGGAGATGGACCGCAACCGCAACCAGAAGCAGCAGGTTGTCAGGAAGGTCAGTGGTTTAGTGCTCTATGAAAAAAAAACATTCTCTCATATTTATCACACTTTTCTGGTCTTAAAGGAGCATTCAGTGATTTAGGTGATATGGAAAAAAAGAAGAAGAAAAAAAAAAAGGTCCCCGCCCTGATAACATGTGCACATGCACACACACACCACAGTGGTGGGGGGTGGGGGGCAAACTGAAACTAGGGTTGTTCACTTAACCTGACTCTGCCAGATTGCGGTAGTAGCAGTAGTTCACAAGTTCCCTTCTCCTACCTTGATCTGGGAACTCCTAAACAGAAACTATGTGGACAACAGCGGAACAAAATATGATTTATCCAACATAATACAACACAGTAACTACTAACTACCTGTTAGGTAGTTAGTAGTATTGTTAAGTTGTTGTTTACATTTGCGCAGTGGCACAGCTTCGATGTCATCAGTCCCATGTTGATCCCGCCTCTGGCAGCCGTATTCGGATGCATATAGCTCCGACCAGATTTTGCCTGGACTGCATTGGGTCTGCCCCAGTGTTTCCAGATGGGAGTAGTAGAAGGAACGCACTGCTGCCCCCAGATGGTGGAGTCAGGCTAGTGTTCATTGGGGAGCGGAAGGAACTCCTTATACGGTCAGCACACTCTCTAGTAAGGAGGATTATCCCAAAAAAGAAGACAAAATAATTATATTTGAATTAAGTGAAATCACTGACTATACCTTTAATACCCCCTTTCAGCTAATTTTAAGGCCTGGCTTTATCCCAATGTACACCTGTACATCTGTCCCTATGTCTCTTATGTTTAGCGTATCAACAAGGGGGCGCTGTTTCACCAATACAGAGTACACACACAGCACCAATCAGTTCAGGTGCGATTTTTTTCCCCCTTCTCTTTCACCAAACCTTCTTTCTCTAGTTTGAACTTGATATGAATTATGTTGTTGACTTAGCAAAGTGTCATCACACATGTGATGAGGTCAGCACAAGTGGATATGGCAGAATTTAGGCCAAGGAGTGTTTTTTATGCAAAACCCCCTAGTTTGGCAAGTCACATAAAGTATGATGAAGTCTGACCTCATTCTGTGTGTGGACCTTAACTTTTATATTGCTAATAATCTGTATCTAATCTATAGTTATCTCACACCGCTTTGTACAGTCACAATTGTACTTAAGCGTTTGAATTATGATGCACTGACACTCTTTACCTCATATCATTGCTCTTGTTGTTGGTCAGCTTCCTCGTCCCATGTGACGATGTGATTTGTAAATCCAACTCCTTTTGCTTCCATTAAATGCACTATCTTCCGTGCGTTCTATCTCAAAAGCATCCATTGCTGATCACGCAGCCCTGACGCACAGCCTATTTTCTGATGTCTATCGTGTCATCCTCTCGCATTGTTGCTGACATCTCATTGTTTGTATTGACAGCTAAAGTGTAGCAGCTAATGCTAACAGTGTCTGCTGCTGTCATAATAACATCCTGTGTCATGAATGAACCCGGATATAACTTGGCAGCGTTTCATAGTGGTCACCAAGTTAATGTCCAACTGAATAGAATAGATGTCATAACAGGTCCTCTCACATTTTGGGTGAGTCGCTCCGTGGATATTATCCTTTCTGCAAATTCAATTGCAGTTGCTCCAAACCTCGAGTTTACAACTAAATGTTTGTCGTTAATCAGGCTTCTGATTAACCATATAATGCCTTCTTGCTGCATTACTAACTTCTTGCCATTCTATTCTACACCCTGAAACTGCATTTTTTCAGCCTCTCAATAATACAACTTGAAAAGCATGCCTTTTATTCTGGTGAATGGCTGTCTACCTACATATGCAAGTCATCATGAACATGCACATTCATCCAATTTAGGAACAATAAAAATAAAAACAATAAAAACCCAGGGATCTCTGCATGTTTTGTGTATTTCATGTTGGATTTTCATAGGCTCACAGGTTGGCAACTTAAAGAAAACACATTAAATAGTTGAATGTCACAGTTTATCCCAGGAATAGCAAAAAAGAGTGGTTGAAGTACTTAGTTTAAGGCAATGTAAGTGTATTTTAAACAGTTGGTATATTGATTTCAAATCATTGCATCGTATCGGATCGCCAGAATAACCTAATATGGTCCATGTATAGTATCATATCGTATCGTCAACCATGTATTGTGATACATGTCGAATCGCTGTTAAAACGTTTCGTTACGACTAGTCTATAATCACTGTTTGCTCCGCTGTCATTTATGGTTAATCCATCCGTTCTGCTCAGGTGGTGAGTGAGGACGAGCACAGTGCAAATCAGGGAAACCAGAGTCCCAACACCGGCTCTGTGCAGAGCTCCCCCAGACGTGTCCGGTCTGAGACCATGTTCCTGGACCGCGCTGCCCCGCTGCTGCGCAGGATGAGACACAGCCAGAGCCTGGCGTTTGAGAAGAAGCTGGCGCCCGAACCCAAGCCCACCATAGAGCGCTTCTTGGAGGCCTAGTGAGTTGTTCTGTTTTAACTCATTCTGTCCTGACACTAGATTCTAGCATCTGGCGTTAGATTGTAATTTTTGAGACTAGATTCTAGTTTTTGATGCTACATTCTAGTTTCTGACATTAGATTCTAATGTCTAACAATTATAGATTATAGTTTCTGACACTAGATTGTGGTTTCTGATGCCAGATGCTAGTTTCTGACACTAGAGTGAATCTAATTTCTGATTCCAGATTTAAGTTTCTGACACTAGATTATAGTTTCTGAAACTAGATTCAAGTTTCTGATGCTAGATTCTAGTTTCCGACTCTAGAATCTAGTTCCGGACGCTAAAATCTACAGTAGTTTGTGGTGCTAGATTCTAGTTTCCGGCAGTAGGTTCTATTTTCCGACACTAGATTCTAGTTTCTGATGATAGATTCTAGTTTCTGACACTAGATATAACACAATATCTGGTGTCAGACACTAGATATTAACATAATGCTTAGAACACCAAAACATGTTACAGTACCTAACATTTTTGAACCATGTGTAAATAAATGTGGGAGTGGAACTCACAACCTGACCTCTGACCTCTCCTCTCAGCCTCAAACAGCACCCCGTCCTCTCCCAGGTGGGGGAGAAATCCCTCCCCGAGAGGCGTCCCGGCGACGAGACGCCCGTCCGCGATGAAGAGCGCACGGCGGCGGCCACCCCCGACCAGGAGGACGGCGCGGCCAGCAGCGGCTTCGTGGCGGTCAACCTCAGCCCGGTGCCGCGGGAGGGAGACTCCCAGGAATGGGTGATGCTGGAGTTGGAGCCGGGCAGCAGCTCCGGCGGAGCCACCAAGCCTCCGGCGGACACCCCCGGTCAGGACAAGGCGGACGCCGGGGTCCAGTCCTCGGAACCGGAGAACGGCCAGCCCACCTCGGCTCCCAGCAGCCCTGTGCTGTCGCACCACATGGCCATGCCTGGCACCTGGCTGCTGGGACACAGGAGGCTGCCAGGGATGCTGGGACAGATGCCCTCCGTCCTCCAGATGAACAGAATGGACCAGGTATGGAAGATACGGCATGTTGTCCAATGTGGAACTGTAAGTACCGTAATTTCTGGACTATAAGCCGCTACTTTTTACCCTGCGGCTTATACAACGGTACGGCCAATTTTTGGATTTTCCAGGTTCCAGGTGGGCTCCGCAGACTAAATGATAGAAAGTTGTTTAACCAGATGTAACTCTTTGAGAGCGTAAACATGAAACCAAATGGACCCTGGCGGGTCCATTTGGTTTCATGTTTACACTCTCAAGAGTTATGATATTCACTATCTAATTTAATTAATAAAGAAAACCAGGGGTTCTGTGGGGTGAAGATGTTGTTAAATTGTGAGAAAGTTGAAAACCACTGCTCTAACATGAAGCACCTGACTATAAGCCTGGGGCGGCTTATAGTCAGGTGCGGCTTATACAAGGAAAAAATCAGTATTTTGCCCCAAATTTAGCTGGTGCAGCTTATATTCAGGTGCGGCTTATAATCCGGAAATTATGATAAGTAAGCCTTGCCGAGCCATGATGTCATGAAGCTAGACCAAGCCATAAATAAGGCCCATAGGGCAGGAGCCTATCTCCAGTTTCTGTAGCATGAGGCAGCTTTGATGTACACGTACACCCCCTGGACATGATGCTAGTATGTCACAGGGACTTACCTCCAATCTAACCGTTGATGCTGAGTGCCAAGCAGGGAGGCTTTGGGTCCCCAGAGTATTTAGTATGACACGGCTGGGAATCAAACCCTGACCTCCCAGTCTCAGGGCGAACACTCTAACCACTAGGCCACTGAGTTGGAATGTGGACCTGAAACACACTAAGTACCACAGTGCTGTAAGAATTGGCCAAAATTTACATTTGAATATTCCTTTTAAAACACAATGTGGATTCGAATGAATATCAAATTATTCGAATATCGAATGCTTATCATTTCAGTATGAAATATTGCAGCCTAACATGCTGTAAAACATCCTCTTTGTTCCTCTACAGGGGTTGACACTAAGGTCTCCGAGGCACTTGCCCATCGGGCAAGTGCAAGTCAGGTTCTACTTGCCCTCAGGTCATGGTCACTTGCCCCCCAAAAATATATTGTAAATTTTGCATTTAAGTTTACTTCCTACTTGGGTGCTTTAAACCAGGGGTTTTCAACAGGGGGTCCCTGAGAGGGTTCCAGGTGGTCCCCAGCTAAGTTGGTTAACCAGATGTAACTCCTGAGAACGTAAAAATGAAACCAAATGGACCCTTGCGGGTCCATTTGGTTTCATTTTTACACTCTCAAGAGTTAAAATTCATCATCTTAATTAGCCCAGGTCGCAATGACCATCTTCAAGACAAATTTATCTTGTGTTGTGTTATAGCGCACTAAGTTGCACACTTGCCCGATCGGGCAACCAGGTAGCAGTCTTCACTTGCCCCACCATTTTTTTTTACTTGCCCCGGGCAAGTGGGCAAGTGTTAGTGTCAAGCCCTGCTCTATATTTGCTCCACTCCTGTATTGTCCACAGTTGGTGCTGAGAAATACGTTCTCTTGAGTCTGGCAAGATCAAATTAATTATTCATAATTATCTTAATATCCTATTTTTGTGTGATGGTTTCGTTTATTTTTAGCATTTTTATTACTATTTATATTACATTTCAACCTTAATTCATTTCTTTTTTTTCTCCTAAGCGATAGAGTTTGGAAGCAGTCATTTTTATTACTGGTCATGCTGGTGCCTCCAGCATTATGTACGAATTCAAAACAGAAGTTCAGTGACTTTGACAAAGAAAACTGTCGTTGTGTCTTACTGATCTCGACTGCAGTTGCAGACATCATATGAATATAAATCATACATTTTCATGTCCTACATCTTGTCGTTACTTGACATTAGAGGGCAATAGCGAATGTCAGGCGGCAAGGCAATTGGTGGTTTACGGTCAACAAATAATAAACAAAATAATAGCCCCACTATGAGGTCCCAGCAGTGTGGGTAGAGGCCTGGACTGCAGGTGTAGCCCAGATACCGTCGCTGGGGGTTTGGCTCCCTTTGCACCATGATTATCTCCTCCTCAGCTGATACTTTCACCAAACAATCTGCAGTCTTGAGTCTTACTGCAGGCGTTCTTGGTGGTCATGTTTCAGCAGCGATGTCGTCACTGTACCAATTTCAGCCTGTGTTCAGTGATCAGCTGCACCTTCCCTAGGGAAGACATTGACCCTTTATTACTCTGTGGTTATCGCCGTATCTTTTAATTTTATCACCATACCCGAGGCAGGGTTGGCGAAGGGGCCTTTCTGTGTGGAGTTTGCATGTTCTCTCCGTGTCCTCTAGGGTAGATACCCTCACAAAAACATGCAGTAATCCTGGGCTCTAAACTGCCTCCCCCTGGCCAGCCGGGGCGCCTGATGGAGGGGACAGGAACTGGTTGGAATAACGTGTTCCTTCCACACACGACGTCCATCCGGGGAAACTACCCCTGTCAGGTGAAAAGAAGGCAGCTTGGACTCCTCATGCATGGAAGGAGGCACGAGGCAAGTCCGCTGCCTCACCAGGTTGTTGGAGGGTGTGTAGAGCCCAGGATCACATTAGGAATTGGCACTGGGTGAAAAATGGGTTACAAAATCATGGGGTAAATGAAATAAAATCATTTTATCACCTGCTCATCCAAGGCAAATAAAGACTGTATATGATGGAAGACATCAAATATACTGTAGTTAGAATGACGCTGTCCTCTCTCCACAGTCCTCCAGCTGTGGACCACAGTCCCCGGTTCAAGACAGGAGTGACGCCATCCCATTAGAGCCCCCGTCCTCCACCAAAGCAGACGAAACCCCCAAAGAAATCATGAAGGAAGGGGAGAAGCTGGGGTCGGCTCCCAGTCCAGTGCCAAGCCTGCTCAAAGGCCATTTAGCTCACCTGACCAACGACGGAGACCCGGAGAGCGACTCCGGCCTGCCCGACCGGTCCTCGGAGCCCAACCAACAGCCCCAGGCGGACTCGGCCGGAGGCGCGGCGGAGAGCATGGTGACGGTCTCCTCCTCCCCGCCTCCCCCACCCCTGCTCAGACACAGCGGCAGGGACTCTCCCTCCACCTCCCCGCGGGTCAGCCGGATCCCCGTGCCTCAGCTGGACTCGCCCACCAGGGACGTCACCGTGGAGAGACGCCACCGCTGGAGCAGCCCCGTCCCCGGCACCCCCACCCACTCCCCCTGCCCGTCCCTCTCCTGTGACAATCTGCCCGGCGCTCTGCCCAGGGACAGGCACCTGTCGGAGCGAGGCGGCTCCAGGTCCGACTGGCTGGGAGAAGACCCGCTGTCGCTGTCCTCCTCGTCCGGCAGCAAGAGCAAGATCCCGCGGCCCGTCAACAGCCCTTTCCCCGCACCCGAACAGCTGACTAGCAGGTTCCTGCCTCGGCCGCCCCCCGGGAAGCCCCCCGCACGGGCGGTCGTCGACACCAGGTATGGTTGCAAAGTGAATATCAGGAGTTGACAGATTTAACAGGTTCCCTGTGGATAATTTACGGCTGCGACAGTCCGAGACTTGAACAGCCAACGCACTGACCGCTGAGTTAAAAAACGTGTAATCACTTGTTGTAATGTTAAAAAAATGGCGACTTAGCATAGTGGCGATCACATCAACACAGCGAAACAGGAAAGGACTCAATTTTCCCATAAGCCTTTGCACACCGGCATCCAACGGTTTACTGTATAGTAGAAGCTAAAGAGTAGCTGTTACTATAAAAAACTAGGACTACTGTCGTCATAATATCATCCTGTGTCATGAACCCGGAATGTTAAAGTGATCATATAATCATGGTGAAAGGGTGGCAGCGTAGCCCTAACCGAGGCCACAGAAGGAATTAACTACAACATCACATGTTTGTTAATGTCCAGCAGGCGCCGGCGGTTCCGCGTGCGCGCCAGTAGCACCAGCGACGCAGACTTCCTGGCCAGCCTGACCCAGCTGATGCAGGACCGCGGAGGCATGCTGTTCAGCCCGCCGCCTCGCCCCCGCAGCACCTCCTCGTCCCTGCAGCGCTCACAGAGCTCCTCCCCCTCTCGGCTGGAGCACCGCGATGGAGGAGGAGGTGGAGGAGGAGGAGGAGGAGGAGGTGGTGGTGGTGGAGTGTTCCTGGCGCGTAGCCGCTCTCCGTCCAGCCTTTCCGGGTCACCACCCCCTAGGCACTCCCACCATCACCACCATCACCACCACCACCACACGCAGCAGGACAGGCCTCAGTGGATGACACCGGGACACGGCACCAGCAGCGCCAGGGTAGCCGGTGCCGAGGGCAAAGGATGCGGTAAAGTGAGTCGATGACTGTAAATGATTTTCAAGCACCGTTAAGTGGTTTTAAACTGTGTTACTGACTGTACAGGGGGGGTGGGTTGTGGGCGTTATTATCACGTCCGATCTTAAAAAAGCTGAAAGCATGTGTAAATAAATAATGGTATTATTTACTCTCAAGGGAATGTATATGTAATGTAAAATGTATGATATATAAAAAATGTATTTATTTATTTATTTATTCGTTTGGTTGGACGTGTCTCTCAAAAAAGTACTTGACGACGTGGCTTGATAACCTTGTGGTCATATAGCAGGGAAGGTTTTGAAGCCTTGGAGATTGCCAACTCTTAATCATATCTCCCCCTTTTTCCCTCTCTTTCTCTTAACAGTCCATATAGGCCTATAATGAGACCAAAAACATGATGTACTATAATATAATACCTACTTGAGGGATGTAAAGAATATGAATATGTAGATATAATATACTATTAGGGGGGAAAATAGTATAACTAGTATGAAATCACACTACACTTTAGTCTTTAGTGTACCAACATCACTGTTAATTAATATTACAGGACCAGGGCATGCAGTCCCTCATTGACCTCATCATTATACATAAAAAAAACTACTAGAAAACTATAGGTTAAGATGAAGCACTTGTTTTAGCATAATCCACCATGTTATTAGTCCGCTTTTCTTTGCTAGAATAGATTCTGTCATGCGAAAGTGTTGGAATGTAAAATGCACAAAACACGTAAGTATTGTTAAAAAGTGCACGAATATCATTGGTTATCATTGCGAAATGACTTTTGTTGTAAACGTTTTTTTTATTATTATTATTATTCATTTGTACAGTCTGCTAAAACAAAATATGTATTTTTATTGAACTGGTTCTGATAAAATACACTATCATGTAGACAAGCACAATTGTCGTCCATTTTTTGTTTATGTATTGAATATTCTAAAAAAATATGACAAAAACTTTTTTCATATGGAGCCTCACTTATATAAATTGCTTCGCACTTCTTTCTGTGCTGCCTACAGAACTCTATTGCCTCATTCCTGTAGCAACGCCGGCAGTTTTTTTTTCTTTCTTTCTTTTTAGAATATTTTATTTTTAATAGGGCATATTTAGTCTTTTAGTCTTCTGAAATTATTATTTTTTTGTCTAGTCTTAGTCGACGAAATGTCAAAAAGGATTTAGTCTTAGTCTTGGTAGATTAGTCTTACATACAAATACATTGTAGGTTTATATATGTTATACAGATTGATAGTTTTTAGTATGACACATGTCTAGTTTTATTTCTTGTATAAAATTAATTCAATAGTAATAAGTTCCTTTCCTGAAAAGGTATGCAATGTATACTGCAGATATGTTCACATAAGAAGGTAAAAATGTTTCCTATTTCCATTAGTCTTAGGTTATGATTTAGTCTTAGTCTTTTGAAAACACATCTTTTAGTCCCATTTAGTCTTTTGAAATTATTTTTTGTTAGTCTAGTCTTAGTCGACTAAATATCAAAAACCTTAGGCGACTTAGTCTTTAGTCTCAGTCGAAAAAAACAACACTGAACGCCGGAGTGACAGTAATATTGCTTAATTATATGCACCCATTCACACATTGACAGTAGAGGAGACACTGCAAGGCACCGAGTTGTTCAACGGGAGCATTTAAAGGGTTAAGTATTGTGCTCAAGGACACTTGCAGCCAGGAGAAGCTCGGGATAAAACTAGGAACCTTCCGGTTCTAAGAAGGTCACTTCCTTCTGGCACAGCCACCCAGATTCTGTGGAATTACTACAGTATTACATTAAGTAGTAAGCAGTTAAACAAGGCCTGAACCTCAAGAAAAAAAAGGTTTTCCTTAAATTTCATTAATGGTTACATCAATGTATCAATTCCCCATGTTTTCCAATGTTTCCATGCATGTTTTCAGAACAGGCTATACCATACCTGGGCATTATGCGGCCCGGGGGCCAAATGCGGCCGTTTGGCTGACTCTGACCGGCCCGTGAAAGGGTACCGTGTTTTTCACCCAGTGGTCCGGGGACCACCAGAGGTCCTTGAGAGAGTTCCAGTTAAATATGAAAAGTTGGTTAAGTCTTTGAGAGCGTAAAAATGAAACCAAATGGACCCTTGCGGGTCCATTTGAGTTAAAATATTCATCTGAATTAGCCAGAGAATGTAAAAGAATGCTATATTTTTTATCTATGTTTTCCTGTTTTGTTTGTTTGAAATCCATCTTGGAATTGTGGACAAAAGCAAAAGAAATCTTTAGTTCTAGGTTTGTAGGGGCTAAAAGGTCATCAAATGTTGGTCCGTGGCTCAAATGTTGAATAAATTGAGGGCCCTGGTGGCAAAATGGTACTCTTACTTTTATCTTGAAATTAAATTAATATTATGCAGACTTTAGTTCAGCCTTTAGTCTTTGCCCTCCACAATATTTTTTGTATCTCATTTGGCCCCTTGGGAAAAATAATTGCCCACCCCTGGTCTATACAGTAGAGTTCTTGAGACGTTGTCTTGTCTCGAGTACAGAGACAAGAACTTTTTTCGTCGTTCTCGTCTTGTTTTCGCCCTCAATTGTCTTGGTCTTGTCCCAATCTGAGCAAATGTCTCGGGACTCTTTCGCCAACAAGACCACTCGAGATGAGACAGAACTTACAAATAAGCTCCAATTTCTTTGACGATCATACGAAAGCTTACATTGTACATTAATCTGTAAAAAAAAAAAGCCTGAAAGCACCAGCATCAGTCAAAAAAAGCCTTGGTCTTGCCTCGCAGTGGTCTTGGTCTCGACTGCTCTAAGTCTTGGCCTATGTCTCGGTCTTGACCCCACAAAGTGTTAGTCTTGTCTCGATTTTGTCAAGTCCGTGGTTGTCTCGGTCTCGTTTTGGTCTTGACCCCGCTAGGTTTAGTCTCGATTAATGTGGTCTTGACTACAACACTACTATGGCAGGTTCTTGACTATTTCCATTTGTCTTCGTCATTCTGATTTAGCTGGTTAGACTGACAGTTTGACTATCCAAAAGAGTTGAGTTTAGTCAGAAGCAATATTTGTAAAAAGCCCACACAGATGTAAAAAGTGTTCAATAGCATTGATTTATTAAAATAATTAAAAAGTTGTTTTCTGTGAGATCCTTAAAACACTCAAAAAGCATTTATTAAGCCAGAGAACAATACTGTTATAATCTAAAAAACAAACAAATATAAAGTATATGAGTAAGAGAACAATATCATAGCAACATACAGAGGCTCTCTACCTTCATGGTAGCATCATGACCTAATCGTTCAACTGTATTTACGTGCCATCAAGTCAACTCAACTCTTAACATGTCTATTATACAGTATATTGACAAAATATTGCGGTAACCAGTTGAACGGGGTGAAATCACTTTGGCTCCTATGAAGAACAGTAATGTGTGAACCACTATGGGATTCTGACAGATGAGGAAACTGGAAAAAAAGAAAAATATTTTCCCTGATGCAAGTAATGTCACAAATTATATTGTGTTGTTGTTGACTATCTTTTACCTATATCCTAATTTGACGGGCAGGCAGACGATGGCATATCTCTGCCTACCGGTCTGGGAAAATCTAAATTCAATGTATGGGACTTAAACACCTATAACAAACCTACACCACCCCATGCTTTGAAAACCAATTCTGATATCAACCCCGGCCCATATGAAGGGCCTAAAAATCTTTTGCATTGGTCCTGCCATGCACTTATTATTACTTTCACAAACAGAGCGTGCAAGCACTGCATACATCTGAGTATGCCTGTGCTGTACAGATAAAAAGGGGACCACCACTCTTGATGACAAGATACATTTGGTGATCAGCTCAGAATGGCTGGTCCTGTATTGGCTGTTGACGGTGACGTATGTTTTCAATCTTGTTATAGTTTCAATAATGAGTCTAAAGAAACATTAGATACTGTAGTAGCAATACTTATGTGCTCTGCTGGCGCACAAGTAGGACATGCTGTATGTCCTACTTGTGTAAACGGTGCAAGTTGGCGCTTCGACCGAGTACATGTCTTGTCATTATTTCATCAATGCTTCCACTTAGTTTCGTCATTCATTGAATGTAGAGGTCCCCCGGACATATCAGAGTAGTATCATCAGTAGTTCTAAAACAGAGGGGCGGACTGCCTGGGGTCATCTGGCAACACACTGATGGAGTCCTCTGCCTTTCCACACAGCATGCACAACATTGTGTACTCCTGGACAAGGTAGAAACAATACAATGACATAACATGAGATAATCCAACCCAGGAGTGCCCACACTTTTTTTTTTTTAAATTGAGAGCTACTTTCAAAATGACTAGCTCAACAAGATCTACACATAAAAAAATCCATTTCAAGGCCCCCAAGAAACTTTGAAATAGTGGTGATGGTGTTACTTACTGTTATAGTGGAGGGGGAAAATTGGAAGGTTTTCTCTTATATGCTACTACTGACGTTTGAAAACCGTATTTGGGGTTTGAGTTGACAATTTGTTGTGTTGAGTTTCACGTTTTTGTCCACAATTGGGAAAGAGAACTGGCAAAACGTTGGTCAAAATAACAATTATTCCTCATTTTCTAATTGTGTGGACTCTGAAACTACGTAACTCAGATGTTTAAATATAATTTAACTCTTGAGAGCGTTTAATTTTAATGCTCTCAAGAGTTACAGATCTATACAATTTAGGGGACTGTCATGTGATCTACCTGCATGGCCTGTGTGATCTACTGGTAGATCACGATCTACCTTTTGGGCACCCCTGATCCCACCAATAAAGCAGGCAGAACGCACGGTGAAACATTGTATGCATTGCACCAAATGTGACCATCATAATTAATGATATTAGTAGTTCTAGGTAGACATACAGTAATAATCTGCATTCCATTCAACTATGACGAATTAAAATGAAGCCTTAGAATTAGAAGATGATTCCTCACCTGGTATTCATCCACAACAGAGAAGGTGTACTCGTGCCTGGCGATGACATGGTCACAGTTTTTACACACATCTGCAAGGTAAAATTGACAGAATTAGCTTGATATGACCAATGGGAAGATTTTTTTTCTATCATTTGCTGTAGATTCATTTTTCAAAATTATTTAATTATCCAACCTTATTTATCAATTAAATTTTGTTATTTTTAATTGTTCTGTTTTTATTTTTATTTTTTTATCTTTTCCACAATCCCCAGTTTAATACTGACCAACTTGCTCCTGTGGGGTTAACTCAATTTCAGATTTTTTTTAAAGCTCATCGCTGGAGCAATTATGGGTTAGGCGCAAGTGTTGCTCAAAGACACTTCAACCAGTAATGGGCTTGGAATCATACCGGCGGCAACCTCTCAATGTGGAGCCCGTGGGTTACTGAGTAGAAACCAGTGGATATGGAATAACAAGTTGAACATAAAGAAAAGACAAAATAATAATTGAGATTTACGGTCATATGTCACGATCTCCTCTCCGTCCTCATCCTCTGTAGACTTATTACTGATCAGCATGAAGTCCCTTTGGTGGCAGTTGGCACAGCCCAGGTAATTCATTAGGTAGTGACCATTTTCCAAGCAGATGTTCCCCTAAAAGGAGACAAAGATTTTGAGATTCAGAGGGACATTTTAAAAGTCACATTATGTGGCACTCCATTGTGAGACCGTTGACATCGTTGTCATAATCTCAATGTGATAGTACCTTTGTTACACATAGAACTAGTATATGTGATTGATACTTCTATTAAAAGGCACCTCACCATTTTTGCAATCATATTTAGAAGATTTAGAACTGTGTGAAAACTGTGTTTTCTGGGGGCCTTTACAGTCTGTGTGTAATATGTGGTTTTAGATATTTTAGATTTTAGCTGTGCGCCGCCAAGTGTCTCTGATGTCATAGACACTACAGCTGCGAAGTTGGTGAGTTTGACGTTGTTTAATACAAGCAGATCAGATGAAATTTCAGATTTTTTTTGTAATGGGGGAGTCAATTAATCAAATTGCAACTCTAGATTCAATTATAAAATAATCTGGAGTTGCATTGCGGCTAGGCAGAGTGATGTTAACAGTAACTGTAGTGTACTCACTTAAAGGGGAATTCCACCCAAAAACAATCCTGGGAGGATACAAACAATGTGAACCATTTCCATTTGTAGGAAAAGGCGATCTGAAAGAAAAATCATTAACATGTTGAAATACATCTTGATGAAGTCATCAGATGTATTTCACCATGTTAATGATTATTCTTCCAGACCTCCATTTTTAGGAAATACAGCATTGGGGGAACTTTTTCCATCATGTCCACACAACTTCTCTAAGGTATATTAATGACATATAAAAATGTTAAAAATGGGTGGAGTTCCCCTTTAATCTAAAACATTGGTTAGGATAACTTTTTGCTAACTTGTTGAAATAATGTTGAATACATGATCATACTATAGCAGTACTACTATTGGTACTACTACGACCGATTTCGGAACCAAGATTCCCAAACGGGACAGTACTACGCACTGACAAGGCAAACTCATAGAATCTGTGTAGCTATGGACCAGCGCTAGAGTCTATGGTCAAAATACTGTAAATAAAGTACACTTACCCTGTTTGGATATTCCTTGTGTACACAGCCGGTGCACATGTTTGTTGTTGATTAATTTCAGTGGTCAAACGGTGCGCGCATCAGCAGCAGTTCAACGTAAACCCTGGACAATAATAACAGATTAGAATAGAGATTATATTTGAACGTTTAAATTGAGTTGTTGTACATTTCTATTCTATTCCCACACTTCCGCAGCAGTGAAAAGTGACCCCAGACCCCACCCACCAGTTTCCGGCCGATGTCGCAAACGAGCACACGATTGGCTGTTTAATCTCGCGTCACCAGCAGGCTTTCCCAGAGCCTTGTAGTAGGAAGAGTTGCGACATTGAGGGGTCTGAAACTGAGCGCTCGAGTGCTGTTCTCATGCAGCCTGAATAGGATCACCAAATTCTATGGGATCAACCTGAAGTTAAAATACATTGTTCGATGACTTGTCCCTACTTGTCGTCCCTATTCTCATTAGAAGTCTACTTAAATTTGGCCTGGCCCCAAGAAGTGAGTGCAGTTGTCAGAACTCTGTCTAAACTCCACGGCACTGGGCAGCTGTACGCATGTACGGATAGAAAGGGGGTGTGGCCAGACTGCGCAAAACAAACATGGCGACGGCCTGCTAGTTTCTGTCCTGCATGTTGTCATCCATGTGAAAATCGTTAGGTAAGTTTTTTTTTATTAGATTCACGCTATAAAAAACAATTTCAGTAATTCAATTCCCATTATATCTAGTTATTAGATGTTGTTGCCAACCAATTCTATGCAACTCAACATCGTTTAAACACTGTTGCACATTCAGTGATCTTTTTGAAACTGGGATGAACTCGTGTTCTACTTCCACACATGTCATGTCAGTACATGTTTGACATCATCTCTGGTCCATAGCTCCACTGCTTCTAGTCTGCCACCTGCATTTAGTTAGGATGTGAAATTGTGAACCCAGTCATGTTTTGAGCACACCAGGGTCTTATGTTAAGAAATGTTGAGTATGGGTGACCAGCATGTAGAATACATGCATTATGTTGAGCAATTTTCATAATTGTCATAATAATATGTGGCCATACCATCCAACAACCAACAACCTATGGAAGGCAAAAAGTCAAATTTCATCACTCTTTATGTAGCATGTTTCCTGATGCTGAATTCTTTCAAAGCATTAGTTTTGCTCAGAAAACACTCCTTGGGAATAAAAAACAGCCATATCTGTCATCACAAATGCACATTTGGCAAGTGCTATGGCCCTTTTCAGCTCAATTAGTGTTCAGCCCTAATGCCTGGGATGGATTCAGCATCATGACACCCCCCTCCCCCACTTAGACATATTAAATACTACATAAAGAATGATGAAATTTTGAGGTTTTTTTTTGTTTTTGTTTTTTTTGCCTTCTACAGGTTGTTAATGGTATGGTCCCACATCATGCCAATCATGAAAATTGCTCAACATATGCAACTATTACTAATATGCAACTGTATACTATTTCAGGATATTGTGCAAAGACCTTACATATAGCACATTAATTTTGGCCGTGGACCCCTATTTGTTTTTTCCATTTTTGTACATGGCAAACTAAACACTGAGCTTCATGCTCAAAATGGTCCATTTGGCTGCCAACTCTCATTTATCTGGGGATGCCTTCTCTTCTGGAACTCCTTCAAGGTCCTCCATGGGGTCCCCAGAACCCACTTTAGGAACCATGCTGATGTGCATATTGCATAGCACATTTTGGTGTGAACAAAACATGGATTAGTGATACATTAAGTTATTACTGTATTGTCCCGAATATAAGACGACTCGGTTATAAGGCGACCTCCATTCTTTAAGACTCATTTATGGAAAAAGAACATTGAATGTCAAATAATATAGCCCCCAAATATAAGACGACTGAATTTTCTAGGGTTATCATTGGGGGGGAAAAGCATGGTCTTATATTCAAGCCAATAGGGTAATTGTTATAATTATTGCTTCTGTTTTTAGAAATGACTGAGCCTGCAACAGTGCATAAAGTGCCTGATAATAACACCACCAAAACTGGAAGAAAAAACAAGAAGAAAAAAAATGTCTACTGTATGGTATGCCGAAAACAGTATTGCACTGATGTAAGTGATTATTGGTCCAAAAGTCTCTAAATACATACTACACTGGACACCACAGTCACTGACTGTATTATTTATGATTGATTGATTGATTCATTCATTCATTGGTTGCTCACCTTAACAAAATGTGTTTTTTGCAGGATTTTCATAAGCATGTGCACGACATACACCATCACCAAAAACTGGAAGATCTGTTGCCGAAGTGAGTTGTGCAACTTGTGTTACTGTTAAGTTGTTGAGACGCCCTGTCTTTGTCCTTAATGCTGCCATCTACCACAGTGGGTTTCAACCTTTTTCTTGCCAGGGCCCACTATTTATTCCGAATTTGAGCCACAGACCAACATTTGATGACATCTTCGCCCCACAGGCCCCAAAACTAAAGATTTCTTTTGCTTTTTTGTGTTTACAATCCTAGGCTGAATTTCGGAGAAAACTAGACAGGCAAAAATACAAATCAAAATGACCATCGATATTCTACATTCTGCAGTTGTGTAACCCTTGAGAGTGTAAACAATGTGGGTCCATTTGGTTTCATTTTTACACTCTCTCAGTTACATCTGGTTAACCAACTTTGCATCATTTAGCCTGGGGACCACCTGGAACCCTCTCGGGGACCACTTGTGGTCCCGGGACCACCTGTGTGGTTGAAAACCACTGATCTACCATAATCCTATGAAGCACAGCATTCCTATTCTTTTTGTAGCAAATGAAAACAGCAGATTTACAAGATCACTACTGTGCGTTCTACTTTGTGCTGTTTTTGGCAAAGAGACTTGGTGTTGTGGGGGGAAAAAGAAGAGGTCCGAGTAGTGTCCCCTACCCCTAGTATTTAAAGGGATATTCCACTTTTCAAAAAATGGTCATTTTATGGTCTACTCAGTCTCATGTGAACACACCAAATAGTTTCGCAAACCATGCATACTTAATGAACTGGTAGGGTGGAATCATAAAAATGACAGTTTAACAAACACTGTACAGTACACTTTTTGTGAAAAAAATCTTACTTTTGATATAACATTAATACCTGATGATCATGTTTTAGGGTAGAAAAAAATCATGGCACTCTATCTTTAAAACTCCATTTTAACCATGACAGATTATTTTCTGGTGACTGATAGTGTCCTCCTAATACATGAGAGGGCCAGGGAATTTCACTTAGTTTTCATTTCTCTTTAAAATATTATTTTATTCATTTGGGTGGGCATGCCCAAATATGGAGGCATCTACATTTTCCAAAACAATATTTTAAAGATAAATGAAAACTGTTAATGAAATTCCACAGCCCTCTCACATATTAGGGGGACCATATCAGTCACCAGAAAAAACATGGGTTGTTTTCGAATAATCTGTCATGGTTAAAATTTCGTTTTAATATATAATCGTTTTGTATAGAAAGGAGGCGGATACACTAAAATGAACACTTAATGGAGTAACTTATAAACTGTCTGGTGTGTTCACATGAGACTGAATAGACCATAAAATGACTAAACGTTTTTTTGAAAGTGGAAAATCCCTTTAATGGCTCTGATATTGCATACTATACATTTCATCTATTACAAATGAAGAAAGTAGCCTTACAATTGCATCCTAGGGAAGCCTTTTCATAGCCTTTCCCACATTATTAGACTTTAGAGGCCATCATGACAGAGGCTGTAGCCACCTGCTACAATAGCAAGGACCCCAACATTTTGAAAAGATAAGATAATTTCAAGGACCACCAGCTTGACATGCTCCACAGAAAACTACTGTATGTATGTGTGGTGGGGGTTAGGGCAAGGGACTTAGAAGAGAGGCAAGGAGTGAGACAAAGCGCGGTCGGTGTGTGTGTGTGGCGTGCACATGCATCTGCGTGTATGTGTTCATGCGTGTGCAACCTATTGTTGTATTACATCTTACTGTAGTTCGAAGACTTGAGCTGGGATGTGTGCCAAAAAGACATTGGGTTGTCCACTAACCACTGTGCTTTTTTAAATTATTGTTTACATCCAGGGAACCATGCCATCATTGCCAGGCGTGTAAAATGCCCTCCATGCACCTTGAAACGTATGGCAAGCACATCTCCACTGCTCAGCACAGGAAGAACATGGGTCTGCTGCTGAAGAAAAGATTTAGCGTAAAGGTCCTGACTCTGAAGGACACTCTGGGTGCCGAACAACTTGACAGAGTCATGGCTAAACTCAAGGATATGAAGAAGGAAAAGTAAGATGTTCACATAGCATAGTACATTCATAGTACCAGGTGAAGGAGGCACTGGAGCAGCACAGACAGTTTGAGCCTTTATTTCATATACAGGGTGCAAGCACTAAAATGACATGTCATGTCATGTTTTGTCATTTTAGTGCTTGCACCCTGTATATGAAATAAAGGCTCAAACTGTCTGTGCTGCTCCAGTGCCTCCTTCACCTACTGCTACATGTCCTGCCTCTGAGATGCACCAGACTGGCCTGCTACAGGCTTGAGGCGCGGTTGGAACTCCCTGTTGTACATTCATAGTACCTTCATAGCCCTGAAACATGACTGTCATTATCATGACGCAGGGCGCAATTATTATCATGCAATTATTATCAATGACGGCAATTATTATCATGATGCAGGGCGCAATTCTACGTAGTATTTCACATGGGCTTGAATGGAGCCGATGAAGGACAGCTCTTTTCAGCTAGAAATTGTGAATCTGGCCACAACAGCGGCGTGCACAGTATGTCTCTTGTCATGGCAAAACAAGCAAACAATGTGCCCATAACAAAGACAGACACTACTCTTGTTATTCATAGTTCAATTAACTCTGTACAACAGCTCAGGAAATCTAATTTAATCAGTACTAATACAAAATTACTCCTTGGCAGAAAACGAAGCAAAAGAATTATGGGGTAAGCATTTTGCATGAAACCGTTTGTGTGTATGTGTGTGTATGTCACTGTGATTGTGGTACTGCTATATTTCTGCAACAGTTCTTTTCAATTTTTTACAGGCGGAAAGCAAAAGGAAGGCAAAAGAAGGCGGCGCTTAAAGCAGCGGCGAATGCTGGACTCACACAAAACACTGAAAACAAAAAGCAAACACCGCAGCAAACTCAACAGAATGGAAACAGTCATGCCAGCGGGCCTCAGTGGCAACACCCAAGTCAGTCAACGTCACAGCATCAGGCAATCAAGGATTCGGTTTTAACCATGTCAGAAATTGACATCATCAACAGAAACTATGACAGAAGCAACAGCCGGAGTGGTGTGAACATGTGTTATGCTGGTCAAAGTGCCCTAACAGACCAGCTAAAAGAATCAAAGACTATATATAAAACCTTTGAGCAGAAGGAAGACAGAGGTAACAGATCTTCTCCAGGGCAAGAACGAGTTCAAAATCTAACCGCCACTACCTCCACACGTCCAGATGGACCGACCGACAGCGGTCAGTTACGGGATGTCGATGTCAGTTCAATACTTAGGCAAGTCAGAAGAGAGCTTGGCGTGAGGGAGCCTTGCAGGGCAGAGCGGGCAGCCCGTAGTCAGAAGCAGAACCAAGAGGCTGGTGGTGTCAAGGAGGAAGTGAGAAGCCCTGCACAGCAAACCACCTTGGAAAAACTTGACACGTACCCAACCACTCCATCTCCATCCACCACATTCTCCAAACTGGCTCACAACAAATTGACAAAGCCCCAATCTCTGCAGTGCCCTCAGGTTGACACGACTATTGTTCCTGTGCCCCGTGTTGGAACACAGAGCCCTAAGCTGAGCGCTGTCAAGGTAAAAAAGAACACACAGTCAGAGGGGACCTCGGAGAGTAGGAGCGACTCGGACGGACTGTCAGGCAGCTGGGAAAGGGGATCGTCATCCGGTCGAGGGCCTTCGGCACCCAGACTGGACACCCTGGCGGCTTCACTCACTCGACCGTCGACATCCGCCGAGCCCAACCTGGACGCCGCTCGCAGGATCCGTCACGTCAGCGAGTCGCACAAGGCAGAGCCTGAGAAAGAGGGCCGGCTCAGACCCACCGTTAAGAAGCTGCTCAGCTCCTCGGCCAAGGTGGACTGGAATGAGATGTACCAGGAGGTCAACAGGAAGAAGAAAGAGAAGGTCAAAGGCAAGCCCAGGTAGGGGAGTCGGCAAGAAAAAGTTGCTATCTCTGCTATTACTGTAGCTGCATTCTTCATCATGTCTGTTATGTCCTGAAAACGCAGGATCTAAACAAGATATCTCAGTTCAGTTCAGGTTTATTTGTCATATGCATAAATACAGTGAGTGTATAAATACAATGAAATTAATTGTGCTACAGAGCATCTCAGTCTTTTCAACAACAAAACAACCACAGGCAGAACAGACGCATAACAAAATAACCACAGGCAGAACAGACACATAACACACAGAGACAAAGTGCATCTCTATCTTGTCAGATTATAGAGAGGCAACGATACTGATCTTTTCAGATCCGATCTGATATATCCGTATATATTTTTACTGTATATATTTTTAAATTTCCTGACACTCCAGATATCCAATATTTTACATAGCAAAAAATTTGGATACAAAGTGTGCATTATTTTTGACAGGTGCAAGGCCTCTTGTATTTAGCTGTTGGTGTAGCTTTCCGTCCTACACAAATATTAAATTCCCATTGACAATTAATGGACAATTTTAAGTCAGTGTCTGAGCAACACAGGTGTGATTTTTTTTTTGTGATTTCTTTTTCTTTTAATGGACTTCAAATAATAAGACTATTATTTGAAGTCTAGGCCATCTACAAGTAAATTTGGCGCAAATTTGCACTCTACAGAGCACTGATCTAGTTGCTATTGGCATGCAATACAGATTTTTGATACCAATAATTGCATCCCTTTCAAATTAATCTTCCTAGGGGACACTAACATTTGAGGGCTTTTTTTTTGCTAAATTAACAATTTTGATTCACAAAACACCTGAAATACCTTTTCTATGTTTTCTGTTGTACAGGTTTGGGATTGAGATGGTGAAACCTTACCCTGACCAAGGAGAGGTAAACCAGGACCAGGAGCTGGAGGACTTTGCCCTGTCAGAGGGCTTTCACTGGGACTCTGTTTTGCCTAGCGACCCTCCACCTGCTCCCCGCACCCCACCTGCCTCCTCACCTCAGAATACAGCGGTTAGTGATCCCATCGCAGAGAGACCAACACAGGCTTTAATACCAGAGCCTACGGAGAATCCGAGTGCTGCTCTAGTGGGGGGTGGCAGGAGCATCCAGGCCATGGTGTTAAAGGACCGCATCAAAGTAGAACCAGAGAGGAACGACGTGCCGTCGGAAAGCAACCTCAATGCTGAGAAGAAACGGAAGAAGGTAAGGAGATGTAGATGTACAGCAGTCATCCGCAACCTTTTTACACTGCGTACCACCTCAGAAAAACTTGCATATACCACTTGCATATACCACCATGATGGCCTCGTCCCTCCTCGTCTCACACAATGCCACAGCCAGCCACAGACTGCATTAGCAACAGTAGCACTATAACTTATTCAAACACGTTAAAGTAAGCCTTTCTGTGTGGAGTTTGCATATTCTCCCCGTTTCCCATAAGGTTCGTACCGTCACAAAAAACATGCAGTTATCCTGGTCTCTAAACTGCCTCCTCCTGACCAGCTGGGGCGCCTGATGGAGGGGAAAGGCACGGGTCAGAATAACATGTTCCTTCCACGTGCTACTTGCGGCAAGGGAAACTCGACAGGGGGAAACTCCACATGCATAAAAGGAACCATGAATCCCACCAGATTGGCAGAGGAAATGTAGCACCCAGGGTTACATTAGACAATTGACACTGGGTGACAAAATTGGTGACAATATCATGGATAAAAAACACAATATGTGAAAACATAACTACTACTGTACTAGTCTACCTCTCTCTCTCACACACACACATACTTTCACTTTACCAGCTTTACCAGTGGTGGTACCACAGGTTGAGGACTACTCAAGTATTGTGCAGTACATTTGATGTACTGTAATCACGAATGTACACAGACACTAACCAACATACCTAATACTGAAACACGGCACCATAGTAAGTTTGGGTGTCAGACGCACATAGTTAGTCTGTCTGTAAGTCTGTCTCGCGCTGCTGGTTATGAAACGCCTGCATGGACGCAGGTATTTCGTTACACAGCAGCAGGGGTTGGTTGGGCTTGCCGCGCCGAGACAGCTTGTACACGACCCGAAGCCTGTCTGGTCTCACGTGGTATGAGACTGTAATCCATTGCCTGGAAGACAATAGGCTAGGGAAGAGGACCAACAAACCGACCCCAAACATTTTTCACCCAGTGCCAATTTCTATTGTGATCTTGGGCTCTACACACCAACCTGGGGAGGCAGCGGACGTGCCTCATGCTTACTTCAATGCATGAGGAGTCCAAGCTGCCTTCTTTTCACCCGACAGGGGGGATTTTCCCTGGTTGGACGTAGTGCGTAGACACGTTATTCCAACCAGTTCCTGACTGTCCCCTCCATCAGGCGCCCCGGCTGGCCAGGGGGAGGAAGTTTAGAGCCCAGGATTACTGCATGTTTTTGTGAGGGTATCTACCCTAGCGGACACAAAGGGAACATGCAAACTCCACACAGAAAGGCCCTTCACTAACCCCGCCTCGGGTATTGGCAATGATGACACAGAGGAGGAGACATGCCGCCAGCACCCACGGCGGCATCCAAAGTGGGAATCGAACCAAGGACCTTCTAGATGAGTAAGCGACAGTGCCCCAAACGCAAACAATCCTGAACGCAGAAATGAGGGAAAGTTCACTGGCTTGCGGCCAGCAACTCCACATCGTAAACAAACCATACATACTACAGAAAGGTTGAATACAGAAAGACGGACTCAAACCTTAGTAGAGGAAAGCTTTTCATCTTCAATCATTTTTGTCTACACACCTGTGTGGCAGTGTTGCCAACTGCCAAAATCCAAAATGCACTAATTGCACTTCCAAAATGCACTCGAATGCACTAGAGCAGTGGTTTTCAACTATTTTCATACCAGGGCCCACTATTTATTCTGCATTTTAGCAATGGAGGACCACCATTTGATGTTGAGTTTAGTCTCTCAAACAATATAAGATAACTGGCAAAATGTTGGTCAAAATTACAATTCTTCTACATTTTCTAAATATGTAGATTCTTGAAAATTAGGTAATTCAGATGTTTAAATATAATTTAACTCTTGAGAGCATAAAATGAAACCAAATGGACCTGTAAGACTCCATTTGGCTTTTGCAATCTTAAGAGAGACAGAATAGATCTATAAGGGTCTATTTGGTTACCAATGGTCCTTTCTATCAAGGAAGGAGTACTCCCAGGAAAAATGGTGGAAAACGAAGGTTTTATCTCTGGTGTCTGTCAACCAATTTCGCCCCAACTCACCAGCAAAAAAGTACTAGATTTTCCGCCAGGAGTTTTTCACTCATTTTGGCGCTAGGGAGGTCTGGAAAAAGCTAAATAAAGGCGCCAAGTTGGCAACACTGCTCACCTCCTCCGCAATCCTGCGCGTCCGATTTTAGCTCTCAACAATTTGACTTGGGCTTGTCATTTTTTTTATACATCTCACATTGTCCTCCTACATTGTCACCCAGTGATTAAATGTCATGTTCTGATCATGTTGAACACCTCCCACACCCAGTGTAACACAGTCTGCAAATTGCACATTATAATAAAATAACAACATTTGGATGAAATGTGGAAAGAAAATGTCATATGGAGGGAAGGGAACAATCCACACTGGTCCTGTTGATTCTCTCTAGTGCCATTTCTCATACAAATTCTCAGGTTGTTTAACAACCCTTTGTGTACTGAATGCGTTTAGGTGTTTTATCTGTTGAAAAATAGCAGAACTACAAGCTCATATCGCGCCACCGAGTGGTGCGATATGAGCTTGGGTTAGCAAACATTTTTAACTCAATTTTTTGCTTCTGGGGGATCTCTAGAAAAACATATTTTCAGATGGGGGTCTGCAGCCAAATATGAATAATTCTGGTGGTCCTTGGCTTGAAATATGTTAGCATCACTGACACAGGAACACAGATTTTTCTGTGTCAGACTATAGAATCTAGTGTCAAAACCTTGATTCTAGCATCAGAAACTAGATTCTAGTGTCAAAAAGTAGATCCTAGCAGAAACCAATTTAGTGTCAATAACTAGAATCTAGTGTCGGAAACTACTGTAGAATCTAGTGTCAAAAGCTAGAATGTTGCTGCAGCTATAATCTGGTGTCAGAAAGTCGAATCGAGGGTCAGGACAAAATGGGTTAAGTTGTACTGTACTACTAAAGCCACATAGCTCAAAAACGGATCGATTCATTTAGCGGGTCTGTCTGAAATCCCTTTCAGTTTATGCATGGACATTGGATTAAATGCTGGGTCTTGTGTCTTTGTGTGCCGATGCCTGCCCAGGGGTTTGTGCATGCCCCTGGATGTTGGTACTTCAACAGGTTTACTGTCATAACTTTATGTTGTTTTTCCGTCAGGACGGTGATAATATGGGCACTGCTACTGTGGATCAAAGTCGAAAAAAGAGAAGATTATCATCAAATGAGGGTAAATTGTTGAATTGAATTGTTTATGTATTGATTTGCTCAAACTAGTGGTTGCCTCAAGTGGCAAATTAAGTCCATCCACATGTTTCATATGAAACATTTGACATTAAGATTTATTTTTGTGTGAGCGTAGACCAGTCCAAAGTGGACCAGCTGTTGATGGTGTCTCTGAAGGAGGATAAGCTGTGTCAGTCGCTACAGGAGATTGATAACTCTCTGGTTGTGGCCCGCAACGCCCTCCAGGCTGCGTACATGGAGGTCCAGAGACTACTGCTGCTCAAACAACAGGTAGTGATGCACCCATGTATCGGACGATATCCCTCTTATCGGTCAATATCGATATAGGAAAATAAAACTGACATTAACCAATGCAGGAGTTGACACTAAGTTCTCAGAGGCACTTGCCCATTGGGCAAGTGCAAGTCAGCTTCTACTTGGGTGCTTTAAACATTTCCTCTCAGAGTCGAAGACTATGTTTTGTTTAACAATCAGCTACAGTAAATATTCAACTTGTACAGCAGTGGTTCAAACAGTGGTTCCCATAGTGGTCACAGACTCAGGGGTCTGTGACCCCAGCAAAATGATAGTTTGGAACCAAATGGACCTGGGAGAGAGAGGAGATAGCTAGAAAGCAGGGAAAGACAGAGTCAGAGCGCAATGACCACCTTCAAGACAAATATATCTTGTGTTATAGCGCACTAAGTCGCACACTTGCCCGATCGGGCAACCAGGTAGCAGTCTTCACTTGCCCAACCATTTATTTACTTGCCCCGGGCAAGTGGGCAAGCCCTGCAATGGCAGTAGCCGATGTTTATCTGTTGTTGATAAGCATGCATTTTGCAATGGCAACGTTGGTGTGTTGGTTATCTAGTCTACCAAGGTGCACAACATCTACTGTATTTATTGTACTGAAGATGTATTTGTTTCCCTGGCAATAAGGGAGAAATAAAACCAAAAAAAGAAATCTAAAAAAAACATACCGTATATCGGTATCAGTATTGGGCTTGACTATCGGCTCAATAGACCTTTAGGTAAGCCCCGCCCTCTCCCCAGTGTCCACCCAAGGCTAGGACAATTTCCATTCATTCCAATGTAAATATCATGGACATTACACATTGAATACTGGTTCATTTTTGGAACCTTTAAAATCACTTCCAAATCCATCAAGTCATGGCCTATGCAGTGGAAAAATGTGTGTGTGTGACATTTATTTTTTAAAACAATGTTGTATCATATAGGAAAGCGCTTGGTGAAGAGGTTTGTCTATCACATGTTATGCTTAGCTGTTATTGGACCATAGCAGTTTGGGGAGGGGCTTACTGACCAGTCTATTGTTACTTTAAACATCGGTATTGGCCAAGATTTTCCATGTCGATCCGTCCCTACACATTACCATAAATGAACAACAAGCTACATGTAGCAACAGCTACATTCCAAATGGTAGTTTGTGATATTAATAGATGTGTTAAGTTGACTTTACCTCTCAGAAAAATAGATTAACTCTTCCCCACACACATGTTTTTTAGTGTACCATGGAGGTGAACACTCTGAGGACCCAGCGAATTGAGATCTTGCAAGGAATGCAAGGTAGGAGTTTACATTGTGAAAGCATTTTATACATTTTATACACATCATTGCTGATTTATTCCCATTTCAGTCATTTTTCAAACTCTGCAGTCAAGACAGTGAAAATTTGCAGACTGACTTTTGCAAGTGATAATATGTGACCAAAACTATCATAGGGCTATTGTCATTTCGGCTGTGCTCAGTTTGTAAGGGCAACAAACAATCTGCTAACTCCATGTACACTACCTCTCCCTGTCTTGTTCAGATGGGTACACCGATGTAGGGACTTCTGATGTGGGGGAGAGCAGTGGCTCGACTCAGGCCAGAGCTGCCGCCACCGCGTCTCCCAGGCCTGCTCCTCGCCCGTTGTTCGACCCCGCCGCTACCTCCTCCTTACACACAACACCCAGCAGAGCTTCGCCGGCGCCTTCCATCACCTTCACCCCGCCGACAACCTCGCCTCTTACTCTTCCAAGGGTGATGAAAACGGAACCGGGTGCAGATGAACCGGCCCGAAACAACAGCACGTCTTCTCCTCACACAGCCAGAAACAGTCCAGTCCCCAACTCTTCGCTTCCAGCTTTCTCTAGTTTGCTACTCCCATCATCGTCGCATGCCTCCATGGCCCCGCCAGCTGAAGCACAACGGACAGCAGAGGCCAACACGGGGAGAGCCCAAGACGAGGCCGCTTCTGTGCCAGACGTGACGAGAGGAGGCAACGACAGCGACGGCTCCTTGGAATATCTGGATCCCCTCTCTGGTGCAGATGTCATTGACCTTGACGACTCTGACGGAGAGGTCTCTAAACCCTCGGTGGCTCCGGAGAGAAGCTCTTCGGTGCAGATCAGTACAGTGGCCAGTCAGACGCAGACACAGACGGTTAAAGCTGAGAACATGGTCAGGTCAGTTGCATCCAGAGGTGCAGGTGTTGTGTTGTAGGGTTGGGGAATTAATGACTCAATGGCTACAGGATACTACGAGTTCCTATCCTTATACTAATCGTTAACAAGACATTTCTCTTGTTCCCCCAGAAAAATTGAAGCAGTCTCTGTGAATAATTCTGGTGAGTTGTCAAATTTCCTGTCTGCACTAGTTTGTAAATCGATTAGTCAATTTGTTTTCAAAGCCTGTTCATCATTTAAATTTAAGAAGTTTAAGAAGAAACAGTGGAATACATACAGCAAGGTAACATTCAGGTAAATGCATATGAGAATCAGAAAATAAATACTGGTAAATAAAATTCATAATTGCTGCTTACAAACTAACCACTTCGATAAGATAATCATTTTCATTTTATGAATTAATCGACAATCAACATTTTATGAATTAATCGACAATTCCCCCGCATAGTTGGATGCATATTGAAGAGTGTTGAGGTTTGGAACTCTGCCAGGCATGAGGCTTGTAGGAAGACCAAAGGGGAGACGTAGATGAAGTTAAAGAGGACATGATGTTAGTATAGTACAGGGGTCAGCAACCTGCGGCTCAGGAGCCGCATGCGGCTCTAGAACACAGCCCTAGTGGCTCCCTGGATGTAGCATTATTACATACACACTGGGGTGATCCACCAACATAATATAAACATTTCAGTCACTGACAGCACCCGACACGCCATGCGCTGTCTGACAGTTAACATAGTGCTTACTGGCCGTGCCACAAAACAAAAGCCCAGCACATATCAGAGATCAAGCTTTAATCTGAACCACTCATTTTCAACAGTGTACTATATCATTAATATTTCTTTGAGATGTTGTATGGACATGATAAAAATGATGTTTCCTGGAAAAGGAGGTCTGAAAAAAAAAAACATTAACATGGTGAAACACAGCTTGATGACGTCATCAATTTGTGTTTCACCATGTTTTCTTTTAGGATTTTTTTAGGACCTTTTTTCTGAGAGTGTACATTTGTAAACTCTCAGAAAAAAAACATTGAAAATGGGTGGAATTCCCTGTTAACGGCTTATTAGGCTTACATTTTTTGCGGCTCCAGACAGATTTTGAATTTAATTTTTGGTCGAAAATGGCTCTTTCAACATTTTGGGTTGCCGACCCCTGGTATAGTAAGTGAGATAGGGTGACCAGATGTCCCTCTTTGCACGGGACCGTCCCTCATTTCCAAGATTTTTCAGGTGTTTCAATTGAGCCCCTGCTGTCCCACATTGTGACTGACCAGCATCAGTGTTAAAAATGCCCTAATAGTTGGCTTTCTCTTCTCTGCCAGCCGTGTTGGCAATGTGAGAGAAATTCAAGGCCATACAGGGCTTGACACTAACACTTGCCCGCTTGCCCGGGTCAAGTAAAAATAATGGTGGGGCAAGTGAAGACTGCTACCTGGTTGCCCGATCGGGCAAGTGTGCAACTTAGTGCACTATAACACAACACAAGATAAATTTGTCTTGGAAGGCAGTCATTGCACTCTGCCTCTGTGTCTTTCCCTGCTTTCTAGCTATCTCTCCTATCTCTCTCCCAGGTTCATTTGGTTCCAAACTATCATTTTGCTGGGGTCACTGACTCAGGGGCCACTGGGTCTGTGACCACTATGGGCTAATTAAGATGAATTTTAACTCTTGAGAGTGTAAAAATGAAACCAAATGGACCCGCAAGGGTCCATTTGGTTTCATTTTTACGTTCTCAAGAGTTACATTTGGTTACCCAACTTAGCTGGGGTCCACCTGGAACCCTCTTAGGGACCACTGGTGGTCCCCGGACCACCTGTTGAAAACCACTGGTTTAAAGCACCCAAGTAGGAAGTAAACTTAAATGCAAAATTTACGATATATTTTTGGAAGGCAAGTGACCATGGCCTGAGGGCAAGTAGAACCTGACTTGCACTTGCCCGATGGGGAAGTGCCTCAGAGACCTTAGTGTCAACCACTGCCATATACTGGCCTTGAATTGAATGTCATCTCCCATGTCCATCCAGAGTCTGCTGACACTGCCGTGGAGGAGGAGCCTGCCTTGGGTGCATTCAAGAACCACACAGGACCGGTCTATGGCATGCAGGTCCACGACGGCTTACTGTACACCTGCTCAGGAGACAACACCGTGCACGCCTACAGCCTGGTGGTATGCTCACCTCAAATACTAAAAACAATTTAATTTTAACTGTTTACATTTACACAACATTGTGCAAGATGTCAAAGCATTTTCACGATGGATTATTTAACGTAATAGAGGCAACTTTTTAGCCCAAAATCAAAATAGATAATAATTGCTGATAATTCTCACCCCGCAAACCACCTATTCAATCTCCTACCGTCAGGCAGGAGGTACAGAAGTATCAATTGCTCAACATCTCGCTTCAGAGATAGCACTTACCCTGTAGCTATTAGACACTTGAACCTGTCTCGCTAGTTTACATTTGTAACGATGCATGTATGTAACAACATGCAATGCATATAGCACTTTAAAACATATGTAATTGCTATGCTGCTGGTCTTTGCACTGTAATGTCTTCTTGTTGTCTTTTGTATATATGTTGTCTGTACATGTTGAGCATGAACCAAGACAAATTCCTATCAACTTCTGTTGACATGGCAATAAAGTTCTTGAATCTTGAATCTAGATACAGCATTTAGCTATGTTTTGGGGGGCTTTTCCCCCTCTATGTTGCTTCTACTTTAATGCTGCAGCTGTTTCCCTGCAGACAGATACTTGCTTCCTCCTGCAGACGGTCGAGAACTGTGTTGTTGTCAACAATCAAGAAAACAAAACATTTTTCGGGCTAAGGAAAGGCGGTACTAATTTGTGATGGGGGGGGGGGGGGTGTTGTACACACTAAGGTTGCCTCTATTACCTTTAATTGCCGTCATCCTGTGTATCCATTTCTAAGTCAACGTACAGTACAATATTATGTTAAAGACGGGATGTTTGTGGAATGATGGGTCACGTTATAATTAATATTATTCCAGACCAAAGACTGTGTGACGGTGTTTGAGGGCCACACAAACAAAGTGAATTGTTTGCTGGTGTCATCCCTGCCTGGCCTGCCTACCCGCCTCTACACCGGATCTAGTGACAAGACCGTCTGCTGCTACAGTATCAAGGTACAACGTCAGCACCGCACATGGCCACACATTTTGTTGATCGTAATTAAGGGCTTTCCACACGGGGAACGATAAACACAGACGAGAATCGCGTAGCATGGAAAAAAAAGCTCACAGCGTTTTCTAAGCACAAAACGGCGGTCCTGTTGAAAATGAACTACATTGTAGAAGGTGTGATTATTTACTCCCCATCTGTGAAGCCCTTTAGCCCTGTTTTAATTGGCACATTGACTAAGAGCACAGTCTTTGTTACAGCAGTTCACTGTTCTTATTGTCACCTGAGGGTGATGGTGGCACAGGCAGCATCAATACAGTCGCGTAGGAGTTTTGCGTTCAACCGTTGATGTGTGATTCATATTTATTTCCATAGTGGCCCTAAAAGTTACAACGGTTGAAGAAGAGGAATTAATACTGAAACAGATTCTACAAGTGGCTTCTAAATAAAAAAAAGTTTTTTGAAAAATGTGTTGCTATAATGGCTCTCAAAAGTGTTTTCATGTCAAGGACCTCCTTTATATGTGTTTGGCCGCCAGTGCCTCATCTCAGAATATTTGGTTCAAGAGGCAAATATTTGATTTACAAATGTTTCCTTGTGCCATGCTATGAGCATTGCAAATTGCCATTGCAAGACTGTTTCAAGCATGTTTCTCTTCAAACATATGAACTCATCTTCAACTAACTAATGAACTACAAAAACACTATGTGGTGTGTGATTGTAGTGATGATTAATATTCTGTGATGAGGTAGTTGGCTCAATGTCAGGAATATGATGTATTGTTTTGGTCAGAACTACACACACCTCTTCTAGGTTTGCCCTTACAGTATATTTTGTTTCTCTGTCATTCACTAGTCGAAGAAATGCCTGGAGCAGAAATCTCTTCCAGATCGAGTGTTGTGTTTACACATCGCCTGGAAGATTCTCTATGTGGGCGTCGCCGATGGATCAGTATTTAGCTTTGATGCAAAGGTGAGTGTGCTTCCTCCCTGGAGAGGATGATCTCTGTCACTGACTCCCACAGGTTGCTCAGAGCTGTGAATTGGGGTTGTGGAGCTAGAGCTGCGGTCCTCAAACACCTTGGGCCGTGCACCCTCTGTTACCTTCTGACCTAACTGACGCACACCCCAACGTTGGTTTGGACATTTAGATTTCATATTTTCTCATATGATTATGGCAAATAGTCACAGAATGCCATTGCACTGAGAGACATACATCTCCTTACAGCACCTAAATAGAATAATTGGTACAATTTGAGGTCCGGACACGCAAAAATGTGTTTTAACACAGTTTATGAGGACATCCCAAGCAAACAGCAAAGAAATCCTTCAAAAACTCATGTCCCTTAATGTAAAGATGAAACTGCATGCATTCAAAACTGAAAATTCATTACTAAAGCTCAGTTTCCTGAGCATTTTACTATGAAAACACTGCTTGCATAGTAAAGTGGAAAAAGTCAATCAATTGAGTTGAGAGGGTAAAACAATTGGTTGCATTAATTTCTTATCGTGGTGGTGTGTGCGATATACCAGAGAGCCAGTTCTAATAGTAATAGCCAGTAATGAAATATCATCCTGGCCAAAGATAATTCATTTATGGGTCTGATTTGGCCCTCGGGCAGTGGTTTTCAACCAGTGGTCTTTGAGAGGATTCCAGGTGGTCCCCAGCTATGGACAATTGGTTAACCAGATGTAACTCTTTGAGAGCGTAAGCATGAAACCAAATTTGGTTTCGTTTACACTCTCAAGAGTTAAGATATTCATCATGTGAATTAGCCCAAGTCTACACAACTAAAGAATGTAGAAAAATAGTCATTTTTTCATGTTTGCCGTTTTTGTTTCCAAAATCCAGCCTAGTATTGTGGACAAAAACAAATTAAGTCTTTAATTTTGGGTCTGTGGGGCTAAAATGTCAGTAAAATGCTGGTCCGTGGCTCAAATTCTGAATAAATAGTGGGCCTTGGTATCAAAATGGTTGAAAACCCCTGCCTTAGAGGATGTTCGCACACCACAAGGGGTTCACACATGATGGTTTGGAAACCTCTGAACTACAGCAATGTCACGTACAGTAGGTATGTCACGGTGTAAGAATCTCAACACCGTTTTTATAGTTTGCTTTTATGCCGGTATTATCGTATAGTTTGACCACTAGATATCCTCGGAGTCCTGGCACATGTTTTATATATGTGTTTTAGCCCCACAGACCAAAAACTAAATATTTCTTTTGCTTTTGTCCACAATTCCAGGCTGGATTTGGGAAACAAAACAGTCAAACATACAGCTCAAAATGACCATGAATCTTCTACATTCTCTAGTTGTGTAGACTTGTGGATAATTCACATGATGAATATTTTAACTCTTGAGAGTGTAAACATGTAACCAAATGGACCCACAAGGGTCCATTTGGTTTCATTTTTCCGCTTTTTTTTTAATGTACATTCGGTGGGAAAGCAAAGTACCGGTTTTGCGGCCCCATACCGGTAATACTGATAATACCGGATACCGTGACATCTCTAATGTACAGTGTCTCCAGATGTGTTTTGTTCTTGTAATAAAACTCCTGGTAAAACTGTGCCAAGTGCCCATGGCAAGTTACAAAAGGAGCATCATTGTTCCCTGTTGTTTTTGTTTTGTTTTTCTCTCATATTTATTTTCTGCTCCCACAGACCCTGAAACAGCTGGACGTGTTTGAGTGCCACGGCGCCCGGGGTGTGAGCTGCATGTCTACAGCCCAGGAGGGAGCTCGCAGGATCCTATTGGCCGGCTCCTATGACAGCACCATTAGTGTGCGCGACGCCAAGAGTGGTCTGATCCTACGCACCCTGACGGGTCACACCAAGACCGTGCTGTGTTTGAAGGTTCGGAAACCTCAGTCCTGTTTTCCCACAACTTGCAAACTTTGAACCTGCTTCAATACTTACATTTCAACATTTAGTATAGCCATCTATGTATACTATGGAGTGCATTTACCCATAGTAACCACAGTTACTATGGTTTTAACGGCAGGGGAAATAAAGCTGTCTTGATGTTTTCAGGTGGTGAATGACCTTGTGTTCAGCGGTTCGAGTGACACATCTGTTCATGCCCATAATATCCATGTGAGTAAAAGATGAGTTTCAAAACCAAGTGTTGTTACTTTTTAATTTCTTCCTTGGCCGTGACGAAGTCACATAAACGCACTAGTCTGAAGTCTGTCTCTGAACTCGAGGGGATGAACCTATGATGTACCATGGCTTCTGAGATTCACCTTCCCTTTTCCACTGGGAGAGCCTGCATTGCCATAAAAACTTTCAAGTCTGAATGCGTCCCCCAATCCCTGATTCTTAGTCATGTTTATAGAGTTAATTAGGATCCCCATTATCCTGCTGTAGCAGGATAAACAGCACATAGAGTTTCTGGGCTCCACACGGAGCATAAAAACATTTTGACATCACCGTACATAATGCTAAATTTGAATGTGGTATAGGTGTTAACCACACCTAAACCATAAACCTGACCACCTTCCTTCATCTTAATACAGCATGACACATTTATATTGCAGCAGGAGCTGTGTTTGTTTGTTTTTTAGTTCTGGACATAGTCTTGGTAGTCATTGTACATGGTTCTCATTTGCTATTTCTATACACTTGTGTATACTGTCCTATGTGAACAAGCAAATTGACCGTTTTTTCTTTGTTCTACACAAAGATTAAATCCCAGTGACAATGAATGGATGAAGTACATTTATAAGAGTACCCCTCACTTCACACTTGTGTAATGTCTCATTCCTGTCTTCTTCATGTGCAGACAGGAGAGTTGGTGCGAATCTATAAGGGCCACAGTCACGCCGTCACTGCAATCGCCATCCTGGGGAAGGTGATGGTGACGGCTAGTCTGGACAGATTTGTCCGTGTGCATGAGCTGCAGGTATGTATTACTTGACTCTTGAATAAAAAGGTGCACTCCTAATCAGTGTTGGGCAGTATTACTTAGGAGAGTAATATCTTTACTTTACTTATGACCCCTAATAATATTACTTCTTATTGTGTTACTTATTACTTGAATTAAAGAATAATATATTACATATTATAATATGACTTTCCCAAGTCGCCCTCCTACCCGCAAAGGAATAGAGATGTACATCACAATCTGTCTAGTGAATACTTGTGACAACTGTGATAACTTGTAGTGTATATTGTGTGTGCAGAATGCTGCAGTGGATTAGGATCTACAAACTGCAGTGCATCTCTGTTGTTGTCTGTTGATAGCTTGTAAATCTGTTCTATTTTCACATGCAACAACAAGCTCAAACATCATAAGTAATGAGGCATGTTTTTGGCAGAGTAACATTACTTATTACACATTCTGGCAGAGTAATATCTTTACATTACTTTTGCTGGAAAAGGTAATAATATTACAGTAATATGTAATATTTAATTAGATACTGCCCAACACTGCTCCTAATATGAGGCATCTCTCACTTAGGCATTTTCATTTTTGAAATGTTGGCGTCTTAACGGTCAAGTTAACATTATGACAGACACAAAAACATTCCATTTGTTTTCTTTTCCCCCCCCTATATTAGTCACATGAACGGCTGCAGGTGTATGGGGGTCACAGTGACATGGTGATGTGTATGGCCATATACAAGAGCACGGTACGTAGTGTTCATTGTGTGCTGAAGTCAGAGACCTTCCTGAATTTTCCTGATCAACATAATATTCAGTGATTGAGCTGTGTTGCTTGTCATCTCCCACTCAGATCTACACCGGTTGCTATGATGGAAGTGTTCAAGCCGTCAGACTCAACCTGACGAAAAACTACCGCTGCTGGGTATGGATAGAATAACGGCTGCATAATACCATTCTGACATTGCATTGTAACAACAATGAGCACTGCACTCAGAAAGCTGAAATTAATTTAACTGGAGAAAAGGTTCGGCGCAAGGAGTTGCTTTTGTCCCAGGTGTCTAAATTGTCTCTCAAACAGGACTAGGAAACTTTAGGAAAAGAGGTTGAGAGATGCACAACAGATATGGTCCTTTTATTATAATTTCACCTGACAGTTAATGGTGTCATTTCTTGTTCTTAAATGTAATTCTGCCTAAAGTGTATGTTACACAGTATAAGTTATGCAATTGGTTGAATGGTAAAAATCTCAGCACCGGGATCAGCGGGATGCAAATCCGGGGAGGAAGAGGAATTTCACATACTACAGCCTAACCTAAATGTTGTACTGAGGACGAATCTAGAAGAAAAAAAAATCAAATCAAATTAATTTTTAAATATATTTTTAAAAATTTTAGTTTAATTTTTAATCTGAAAATATGTAGTCCCTGGAACTAAAAGTTTGTTTGTGGAACTAAAATTTTGTCTCTGGAACTAAAAACTCCAGGGAGGCCCCTGGAAGAAAAGAAATGGCCCCGGAACAAAAAAAAAATCCCTGTAGATTTTGTCCCTCCAACTTATCCTTTCCACGATATTTAAAAAATGGCAGGGCAGCTGGCAGCTCACATCGCGCCATATTTGAGCTGCCATTTTTGGCCTGCCATTTTTGTAGATCTGCCATTTTGTTCAATTACTGAAACACCTAAAGATGTTCCAGTTCAGAATGTTTTTTTTTTAATCCCTCTACAGTGGCACGGCTGCAGTCTGATCTTCGGCATATCGGAGCACCTGCTGCAGCATCTCCTCAGAGACCACAGCAACCCTCAGCTGCAGACGGTCAAGTGTCGCTGGAGAGACTGCAGCAGCCTCTTCTCCACACAGGACTCAGTCAGACAGGTAAGGTCATTGGGGAACCTTTTTTCTGTTCACCTCCACAGCTCTACATTATGTAATGAGCACCCTGGGCGCTACCTACACTTTAGGGTCTATCAACGGTCGTTGGCGGAAGCTGCTGTATTTACAGTCCCCAATGAAACAACCCTGTTCAGTCCTCACAGGCGTCTTGACTTGTTCACTCATATCTACAGACAAAATGATTTCAACAAACAATGCAGTTATAGAAGTGTGCAAAGTGCACACAATTCCATCTTTTCAATATTTACAACAGCTTTGCGAGCACAAAGGGAGAAATAAAATGTTTCTGTGGGGTATGCAGTTTCAAGAGCACGAAGCCGCGATTGGCTAAAAAAATGGAAACTTCCAGGGGAAGTTTACATGCCAGAAGTCCCGCCTTTTGACAGTCTCTCTGGAGTACCATGTCCCTGGGCTTTCATTTCACAGCACAGATGTAAGCCTGGAGACTGAGGCTATGTAATGTGTGAATGTTTTAGCAGGGAGTGCTGTCATAATTGACACATTTGAAGAGATATGCCAGGGAACCCCATATCATTTTTTGTATGTGTTCTATCAGCGATTATCAGCATGTTTCATTGCAAGGACTCCCCAGTTTGATATTAGTCTACAGACTGCCATTTAATTGTATGTCTATCTCCAGGGCCCCACTCCATATTGTATGTAATCAATGATGAAATGGATGTCTTTTGATGTGTAGATCTTGTTGAGCCGCTCATTTTGAAACTAGCTCTCAAGTCAAAAAAGTGTGGGCACCTCTGAGATAGGATAATGAATAAATAACTGAAATATTCCACATTTCCCTTTTCCCTGTCCATCAGGATCTACCAGATCATATGCAGTATCATGTGGAGCACAACAGCAAGCAGGACGTATAGAGCACCAGACCTGAACTGCCTCAGATGAGTCTGGTGCTCCCACCAGTACAAGACACCAGCTAAGCCTCTTTGCATTTGCCCCCCCCCCCCCCAAGGCTCAACCCATTGTTTTCTTAATTGTTCCTGTTTTTTGTATAATTATGATCACACTCCTCGTGGACTGTGGTCTTTAACATTCTCTCAGTTTTAGCAGGGATGTAGTGAGAGTCACTTAATTTTAGGGCTGATCTTTTTTGATAACTAACTAGGGCCGAACTACTATACAGTAATAAAAAAGCTACTTTAAAAATCCTTTGACCCAAAGAGCATTAAAGATGTTTAAGTAACAAAATGTTAAATTGTTGGTCAATACATTGTTTTTACAATCGGTTGCTCATTAATGTTGCTGTGTCGCTGTCACACATCAAAGGGGAATTCCACTCATTTTCAACATTTTACGATGTCATTCAGTTACTGTACATTAGAAATGTGTGTGGAAATAATAAGTCCATGCACTTCTGTGTTCATTCAATCATTAACATGGTGAAGCATATCTTGCTGATGTCTTCAAGATGTGATACACCATGTTTTTTTTTTCTTTCAGACCCTTTTCTGACTGTACAAATGGGACCAAAATGGACCCGTCAAAATGGATGAAATTCCCCTTTAATGCCATAATTTGTAATACTACAGTGTCAAGGCAAAAATATCGGAACTACTGTTATGTAATAGTGAAGGTGATTACTGTAAGTGCCTATCCCCATGACAGCGACAATTATGGGCTCTGTTGGTTCACAAGATGAGGATAATAGAGAGAATTCCACCTGAGCGGGAATGTAATTGTGAATTGATCATGTTTATAAGAATTGATGACTTTGTGATTTTATGTACACTACAGTAAGTATCCTACTGCTGCTTGCAAAAGGATTTTCTTTTTGCATTTCTGACCCATTATATGTACAGTACATTTCCATATAGACGTCAGATAGAATATATTCTATCTGACACCTGATGTGTCAGTGATGCTCAACATATTTTATGCCAAGGACCCCCAGAATTATCTATATTTGGCCGCGGACCCCCCATCTGAAAACGTGTTGTTCTAGGGATCCCCCTGAAGCAACGACTTTAGTTAAAAAATATTTGCTTCTGAAAGAATATACTGTATATTCAAAGATTGGTGACACATTTTCACAATTTTTCAAAAATATCAGAGCTACAAGCTCACAGCGCGCCACTCGGTGGCACACTGTGACCTTGTAGGTCTGATATTTTTCAATAGCTTGAAGTGTAACATAATGCTTTGAACACCAAAACGCGTTCAGTACACAAAGGGTTAAAAAAAAATCCTTCTGGTATTTTAGCACCAATAAATGCCACCTAATCCTATAATTATTTGTATAGTCTAGTTTTTGTTATGCATCCCCTCCCCTAAACCTGAACAAAGTTGAGTTGAACTGATGGCATCCTTAGAGGCCTGTTATCCCATTGGCAGGAGATAAAATATTAATTATTAATTTACGGTACGCGTCTGGTTAGAATTGGGTATAAATAAATATTACATGTTCAGTTACAACACATTGTAAATGACAGTAGATGCTATACCATAAAAGTACCACAATTCAAATGTAGCACTGTAGGTGCATTTGGCATGGATGAAAGAGAATACATAAAAACAAATCATTAGTCTTTTTTTTTTCTTTTGCAAATCGTATTTGACCTAGGCCTTGTGTGTGTATGTATGAAAGGATCACTGCTTTCAGGTGACTGGCAGACACTGCACCATCTCTCAGTTCATGGGTACCAGTGGCAAAAGCATTCTGCTTTCACTAGCATGTATTGGGAGGTTGTTTTAGGCAGGTTGAGGGCCTGGGGTAACAGTGGGCCAGTGGGGTAAATCGTCTGCAAACTGTCTATTACAGGGGTGCCCAAAAGGTAGATTGTGATCTACCAGTAGATCACACAGGCCATGCAGGTAGATCACATGACAGTCCCCTAAAATGTATAGATCTCTTGAGAGTGTTAAAATGAAACCAAATGGACCCTTACGGGTCCATTTGGTTTCATTTTACACTCTCAATAGTTAAATTATGTTCAAACATCTGAATTTACGTGATTTCAAGCGTCCACACAATTAGAAAATGGAGAATAATTGTTATTTTGATCAAAGTTTTGCCAGTTCTCTTTCCCAATTGTGGACAAAAATGTGAAAGTTATTAGCTTTGGGTGCAAGAGACTAAACTCAACATTACAAACTGTCAACTCAAACCCCAAATACTGTTTTTAAACGTCAGTAGTACTGTAGTAGCATACAAGAACACCTTCCAATTCTCCCCCTCCATTTTTCATTATAAGTGCATTATTCTTAAACACTATAATAGTAAGTAACACCATCACCACTAATTCAAAGTCAAACTTTCTTGGGGGGGCTTGAAATGGATTTTTTTTTTATTATTTATAGATCTTGTTGAATTTTGAAAGTAGCTCTCAAGTCAAAAAAAGGTGTGGTCTATTAGATCATTATGAGCGTTTTGGTCTGAGGGTGGCACTAGAGGACAGGGAAAGGTTTCACTCAAATGTTTACAGTTTATCCTCCAGGGGGCATAAATGCACTCAGCAAGTGTTAATGGCAATCTGCTTGATCATAGGCCTGCCATAATGTTGTGCACATGCAGAGTTGAGGTTTTGGGGATAAAGGGGAGTGGGTGGGGGGTGCTCGAGGAAAGACCTGTTTCTGTCAAAGCCTGCAACTGTTTGTTCATCCATGTGGCGTTGCACAGTGTTGTAAGCTCTGATGTGTCTTTACTTAAGACGTTACTTGCGTGTGGGAAGTGAATGTACTTTGTGTACCCAAATATGGAGTGTGTGGTGCACAGACAGGCAGACATTTTGGCCTGGCTTACATATCAAGTGGCTCACTGCGTTCACAATGACCCATACAAATGTTGGTCACAACCCTATGTGTGGTTGAAACTCCTGTGTAGAGAATAGGAAGCTCATGCTTGAGGTAGCTGATGACCTCCTGATGAGACAGTCGATCCTGAGTCCCAGTATAACATTTAATATTTAAATTATATATTACAATAAAATGAATGAAAACAGTAATATGACAAATTTATTTAAAATATTAAACACTTTCAATTGTCACCCCCTGCACTCTTGTTCTGAGGGGAATATATTTGCCATACATATCAGATCTATAGCTAATCTACAAGATCCAAGAGCTTGGAGAGAAACTTGTAGAGATTTTGCTGTAGAGTCCACCATATCTCCCCAAAACAGACTGAAAAATCAGTCTGAGTGAAAGTCCTTTTCACTAAGACTTTAAGAGAAAATGATCCAACCACTCATTGACATGAAGCACACTGTTGATACTGTTCTTCTGAATCTTTCCTTGGATTTGTTCGTAGACAAATGCCATATACTGTATATAGTACACTGTATACTATATATGGCAGGTCTGGGAGTCTTAGAAGGCAAGTTGAACTATGAATACATGGTCAACTGGAGCCACTGCAAAATACAAGAGAACAAGGTGGCCATTAAGCATCTTGTGATTGAACTTGTGTGTATATAGAGTAAGTTAGTGCAAGAAACCATGAATAACTGGTGTACCTCCAGGACATTGAGCTTGATGATGCCGTCTCCATCCTTGTCAAAAGCATCAAATGCCCCTGGAATAACAAACCCAACATAAACTTTTAGATTCATCTACTCTACTGTATATACATCTAACATCGGCAAACTTGACAAGAGTGAAATTTGACCCCCCCATGAAATGATTTCTAAATCTAAAGCAATGCAAATCCTTGCATTTTGCAACTCCTCGTGGCCACTTGTTATATCAATGACAAGTTGCAAGGACTTGCATTGGTGCAGTTTGATTTGTCGCAAGGAGTTGTTGCACCGGTGTGGTTTGGGACTTGGACACATCAATAACAAACCATACGGTCTTCCACGCCACGCCAAAGTGCTTGATAGTTTACTTTTACTATATAGTGCACCCACAACCACATTTTCTTTCCAGGGTATTTTGTGCATTCACAGATTGTCGTGTAGTCTACTTACTGAACATGCCCTCCAATCTCACAAAGCAACAGATGAAGCTGTCAAAGTCAATATTGAGGTGTTCATCAGCGTACCGCATGGCAAGGATGTCGTATAACTGTTTGTTGAGCTGAAAACCTTGATGTGGACACAATGAGGCAGTTATTAACAAACTATGACTCCATGTCAATGCGACCCTGCATTGCAAGCATTTATTAGAAATACATTTTGACCATTTATATCTGATTTTAAGTTGATGAATAGTTAATAGTACTTTTCTCCCCTTCAAAACACTTTATTTTGGTACATTCCCCCTTTGTGTGATAGTGCTAACCTGCATCATTAACTGCATTCCTCATCTCAAAACTGCTGATGCAGCGTTTCTTGTTGGGATCATAACGTTTGAAGATCAGCTGCAAGAGATTGATATAATTAGAACCGGTTAGTCTGCATGAAACAGGACAGGGCTGCGTTTGTCAAGTTTTACGTACAGTATCAACATCCTTAACATTTTTTTTTTTTCTGGGAAAATATATGCTGTCACATACCTGCCACTCTTTGATCTTTTTCCACAGGTGTTTAAACTCATGGAGATTGAGCTTTCCTGTACCGTCCGTCTAAAGTATGTTCAGTTATGGAAGTTAGAAAGCAACAGCTGAAAGCTATGACTTTACTAAAACTTTACTGCTCAAAAACCTTTCAGTGAATACAAATGTGGATAGCAGGGGCGGATCTAGGCATGGGCATGGGGGGGCAATGCCCCCCTAAATACCCAGTCTGCCCCACCAAACACGATGCCATGCAAAACAACCCAAGATATTTCAAATTAAAGTGCTTATATTTAAAATGATTTGAAACACTACTACTGCTACTAACTAACTACAGCTGTGTCACCACTAAACCAACAGCATTTCATCATTGAAAACAGAAAACTCTCTGAGTCAGACCTTTAGCTTTATGCATGCTGGGTGTCTGTTGAAACTTAAACAACAACTGATGTTGTTATTGATGCTTTACTTGACTAATAAAAGTCCTGTAACCGAAAATGGTATGGGTGCGAAGCCGCATCCCCCCCCCCCCCCCCAAATGGGACATGTTATATCCGCCCCTGGTGGATAGTAGGGGTGTAACAATATAGTAACTATTGAAAAAAACAAGGAACCCTCTCAGGGACCAGGGACCACTGGTGGTCCCGGACCACCTGTTGAAAACCCCTGACTTAAATGAAAGGATACATCCATGAGTGCGATCATACTTCGACAGGTCTCCAGGCTGAAGCCCTCTGTCTGGATTTGATTGTCTGTAGAAAAGGCCGTGCTGACATGATGAGTCGGCATCTCATAAAATGTATACAATGAAAGTGTAATCTATTTTTTTTCCATAGTTTTTCCATTCTATTCCAGTGTAGGCTTACTCACGCTTTGCCAATACCCTCTGCATGACCACTTTAAACTCATTGGCGCAGATCTGCATATCCTGAGCAAGGGGGAAAAGTAACATCATATTAGCTCACTTACAGGTAGTATACACAGGTACAGTTTAAATATAGTGTCTTGTCATGTTGTTCCGTTTCCCCACGTTTACATGTCTCCTCACCTCACCAGCAATCTGCTCATAAATAGCTCTGAACTGCTTCTCCTCTTCAGTTTCTTCGACAGGCTTGAGAATTAGCTGAAAAGAGGGGAAAAAATCATCAGGTTTCATATGCTTTTCCAGTACTAGTCTAAACTGCAACCCTAAGAATTAAGAGGAGCTTCAACTTTTTTACCACTTTGTACCTAGTGCCTACAGTAGCATCCTATACAAAGACATGTACATATATGACTTAAGTGGTTAAGTTATTGGATACCTTAATAGACTGGTTCTCAAAGTGTGTTCTGGGGTAGCCTCGTAAACCGCCCCTCCCCCCGCCAACAACAGGTCTGGTGACCCTCGCTGTGGTCCCCAGGATGATTAGTTACTACTAATGGCATACAATCATTTTGCCACTTAAACCATATTTTATACGTTGGCTATTTAAAAACTGGCAGATATATGTACTGTACATCTGTACATCAAATTTATGGCCCGTCCATCCATCTACCGGTATCTTCAACCACTTATCCGTAGTCGGGTCACAGGTGCAACAGGTTAATCACAGAGTTCCCGACTTCCCTTTAAACGGCAACATTAGTAACTTCATTCTTAGGGGTTCTGAAGCTTTCCTGGCAGATTTTGGGGATATAAACTCTCCAACTCAAGCATCCTTGACCTGATTCGATGACTTTAGGAAGATTCTCAAGAGGCATTCTAACCAGATGCCCAAACCACATAAACTGGGTTCTTTCCAAGTGGCAGTGACTACTCTTTCGCATGACATGATTTTTGTACTAATTGTGCCGCTTATATTTGCAACCATATTCTTTCGGTCAGGACCGATGCTTCATGACCATAGGTGAGGGTAGGAAAGCATTCTTTTCTTCACAACAGTGTGGCGACTGCAATCCCACCTTGTCTTTCTAATCTCGATCTCTGTCAACCTCTCATACGTGTGCAAGACCCCGATATACTCGGATATACTGTAATTGGACTGCACATTTGACCGGTTTAGTGCCTCAGATTTGATTATCCTGATCGTCATACCCAACATACTGTATGGCGATATTCTCGCCTGCGATCCAGTGAGAGCTGAAGATGTTGGGCTGATGATGCCATTGGGTCCCACAGCATCTGCAAAAAAAAACATCCCCAATCCCACCGGGAAAAAAATCCAACCTACTCCCGAGCACACGGACACAGCTTTCACTTTGGCTGTACAGAGATCAGATGGCCCTCAAGTAAAAGTCCCCCTCACCCCATATTCTCACAGAACCTCCCAAGGGACCTAGGCTAGTCCTATGCCTTCTCCAAATCCACAAAACATACAGTATGTAGACCGAATACACATACTCCCAGGCCTTTCCAGGGTCCCTGCTAGAGCATAGATCTGGTCAGTTGTTCCACAGTCATGTGTGTCAGTAACGTGACACCTCGGTAATTGGCACGCACCCTCTGAACCCTGGAGTTTACAGTACACCCATACCAGTCCCTAGCCAAGTAAGGCTTGGCAGTAATGCACAGTAATGCCATGACTACATTGTTAAAAAGAAAAGCACAAAGTTACAAACGGAAGAGGGTTAGCCCCGTGGGTAGATACAGTAACTACAGTATGTAAACAGATTCATGAGAAAGGAGCAGGTGGAAGTAGGCCACCACGGAGCAAATGCCCTTTAAATTTTGGAAAGTAGTTCGCTTGGAGGGGGGGGGGGGGGGGTGCTGGTGACATCTGAAGATTAGGTTTCAGGCCTGTCGTGCCCAGAGATTTATCTGAATTACTGTACCGCTATGCGAGTGCAAAGGTCACATTGTGCTAACAGTGAATGCGGTGCATGGTGAAGACTCTAAGACAAACTTACAGTAACCACTGCACATTTTACTTTCGCAGTGTATGGAGTTCTCTATATTTTGGTTGGGCATGGCCAAATATGGAATGTATGACACACACGCAGAGACATTTCTTCCTGGTTTACAAAGTAATCTCGCTCACTGCGTTTGCAATTACCTTCTTCTTCTTTTCCCCCCGAATCACACCATCATGCTCAATTTCTTTGTTGGCTTGAGCTCTGTCCGATACGAACACGATGGGCTAGAACAGGAGGACATATGACAATTGTAAGTGGTTCATATGGGATAAAGAAATGAACTGTAGAGGGTTGTGGATGATTGTGATCAGAATGAAAGGCAAGCAAACAACGGGGTGGACATAGGATTGGCACAAGACAACATGACATGTTGTTCTGAGGCAGGAAAAGCACCGAGCCATAGAGTAAAACAGTATGACGACTGGTTCAGTTCATGGGGCCAGACTCTTCTACATAGACTTCTATTGGTTTGTTTTAAAATGGACATCCGGATGCTTAGGGAATGCATTGGAGTCTGTGGACTCAAGCAATGCATTAACCACGTTACCAGGCTGTATTCTGCCCCCTCAATGTCGGAACTGTCTTACTCTATGGCTCTGGAAAAGCAGAGCTCAACAGAAAGTTCTTTCTGCATTACCTTTGCTTTGTCTTTCGCGCCATTCTGATGGCCCGTGAAATAAGACAGGATAGGAGAAAGATGGAATGAGATGACAAGGTATGGAAGAGATATGTGAAAAAAATAAGCCTTAAAATGTTCGGATTATTAGTCTTTTAAGGGAAGATGTTAGATGGATATGACATACAGTATGACAGAGAAGATGGATTATGTGGAGACAGATGATGAGAATGATGATGACATTCTAGCTGCACAATATGGATTAACGATACTAAATTTGTATCTGCAATACTACAATAGAACGCACTGCAATGATAATTTAGGGGTTGTTTAAAATATATATTTTAACAGACCAAATCAGTAGATCAGTAAACTAAACACATATCGTATTGCAAATGTCAGTTCAACTACAAATGTACCCATATTGTGCCGCCTTAACACACAGATCTACCATAAGTACATTACCAGTGTAGGCTGTGTTCCGTCTGTCGCTACTGCGCTGTCACTTTCACTGGGAGAAAGCAGACAAAAGTCACACAGAATGGCATTAATATATTTTTTTGTTTAATACCTTACCAATTCTTCATCCATTTGATCAACAGTAGCATCCAACATTATACTCACCACACCTATAACAGTTTAAAGATGATATATAGCCTATTTTAGCCAAACGTTTTAGCCAATAATCAAAATAGATATATACTGTAGCTATATTGTTTGTCCTTTTCCCCTTTACATTGCTTCTATTTTGATGCTGTTTCCCTGCAGACAGACACTTTCTTCTTCCTGCAGACGGTCCAGAACTTTGTTGTTAAGAAATCATGAAAACAAAACATTCAAACTCAGGACAAGGCGGGGCTTGTGTGGGGGGAGGGCCAATCACAGCACTGCAGTCTCCAGCAGTTTCATAATGAGCCAATTGAGTGGAGGTGAGGTGGAGTTAGATTCTGTTGTAAACAAATCTGTTTACAAACACATTGTATACAATAAAGGTGCCTCTATCACCTTTAAGTAAAACTAACTAAAAACGACTAGAAACTAGAACTTACTCTGAGAGGAGGCTCCTTTTCTCAGAGAAGACTCTGAGGAGGAATTCTCCCTCCTGGTGCTGTTTGAAGGTGGTGGGGATGATGACGTACTCCCCGGGGGGCAGGCGGAAACGTTCCGTTATCTCACGCAGGTTGATGTAGGTCTTACACTTGGCCTTGGAGGCTGTGTACAGGAAGAAGTCCTTCTCCAGGTGATGGTTGCTTCCACGCATCTAGTAGTGGACATTAGACAGGGGCAGTGGCATCCATTCAGGACATGGAAGAGAGCGAATGGTGGAGGAGCAATATTCTCCAATAACTTGATGTCTACTTGTGGTGTCTCTTACCGAGACATCGGTATCTTCCCACTAGTTTTCAAATTATTGTCTATTGCGACAACAATTGTCATGAATTCAGATTTCATATGTTGTGTAATTGATAGAATACTTTACTGACATGCACACACACAGACACAAAATGGGCATGCACTTGAAGAAGATACAGGTCATGATTGGGACAGCGCTGACATCGTCACATCGATGTCCTCCCAGATGATCCTACCTCCTGTGGCACCTGCAACATGAAGACAAAACAAATATAATGAGTGCTGTAATTCGGATTCCTTCCACATTCCTTGCTTAAAAATGTGGATTCCATAATAATGAACCGGACTTCAGTACCTCATAGATGGAAAATCCGATGGTGAAGTTCTTGGCGCCCTTACTGCGTTCTTTCCTGCGGCCTTTCTGCATCAGAGCCACCACCACGGTGCACGCCACCTGCTCCTCGTCCTCTGGATCGTCGTCCTCTTCATACAACCTCATGCGATACTGTGGGTTGGTCCAGAAGGTGTCTGTAAAATAAAAAACAGCAAGGTGTGGAACGATCTTCTGACACACTGCTGCACAATAAGGAATTAGGATTTAAGGTCTCCATTTTCGTGACCATCTATACCCCGCCCTTATCCTAAACCTCATTTTTTTTACTATTTTGAAAACCTTTTGGAATAGTTCAACGTGCCAAATCTATTGACACATTGTGAGCTTGTAGACTGGCCATTTAAACTATTGAAAAATATTTTTTTAATAGTTTAAAAAGGCAAAGAAGTTAAGGGATAAGGGGTTTAGCAGTAACGATAATGGAGCCCTTAATGTGTATCTGTAATAATCGGCCCAATTATGACTTCAAAGATAATAATAATTTCATAACCCCACTTGTCCCAAATGCCCCAATGAACAGTTTGTATCTGGTCATCCTAAAGAGAGTGCGTGATAGCCTGATAGGACCTACCTGGGAAGTTCCTGCAGCCTCCAGCTGAACTTCCTCTCACCCATCGTCCTTCATTGACAGCCACGGTCCAGGTGGTTCTCTCATCGCGATCCATTGAGTCTGGAGTCAGGTTACAGATCTCCATCTTGGTGAAGTACTTCTTGAAATCGTCAAAGGACATCCTGGAGATGATCAGAAAGTGTGAACAAAAATAGCAAGTGATATTAAGAGGCGAAATGTCTGAAATGGTTTCATGGGATGATGAAGCGAAAGATGACAAAGGTTTTCACTCACCAGAACTCACTTTGTTCAACAGTTTGTTTTTTTAGATTGTCCCTTTCTGCGATGGCAAGGGTGTCCCATTCTTTTGAGCTGTATAAAGATAACCATCCACAAAATAATGCATGGTTAATACTGCATAAAACATTAAAAACAAATCATTTCATTAGATAATGCCCATTGGGTATAATGTAGAACTTCAAAGTAGAACTTAAGCACAAAATACTGACATTCTTAGCCATACAGGTCCAATTGAGCCCATTTATTTATACACTTCTGGGTCTCAATGTGTTTATGGTGATCGTGGTAATAAAGGAATAATAAATCACATCCTACCCAACCTGCTGTTGTCAGCGCAGGAGTCACAATCAATGTCAAGGTCAGAACTAATCTCCCATAAAGATTGTCTTTCTCTTTTTACCATAGCGTATTGTTGTGCAGGCTCAACCTCTAGTTCTTTAGCCCTGCATCCACAGCCGGTAGGGTTTGGTGTCCTTTGAAGTTCAAATTACAGTCATACTCTTACATGTATGTCCGGATTGGAGAGAGAGTGTGTTTCCTAGTTTCTTTGTGTGATACACCTGTTCCTCCATCTAGCATTCCAAACAGCTTTAATAGAACAAATCCCAAGAGGTATCCACAAACACTATTTGATCCAAGCCTTCAATGTATTACATGTCCAGAAAGAATCACTGATCAAGTAAAGTCTTACTTGGCATTCCATGGTCCTTTCCATAGCACCCAACCCCAGGGATTGCGCAGGCGAATCAGGCGAATTTTGGTGTCCAGTTTAACCTGATCACACTGAAACATCAACACCCCTTTTAAGCATAATGTAAACAAACAAAAACACTTTCATGCTGCAGAGAATCTTGAAAGCATGTTTTATGTACACTTTACTGTACGTACCTCCTCCAGAGCTATGATGGAGTAGGCATGACCTTGAACAAGTCCCTGTTCCGTCCGACTTTCCATGTCCTTTGGACTAAGAACCTGGAAGAGGTGACAACATATTTGGAGTAAATATTTCACTAGAAAAGACATCCCTCTAGCAACGTCGGGCAAGTAGTTTTGTATACTTTTGTACTTTTGGCCGCTATGTCAAAACTTTATTCCTAATAGGTGTACTGTGTATATTGTGTGTTTTTGTTGTCTTCGCTTTCTTTCACCCAACATTTCTGTTCACCAGAAATGTTGGGTCACTGCTTGTAATTTGCAATTTCATCCTGTCATGTACAGTATCAGTGTCTTTTCTGTTTTGTATTTATTTATATGTGCAAAAGTGCAAGGGGCTTAGCACAACTCTTAACTCACATCGATGGAGCATCCCATCAGCGAGCCTCTCTGCAGAGCTTTCTTCATGATCTTGAAGAGCTCTTTGGGGGCGTCTACTAAATCGAAGAACTCTGTCACACCCCCTGTGAAGTCCTCCATGGCTTCCAGGGTGCTGCCGCCTTTCAGAGCTTCATAGGTGCCATGCAACCTGAGGAGACGACCATGAAGTCACAGTTAGAGTACAAATGTCTGTCTGTTCCCATGAGGCAATAGCAGGCAAGCTCTGAACCATGCGAACAAGTGCTGATATGACTTCAAATTGATATCCACAATGTCTCAATCTATTGGTTATATTATTGAAAAAATGGTTAAAAGAACACATGTTTTAGAAGCTAACGGCTTTAATGCAAGGTTCAGATTTTTTTGTTTTGTTGATTCATGATATTCTCATAAAATACCCTATTTGACAGATTAATTACCCTGGTCAATTACCAATGACCAAGATTAAGTCGGTCATTGGTTCTAAACGTCATTTTTGACTAATTGCCCATGCAGACCTACTGGTATAATGCACACACATACTGGCATCATGATGATGATGATAATGATGTTCAGCGCATGCACTGCCATAATAGTATAATTGCGTATTCAACCTCAATATTAGCTGTGCTTACTTGGCATATGCTTTTTCTAAGAGTGCACTCCAGAACTCATTCCTTCTGAAGGATTTGGTAAACACTAGCTGGTTGTTTACTGTGGGGATGCGGTCATCCACAACCACGTCAATCCATTCGCCGTAGCGCCAGAACTGCAAGTGACACATGACAAGATGACTGTGAAGAAATGATTAATTTAGGGATACCCCTTGAGATACAATATCTTGTTTTCAAGAGGTTCCTAACTAAAATACAAAAAATGCAAGGCAACACACAAAAAGGAAAACAAATGAAAAACACAACATACAGAAGCAAACAATAAGAGTGAAGACACAACACAAAAGAAGGATTTGGACCTGATTGATTGGACACATTGCTAGTCAAGAATATAAACACAATAAGCACAGTTTTTTAGTGCAAAGACATTGGGCTGAAAGAATAACATAAAAAATGTCCTGTGGGCTGGTGTTCATATTAGTCCTGACTAAAGTTATCAAACTTTGCCCGAACCCGAACAGGCCCGAACTGACATTTTAGGGCCGGGTGGCGCCTCGGGCTCCATGAAAAAATAATATATATTGAATTATCTTTTATATTAAAAATAATAGTAATTGTCTGTATTTACCTATTAAGAAGATGTTGCTGATTGGCATTTCATTTTTAAGGATAATTCTAAAATTCTGCCCAAACCCGACACTTAGGGCCGGGTCGGGCCTAAATCTATTCCATTTAGTCGGGCCTGGCCTCGGGCCTGATCAGTTAGGGCCGGGCCTTAATTTTCAGGCCTGTTGAGACCTTTAGTCCTGAGTTATCTATTCAATTCATCAACATTAACATACAGTAGCATATTAAGTTAAGTGAAAAGTTAACACATTAATACAAGCCATTGGCCTGGGTCGTGGCTCAGTGATAATCCAATGTGGCAGTGTGCCGTGGGTTTGGCTCCTAATCCCATATCCCCCCATCTCTCTCCCCATTTCCTGTCATCCTGTCTTCCCCCCTACAAAAAATAATCAAATGAAGGTAAAAGCCACAAAAACATGTAATATATGCCACCATCAACAAATGCAAATAATTACTACAAATGCAAATAATTACTATAAAAACTACAAAGAAAAGTGATAAATGGTAAATAGTAATTAATAATTATATAGCGCCTTTATCCAAGGAGCTTTACATAGCACATTACATCCACCCATTAACACACATTCATACACTGATTGCAGTGGAAGCCACGCAAGGTACCTGCTACTAGCACATCAGGAGCAATTAGGCAATTAGGGGTTCAGCGTCTTGCTCAAGGACACTTCAACACTAACTCTGCAGGAGCCCGGGATCGAACCGGCAACCTTGTGTTTACCATCTGGTGACTCTACGCCTTTTGTTAGGAATTCAAAACAAACTCCCCTTATACATTTAACATGACCTGGTATAGGATGGATAATTGTCATACTAAAAATATCTTGATGAAGAACAAAAGAGAGGGATTGGAGTTGTAAAGATCGTAGTGGCATATTGATGTACCTGGAAGTGAAAGATGCCAGCATAGTTTTCAGTGAAGCTCTGATCTTGAGGGATAACTCTGTACAATAGTGTCTCATTCAGTGTCAGGCAGGCAATGGCAGCAAGCAACCAGCAGTCACCTGTCAACAAGTTGAAGGAGTTATAAAAGGAGTATGATCTAAACATATCATTTATTAGCTAATGCGTTTGGCCTAGTAGATTACAATCCTGCAGCAGGTGCAAATCCCCTACCCCTGATGAGTGATTTGTACTTGGTTGCAGTGCAATGTCGCACATTGAAAATAGTAGATCTACAAGCGTCACATGCAGCGTGTAACATCACTGCAACACATTGCAAACTTCTAGATCAGCTATTTCCGGTGTGTGGCATCAAGGCCTGCACTACTCATTATCATTTTGAGGTTTTCTTCATGTTTTCGCTGTATTACATGCCTTGGCAGGATGTTTTGAACCAATGTCACCTCATTCAGGATGGTTTCTGTTTCTGTTTCAGCTGTTCAATGCTTTCAAAACAAACACAGTAAACTTCTGGGTGGTAATTTATCCATGACTAACTCCGGGAGTGTAAAACTATGAATGTACCCTTGCATGTGCACTTGGTTTCATTTCATACTTTCATACTGATCATGTTTTTCTTAGTGTTTAAGCCAAGTTCTAGGCAAGTATAAGAAATAAAGGTGATCATGGGTATTAGGCAAAATTTAGACCCAGGGAACTCTGTCCTGCACCAGGCCAAAATTCCAATCAGGCTGAAACTGCAAATAATATCCCAAACTATTATTTGGACATTTAATATGCAAAATGTGTCTCAGACACCAGGCAGAACCATGTGGCTATTCTTCCATCGTATGCCCTTAGACCTATAGCTCTTTTGCAGCAAGCCAGTCCAGTGTGTCATTATCTAGGTCAGTTACGGTAACTCATGATCAGCATTCGGTGACCGGTATATGAGGCAGCTGGTCGGGAAGCACGTGTTCCACAGGCTGTAATGACTAATGACGACCACACCCCCAGTGCTGTTTGTGGCAGAGCTACTATTTAGAAATACAGGCCTAGATTTTCGTCACCGCTAAACCCTATATCCCTTAACTTCTTTGCTCTTTTAAACTATTTAAACAAACATTTTTTCAATAGTTAAAATGGCCAGTCTACATGCTCACAACGTGTCAATAGATTGGCACGTTGAACTATTCCAAAAAGTTTTTCGAAATAGTAAAAAAAAAATGATAAGAGGTTTAGGATAAGGGGTCTAGCGTGTAACGAAAATGGAGCCCATAGTATTTATACAATGTATATAGGATTTCTGTTGTTTTTGGGAAGGATATCCATATTTGTTAGCAGTCTTTTGTCCTGCCGACTACCATGATGGTGGTCTGTTATCCATACAAACATCCCATAGTCTTCACATCAATTCATGATTCTTGCTTTTTCAAAAGTAAGAAGAAGCCTATCTTTCATAGGAGGAGTTTTGCATCGGTTGTAACTGAGCTTTATTGAAATATTATTTGCAATTGTCACAACACTGCACTGTAAACATTACCCAATTCTCCTTGGCAGATGTCTGTCCTACTGGCTCCTTCTATGATGAATTGAGGATTTTCACAGATTTCCTGCAGAGAAAAAAAGACAGAATGAAAGAAAGCATTGACCAAAACATATGCTAATATTCAGCTTTAAATCTGCCAAATTCACTGAACTCTGCACATAAGATGACTTATATGGAGACGAGTTGACCTTTGACCCAGCAGCTGAATGAGTGTAAGTGTAAAATGTTGTGTCTGGGGCCTGGGAGTTGGACCAGCAACCCCATTAGCTATAAGTATAGGGTCAGCTGTTACAGGTCTCGACCTCTGAGTCTCCTGAACAAGCCATGATGTTATGTGGTAAATGCTGAGAATCCTTCACCTCATACCAACCTCTGTCAGAGCGGAGTGATAAACAGCCATGGTGGAAACAAAGTGATGAAAAATGTTAGACACATTATTTATTATAAAGGACTTAAGTTGTTATGTCATTTACTGTAATACAACTCTCAATATGTGGCCAGTGCACTAACTGCAGACTGCAGATTATGTCATCCTAATTTATGACCACATATGTTGATGTAATTAGTGGGCTGGGTGTCATTCTATCTGATTTCCCACACAGCGATGTTGGGTACGAAGCCTGATGCTTCGGTAATCAACATTTTTACACTTTTTTCTCCCTCAGCACAAATTATTGTCCAGTCAGTGACATGTCACATAAAATTCACTGATGCATGATTCTAATGGGTCCTTGAATTAATCTAATGAATCTTTATGGCACTCAAAAAATACTTGATTAGACTAATTCTAGTCCTTAGCTTTGTTGTTCCATCAGATGGTGTCTATTAACATCATCTTTGAGTATGTCAGAATGTTCAGTATGTACCAGTACTGTACATGCATACCACACGTGCAGTGATACTTGAAACGCTTCAGTGACGCCTGCGTCTCATAATGAGGAACATCATATGATGCCAGCCAAGGTTGTAAAATTAAAAACACGTACTCTAGCCTGACCAATGACCCTTGGATGAGGACAAGGTTACATTAGGCCCTGACAACCAGCTCATTCCTGTACATACTGGTTTGGTAAATCTTGCAGTCTGCACCAATTATTAGAGCATGTAGCTAAAATGATTGAGTTCTCAAATTGGAATGCTGGGTAATGGGCATGGATGTCAGGGTCGAGGCACACCTTGTACAAAAGCTATTCGGTTTTACAGAGACATGTAGACAATATAGTTGTGTTTCCCTGTAACCAGAGCCTTAGAGTATAGCTTTATGGATCAGCATTATGGCCTTGTTGATCATTTATTTATTATTATTTTTTTTTTAAATAAACAGTTATTTTTGTCCCAGATTATTTTTCTTTTTAAGATGTTCAAATATTGTACAGGAAAACATGGCATATTTTGGACATGGTTCAAACAGTGATTAATCATGATTAAATTAATTTTGAAGCTGTGATTAATCTGAATAAAATGTTTAATCATTCAACAGCTCTACTTTGAATATTTTTTTTAAACATTTAACAACACAAATCCTGGGTGTGGGTTCCTGGCACAAAATCCTTTTCAGAAGGGGTCGCGCAGGGGGCAAGCAGCTTGTCTTCCTGACATGTCTAATAGTGGACAACCTCTGCACTCCAAAGCTGATATGGTTGAGGTTCGCAAAAACCAACATGTGCATGTCTGCCTGTCCATCTGTATTGCGCGCACCATATATCATATCAGTTCATGTCTTTGCCACATTTGTGGCTTGACACGTGCCTACACATATCACCAACAGACTGTAATCCAGGCTGTACCACCGTAAAGGTGGTACTTTTGATGCAGCAGTGGGAATCAAAGGCTTCCCAGTAGAGCAGGACATTAGACCTCTAGCTATTCCCATGGCACCATTGCCATTAGTCCTGGGTGGTCAGTGCCAAATTGCAAGGCTTTCCCTGGCCCTTCCTTTCAAGTCCCAGAAAAAAACATCCTGGTGAGCACGACATCATCAGAGATCAATGTTAGACCAAATCCCCTACTTAGTTTCATGCCAGTGTGCCAGTGAGGAGTCAATTGTGTGAGAGTCAGCTGTCTGTGATTCTAGAAGGTGATAGAATAGAACCATGTGCTGACAAACACGTAGCTATATCAACTTGACACCCTTCCACATGGGATTTAGAGATGGGGGAGTTTTGTCAACCACCAAGAGTTGTGTTTGTCTAAGTATTAAGCATGCAGTTATGTCTTCATTTGTAGCATGGCTTACAGTGTGTTCATTCTGCTCTTACAGTAATGGAATACTCTCCCTGTACTTCACAGGCACTCACCGATGGCCGTTTCCATTCAAATTTCCTGGGGAATTTCTGACTATAGTAGAGTGAAGAGTCATTTGCAGGGAACAGTGGGTCCTCAAACAGCACCTTCTTGCGTACATATTTGTCCCGGAGTTCCAAAAAGGTTTTAAGGCGCTTGGCATCTTTCACTGTCTCATTTCTGCTCAGAATGGCCGAGTAGATGGAGTTGCTACCAAGAGGGGGGAAGTCACGTTCCGTTTCTGCAGGTTCAAGTTCTGCATCATTGTCCCCTATTTCTCTCACCGGAATTTCTTCTACAATTGCTTCCATTTTGTACGTCACCTCCACAGTTTCTTCAGCTTTGTATGTCACCTCCTACGCCTTATTACTGAGCTCATTTGCCTCTGACATTCATTCAGTGCAAATAAACTGCTGAATCCTCGCTAGTTTGAACTTGAGTAATCACTAACCGCCCAAAGAAAGTTCCTGTATCCTCTCTCTGTCCTGACACCCTTAGTTCCTTTTTGAGTGCTCTCACTGCTATACCCTGTCACCAAACAACCTCCCTTACCACACACACACACACACACACACACACACACACACACACACACACACACACACACACACACACACACACACACACACACACACACACACACACACACACACACACACACACACACACACACACACACACACACACACACACACTTAGCCAGCTATTCGCTGGTGCAAGGTCTAAAAATAGGCCTCTTATAAGTGTGGGTGGGAGACTTCTCACATATGGGCCTCAGAATCTATACCATTTTGCAGGATTCACTCTCATTCATTAGGAAGCTTGTCCAAAAGCTGTATCAACACATTATTAAACTTTCATAGCTATAATGGCTATTGATGTGATCGTGAGTGACCATACAGTACTCCTGGGATGTAGCTCATGACTAATTTAGTAGACACGTACACTGCAGTGTGCTGTAATATAGAGCCTATGCACGTGCATAACGTGAGTTGCAAATCAAGTGTATTGCAAAGGATTTGCAAAGTGTGCTTAATGTTTTTTTTAATGTTGTTTAATGCGATATGATTTGGATGTAGGAGTTGTCATGGCCATAAGAAAAATATGTATACTGTATATATATATATATTACCATTCAGTAAGTTCCTGTTCCTCAGCCCCTTCATAACCTCTGGGTATGGTGTTAAGGTCACATATGCATTGGATATACCCTCTAGTCCAGCGGTGCCCACACTTTTTTGACTTGAGAGCTACTTTAAAAATGACCGGCTCAACAAGGTCTAGTCTACCCCCCCCCCCCCAAGAAAGTTTGACTTTGAAATAGTGGAGATGGTGTTACTTACTGTTATAGTGTTTAAGAATAATGCACTTATAATGAAAAATGGAGGGGGAGAATTGGAAGGTTTTCTTGTATATGCTACTACTGACGTTTGGAAACAGTATTTGGGGTTTGAGTTGACAGTTTGTGATGTTGAATTTAGTCTCTTGCACCCAAAGCGAATTATTCTCCATTTTCTATTTCTGTGGAGTCTTGAAATTAGGTAATTCAGATGTTTAAATATAATTTAACTCTTGAGAGCGTTAAAATGAAACCAAATGGACCCATAAGGGTCTATTTGGTTTCATTTTAACGCTCTGAAGAGTTACAGATCTATACATTTTAGGGGACTGTCATGTGATCTACCTGCATGGCCTGTGTGATCTACTGGTAGATCACAATCTACTTTTTGGGCACCCCTGCTCTAGTGTTTGAAATGTTAGGGACCAGTATGTGCCTCCTGCACTGTTCACATTCTATTTATTTATGTATTGTAATTAACTATTTTACCTACATGAAAATGTACTAATATGATTTAATATAACACAATCACTTGGGATGTTTTAAAGCAGAGTATAGTACAAAAAAAACATGGTCCACCACTGGCCACAAGATGAGCACATGCACACACTCTCCAGTGGGGGTAAGTAGGCTATAACAGGCCATCTGCACATGCACCAAGGTCTGCTCTCCCTCAGTCACGATTGGAGGAAGGCCCATCTCATCTGAATTGGATGTAGGCTTTCTCACCTGCAGCCAAAACTGAAACTTTTTTTTTTTTTTTTTATCTGTATCTGTTCTGTACTCTATTGACACCTAGTGGTAAGATTTGACAGAAAAAAGACAGATTGACAAGCAGGCTGTGACTGAGCCGACTTGAACATAATGTTTACGTTGTCGTGGAGCTGTCCCATTGCTTCAGGTGCTGAAGATGCGAGGTCGAAGGACAACATAACAGACAACAGACTACACCAGTGGTTTTCAACCTGTTTAAAATTTGCAAGACGTGTCAAAGGTCATGTGTCATGTCTCACAACCTAGACAGGATCCGAATGTCTCAAGATAGAGAAATAAAGTATTACCAAATCATCAATATTTTCTCCAACCGACCAACATCAATACAGCATGGAGTTGTGGACAAAATCTTACCCAATGACAACTAAATATTCTCTAATTTTAGGTCTTAGAGGCTAGATCTAATTGAGTGGTGGTCCATGGCTTGTTAGGCAACTGAATAGTGTGCCTTTAGATGAAACAGGTTGAAAACCACTGGTGTAATCTGTTGTCTCTTATGTTGTCCTTCGACCTCGCATCTTCAGCACCTGAAGCAATGGGACAGCTCCACGGCAACGTAAACATTATGTTCAAGTCAGTTCACACGCCCATATAGGGGGATATCACAGAACCAACCCAACTTGGCAACCCTCCTGTTCGTGACGTCACCTCACCCAGAAGGCGTAGACAGTGGTGCCATGTCAGCTTATTATAAGTGACTGCTATTCTATTTACTGCACAATTCAAGCACACCTCACCGTGTCAAAAGCCTTTTGTAAGTCCAGCATGACCAGACCATCCCGGGGTATTTGCCACTGCCAGCATCCACGTTGTGCTTGATGTGGTCGCTCAAATAGAGGAGGCATGTGTCCTCAAATAGAGGAGTCACTTTCAAAATTGAGCTTATAATATAACTAGTCCGGTAGGTCTCATGCCATCACAATAACTGATTTGAAACTTTGTCTGATCGCAATGCATTGTGAGCTTACTGTAGATCATTTTCAACATAAAATTAAGTGTGATTTTTTTTTATACCCTTCCTGACATTTTAGCTTATTTTAAGTCCTCTTTTTAGTTTCTGACGAAATTGACAGTACCGCATATTTACGGGTAGTATGCTAGTATCCCACTTTCAATCGTTTTCCCCTTTGGATTTATATCCCTGGTTGGCTCCTTACTTCTCTCACAAAATGTGGCAACACTGCGTAGTGTGTGTTGTGACTGTTCGCCAGGTTCGCCATCACATCGTCGCTCGCGTTTAGGCTATCTGTATTCTGTAATAATGATAATTGTTTTGGTTTCTTTTTAAACTGAAGGTCGAATGAAACCTACACGTATTCATTAGGCGTGTTGGAGACCGGTGCAATATTGCAGTAAGTACCTAAACACATACATCAGCTAGTTTTGCCATATTTGGCGACGATAGAGCTACCCCCAGAGCCGTAGGGGAAGATCTGCGACATTGAGGGGTCAGAAACTGAGCGCTCAAGCTGCCGTTCATGCAGCCTGGATAGGGACAAACTGGAGTTGGGAACTTAGTTGGGAATGCATTCATTTCAACGATGGCGGCGGAAATAAGAGCTATTTTAGTAGCCTCGATCTCCAGGCTCTCATCCGCGCTGCGAGATGAGATATTTTAGGCATGTGTGCACTGTTTAAAATCATGGTACAGTGACAACTAAACTGTTAATGTTGTACTGTTATGAGAAACGATCTAAAATATGGGCATTTAAGATCATCAAAGCTGGGCTGTTGCCTGAGTCCTACGCATTTCTACCTACTTCCTCTCCAAGACTTGTCCCTATTTTCTGTCCCTGTTCTCAGTACTACTCTATGTGCTACTCTATGTAGAAGAGCCGCCATTGGACTGGCCCCATGAAGGGAACGGAGTTTGCGCAACTCTCTTTATACTGTATGGCTCTGGAGCTACCTACCTACTGTATCATCCTTCAACAGCGACTATAGCCTAAAGCTGAGCTGACCATAATGTAGTCACTGTGAGACTCTCGGCTGACAAATAATAACTTGAATACCGGTATATGTATTTATTTTAGGTCTAGACAATGGTGTAATTGTTACATGACGAGCAGATGGAACTAAGCTTCACGGCGTTTAATCTGTGGTGGTGGTAATCTATCTGTATAGGAGAAACAGCAGCAGCAACCAGCATAGCAGGGCGTTACTGTCTGACGGGCTGAAGGTCCAAAGAGCAGAGAAGCAGTCCCTGTTTGTCTGTCTGTCTACTGAAGCTGGCATCGTCTCATATATATCCCTGGCTGACCAGTGACCACGTATGTTTTTATTTTCAATCTGATTTTGTCCTTTTCCATATGTCACTTATGTGGGTGAGAAAATGGGATAAGCTAACATCTGACTGACCGTCTGTGTTAGGTATCTAGGCTAGATTAGAATCTGGGTTGTCTGTTGGTGAGTGACCATGCATTACTGACTCTGTGTGTGTGTGTGTGTGTGTGTGTGTGTGTGTGTGTGTGTGTGTGTGTGTGTGTGTGTGTGTGTGTGTGTGTGTGTGTGAGAGAGAGAGAGAGACGTAGACCTATGTATCTACAACATGATATAGTATATTATAAATGCATTATACATGTATTCATTCCACTGTTGTTTATCACTTACGTTTGATTGATGATAACTAGTCTTTATGTATATGATGCATATTTTTGCTTTCACTTATTGCAAATCGCTCTGGATTAAGAGTGTCTGCTAAATACAAAAACGGTATCTGTGTGTGTGCGTGTGTGTGCGTGTGTGTGTGTGTGTGTGTGTGTGTGTGTGTGTGTGTGTGTGTGTGTGTGTGTGTGCATGTGTGTGAAGCAGGCTGCTGTGCCAGGATACAGGATAAACAAATCAAAATATGTCTGAGGGCGACAACAACAAGCAGCAGCAGGCCTTGGACTCTCAAGCTGCCCAAGACATGAAGAGTCCAGAGTCCACGGCGCTCACCCAAGGGGTGTCATCGGTGTCTCCCCCCGTGTCCATGGTGACCCAGCCGGGGCCCAACACCACCACCACAGCCACGGAGGATGAGGAGGAGGAGAGCGAGGACGAGTCGGAGATTCTGGAGGAGAGCCCGTGCGGACGCTGGCAGAAACGAAGAGAGGAGGTACAGTACATCAGGGGTTTTCAACCTTTTTGATGCCAGGGCCCACCATTTATTCAGCATTTGAGCCACGGACCACCACTTAACGACATTTTAGCCCCACAGAGCCCAAAACTAAAGATTTATTTTGCTTTTGTTCATCTTCTAGTTGTGTAGACTGTATAGGACTAATTCACATGATGAATATTTTAACTCTTGAGAGTGTAAAAATGAAACCAAATGGACCCGCAAGGGTCCATTTGGTTTCATTTTTACATTCTCAAGAGTTACATCTGGTTAACTAACTTAGCTGGGGACCACCTGGAACCCTCTCGGACCACCTGTTGAAAACCCCTGCAGTACATGACTTGAATTTCTGCTGTGTGCGTGTGTGTGTGTGTGTGTGTGTGTGTGGCGGTCATCTAGTGCAGGGGTTTTCAACCTTTTTGACACCAGGGATCACCATTTATTCAGCATTTGAGCCACCATTTGATGACAATCTCACCCCCAAGACTTAAAACTATAGAATTCTTTTGGTTTTGTCCACAATTCCAGGCTGGATTTTGCAAACAAAACGGTGTAGACTTCTTAATTAAGTGGTGCTAATTCAGATGATGAATATGAATGGACCCACAAGGGTCCATTTGGTTTCATTCTTACACTCTCAAGAGTTACATCTGGTTACCTAACCTTCCATCATTTAGCCTGGGGACCACCTGGAACCATCTCAAGGACCACTGGTGGTCCCCGGACCACCTGTTTAAAACCCCTGGTCTAGGGCATGGGGTTTTCAACGTTTTTGATATCAGGGCCCACTGTTTATCCAGATTTTGAGCAACAGACCACCATTTGTTGACATTTTAGCCCCCCACAGAGGCCAAAACTAAAGATTTATTTTGCATTTGTCCACAATTCCAGGTTGGATATGGGAAACCAAAACAGTCAAACATACAGATCAAAATGACCATTAATCTGACCATTAATTGTCTAGTTGTGTAGACGTCAGATGATGAATATTTTAGCTGTTGAGAGCGTAAAATGAGTGAATGAAAAGAGTTACACCTGGTTAACCAACTGTCCATCATTTAGCTGGGGACCACCTGGAATCCTCCAGGGGACCACTGATGGTCCCCGGACCACTAGTTGAAAACCACTCAGTCGTCTGTTTTCGAGTTCCAGTGGTTGATCAACAATTTTGACACCACTTTTCCATCTTTTTTTTTTTTTTTTTTTTTAGGTGAATCAGCGCAATGTTCCTGGGATTGATAATGCCTACTTGGCCATGGACACAGAGGAAGGGGTTGAGGTAGTTTGGAATGAAGTCATGTTCTCTGAAAGGAAGAACTTCAAACTGCAGGAGGTGAGTCAGTCCACTTCTCAAATATACAGTATATATATTTTTGGCTACCCTAACCACCAACCCTAGCTGCTTTACTGATAGTTGAAAGTAGCTAAACAAAAAAAGGTAAAGTTCGTCAGGATCAAGGGATTCGAACCTGCGACACACTGTAGCACTGGACTAACTGGTGAGGTACCAGGGCCGCTGACACATGGCTGTGAGTGCACTTCTCGGCCAGTGTGTGAGAGGTTTGACAGATACACTTTGTTTTGTTTATTAAACTCAAAGCTCATGTTTTAGACACAGTGACTATGATGGTCACAAACAAGAGTGGTTGAAGAAAGGACAAGCTCTTCTTCAGTAAAAACGAATATTGTCCGAATGTGCAACTCAAGGACAAGCTCTTCTTCAGTAAATACGAATATTGTCCGATTGTGCAACTCAAGGACAAGCACTTCTTCAGTAAATACGAATATTGTCCGAATGTGCAACTCAAGGACAAGCACTTCTTCAGTAATTATGAATATTGTCAAAATGTGCCACGAATTTCTAAGAGCTAGACATCTCGATCCTGTCGCCAGATCCGCATGTCAGATAAAAATGATAGATATCGACTGCCTCCCGAACAACCTTTGCCATGTGTCACTCCACTTCTCTTTCCCCCTTTCCTGTCTGACTATTGTTACTTATCAAAGATGGCATAAAAAGCCCCAAAGCAATCTTTAAAAAGTGGGGAAAGTTACAGCTTCACTGTGCCTTTCTTCCAACCACCGAGTACATCAGGAATTTCAACGTTTTAATGGAGACGCACTGCACAGAAGCAGCAGAAGAGAAGCGTACACCAAGTGAGTGCCACAGCTGGATGGCACAATGGTCCCACTGCCAATTAAATGATTTTGGAGATGCATACCAGTAGGATGGGATATTATAATCTGCTTTAGCACCTGACTCTAGGATTGAGTTGACATAGTCTGCATCTGGAAATGTAGATACCAGTAAAGCAGCTTTCCTTTGGTTCCGAAATGTCAACATTCAACATACTTTTGTGCAGGAACCTTGTGATCAGGCTGCTGGTCAAGTGATTGTTTCCCCCCTTGTTCAAATGTCCTTATGCGTTGCATTGCAATCATGCCCCAGAACACTTTAGATGGCATGCATTATATCAGTATTTACTGAAACAAATTCCAGGGATGTCAGCTGATTGTTTATCACAAACTGCTTCCATGTTTTGCTGTCCAAATTTACTCTTCAACACTTAAGTCAATGTACTTAAATGTTGACTGCAATACTGGGCCCACCAGGCCCCCCCTGGACGCAATACAGAGATTCTGCACTGAATTTTGAATACTCTGATTGTGAACTAATATTCTTGAACAGGCAAGACATCAGACTTGGGTTGCCCTTTTTTATGGAAGAAATTAACTGGTTCAACATACACACTTTAAAACATTACATTTAATTCAGAATGTCTTCTTCCCTGCCCCATTTATATAGGCTTAACACATTACATTTTACATGTAATTTCTTCTTCCCTTCACCATTCACTCTATGTATTGTGAGTTGTGATTGTGAGCTAGCTCTGTCTCACTCCATGAATTCTCTATAATAGAGAATTCATGTTGAAAACAACTCGACACAGGAGCCAGCCACCCGGCCACAGGCATGCTGTCTGTCATGTGCAGAACAGAGGCCAAGTAACAGGGCTAGTTTGAGCTTGTATTAAAGCATAATATTTGCATTAGTTTAGTTAGTTGAAATGCGAGTTATGCTGTCTTCTTCTGCAGTGAGGATGTTGTACACAAAACTACTAATTTATACAAAACTACAGGTACTGTATATCACCACCTGCATGATTCTACAGTCATTTATTTATTTATTGGTCAGTTATTTTTTTTGTTCAACTAGAATTTGTAACAGGAAAACATCCTTTCTTAGAAAGTGTGTGGACTGATTTTTGGCATTTGATTAGACACAAATAGAAATTGTAAGACCACCAGTACTATTACCTGGTAGTGTATTCTGACTCAGATACAGTAGTGACATCATCTGAGCAGTGACTCATGCTCTAATGACAGGTGCCCACTGGAAATCATGTCCAGAGAGACGGGGGGCACTATGTCTTTACCATGTATTTGCATGTCTGATTTGGAATCATTTTGCGAATTTGCGCCCCTTTCCTTTTGGGAACTCTGACCTTTCTTTTCTATTATTCTCCACACAGGAAAAGGTTAAAGCAGTTTTTGACAACTTGATCCAGTTGGATCATTTGAACATAGTCAAGTTTCACAAGTACTGGGCTGATGTCAAGGAGAACAGAGCCAGGGTAGGCAATTATCTCTCTCTCTCTCTCACGCACGCACGCACGCACTCACGCACGCACGCACGCACGCACGCACGCACGCACGCACGCACGCACTCACTCACTCACTCACTCACTCACTCACTCACTCACTCACTCACTCACTCACTCACTCACTCACTCACTCACTCACTCACTCACACACACACACACACACACACACACACACACACACACACACACACACACACACACACACACACACACACACACACACACACAGATACCGTTCATATTGGTAATAACGTTAAATGAATATAAGGCTTTTATAAGTAGTGTTACATATAATATTGTATGCATTATATATTTGCAGGTCATTTTCATCACAGAGTACATGTCGTCTGGAAGTCTGAAACAGTTTCTAAAAAAGACCAAGAAAAACCACAAGACCATGAATGAAAAGGTATTTTCTGTTGCTGCTTCCGTCAAACATGACCTGTTTTCTCTCTCTCACCTGATTGTGCTGTCCTTGATTCCTAAAAGCTGTGACTCAGTTTGCCACATCACTAAGCCTTTATTGCACAATAGTTGCAATCGAGACTTTTGGAAATATAATAGTATTTTCCTTTCTGTTACTTTATCGCACTGGTTTTCAACCATTTTGATACCACTATTTATTCAGCATGTGTGCCACGGACCACCATTTGATGACATTTTTGCTTTGGTTTTGTTCACAATCCCAGGCTGGATTTCAGAAACATAACAGGCAAACAAGCAGATCAACATGACCATTAATCTTCTACATTCCTTAATAGTGTAGACTTGGGCTAATTCAGATGATGAATATTTTAACTCTTGAGACTGTAAACATGAAACCAAGTGTTGCGGTCCATTTGGTTTCATGTTTATGCTCTCGGAAGAGTTACATCTGGTTAACCAACTTTCCTTCATTTAGCCTGGGGACCACCTGAAACTCTCTCAAGGACCACTGGTGGTGCCTGGACCACTGGTTGAAAACCACTGGTTTAACGTGATGCGCTTTTTAATTAATTCCTGGGTCTGAAACTAGGTTGAATAGATCAGGATATCTTTTATTCAACGGGCACAATTAAAACTATGTCCTTGTTTTCCTTTCAGGCGTGGAAGCGCTGGTGCATACAAATACTTTCTGCTCTCAGGTGAGTAGCATACGGGTGTCAGGAGAGTAAATATTTGAATACATCACACTCCATAATGAGCTTGCAACACAGTTCCCTGGCTTGAACTGTGAGCACTTCTTTTTAAACTTCTTTGGTCTCCATTTCTTGTTCCTAGCTACTTGCACTCTTGCGAATCTTCTCCCATCATTCATGGAAACCTGACCTGTGACACCATCTTCATCCAGCACAATGGCCTCATTAAAATCGGCTCAGGTGAGCCCCAGTAAAGACGATATTGAATGAAAAACCTGTAGCAAAAATGAGGGGAAAAAACACAATAAATACATAAATACTAATAATCATTTACTGCCATTGAAATGTGTTTTGTATCATAGAGATGCTGTAGATCTTATGTGCAAAACAAGCAAGCCACAAACTAACTTTTCATTTATAGTCAATTGTGAATATTGTCAAACAAATGAAGTGATCTGGCGAAGATGGATCAAATGATTGTTTTGTTTAATAAAGAAGTTAAATAAGGAGTCAGTGTGTGTGTTCAAGAGCTGAACTTAAAGGTAATAGAGGCAATGTTAGTGTGTACAAACACTGTTTGTAAACAGATTTGTTTAAAAACAGAATCTCACTCCACCTCAACTCCACTATCCTAAAACGCTGCCTCATCCCACATAACCCTCCTCCCCTTACAAATTAGCCACAACCTGTCCTGAACCTGACAAATGTTTTGTTTTCATGATTTGTTGACAACAACGTTCGGTCTGCTGGACGAAGCAAGTGTCAGCTGCAGCATCAAAGTACCGTAAAAGCAACGTGGAGGGGGGACATGCAAAAAATATAGCATATCTATTTTGATTTTTGGCTAAATGGTTGCCTCTATTACCTTTAATGTTACACCCACTGTCAAGAGTTAACTTCTCTATAGGCTGATTCATAGTTAATTACAGCCACATTACAGCTAATATACCAGCTGGTCATGACCTCTTTTCTTTAGGTGGGCCTTAGCTGCTCGGGGGATGTAATAGCGTTTTCTTTGCCTTCCATTTCAGTGGCACCAGACACCATTAACAACCACGTTAAAACCTGCCGTGAGGAACAGAAGAGCCTACACTTTTTTGCTCCGGAGTATGGAGGTCAGAGCCGAACTACTGGCGCATCGCTTGTTTCATTGTTTGGGGAGACTGCTTGTGGTGGGGTGGGTCAGGAGGACATCTGAAATGATACTGATCCGCATGTCTACTTTCAGCTGTTGCGGATGTCACCACAGCTGTGGATATCTATTCGTTTGGAATGTGCGCCTTAGAGGTGAGGGAATCCCAGATCAACTAATGAGCTATTCACTGAAAAAAAAAACTGTTAACGGATGAAATCTCTGAGGGTCAATCCTAATTCTATCCATTGAACATAATGAGAACAGAACTTGTATGCAGAGGTGCTCTTGTTTGACTAAGTTGTGGTATCATAGCGATGGCCATGTTAATGGCAATATACTTTTTACTAATGCATCTCTAACACATTGTTGACATGGTGCTTGTTCTGTTATCAGCATGAACATTCGCATTGTTTTAATTTGACCAACTTACTGGCCCCAAGCCTGCGGAATTCACTTCCCATAGCAAACAGAACCACAGACTCAATCCCTATCTTCCACAGTTTGAAAACATACCTCTTCAGACTCCATCTCAGCCCGTAGCTAGATTTTTAGATGGCATATGAGACTTGCATAGGACTTGCCTTATAGCATGCCAAATATATAACCATCTCTTTAGTGCTTAAATTGTAGACTGTAAAACAGATTGTAATTATGCATTATAAATTGCAAATGTAAGTTGTACCAATCTGTATGTATATGCAATGTTTTTAGTTGATGTAAGGCACTCTTAGGCTGTGCTTCCACAATCGTTTTATTGTTGCTTAATACCACTACATTACCTGTACCAATACAAAGGAGCAAAATTCGGTTTCCATCAACTCATGCCAGTGCTTGTCATGTTTAAAAACAACACACATTATACAATGAGGAGAAGGTAGTAAAAACATAGAGAGAGGAAAAAGTAGTGGGAGTGAGACAGAGAATATTGCGCAACAAAAACAGAGAGGGAAAAAGTAGCAGGAGTGAGAGAGAGAATGTTGTTGCATTGCGCAACAACATTGGTAAAATACATCTCACTATGTTTGTTTTGGCTTGAGGAACGCATGCTGTCCAAAACGTTGGACAGCATGCTGGTGCTTGCCCTTCTTTGATTGATTGCAAACTAATTCATTTCCCATTTTTTTAGATGGCAGTGCTGGAAATCCAGAGCAATGGAGATTCGTCTTATGTGTCCCAAGAAGCCATAAACAGTGCCATACAGTCCCTGGAGGACCCACTACAACGGGTGAGGGCGAGGAGGCACTTAACCCAGTTAGACCCCAGAGAACTGATTGTACAAAATGTCTTCTAAACAGTTTTCCTGAAAAACGCATGTTTCTTTAGCAGTGGTGTTTTGTGTCAAGAACCCCCAGAATGTTTTATATTTAGCCGCAGACCCCCATCTCCCCATTTCAGAGAGCTAAGGAGCTAAGATCTGAGTTAAAATCATTCGCTATGAAAATATATACCTGCATGTACATACTTCCAAAGATTTGCATTTTTTTGTTTGTTGTTTTTTTAAACAGCTTATCTACATGTGCTATGCGCTTGTAGGTCTGCTATTTTTCAACAGCTAAAGCTTAAAATAATGGTTAAATGCTATGGCATGGTTAAATGTGATTACAGATGCGTACTCAAGCATGTTAGTTTGTGTGAGACAAAGAGATCCCTTTTGCACTTTAATTGTTGTTCTTTTTTTTTCTTTCTACTTCCAGGAATTCATTCAGAAGTGTCTAGAAATAGACCCCACTAAGCGACCAACAGCCAGGGAGCTGTTGTTCCACCGGGCCTTGTTTGAAGTGCCTTTACTAAAACTGCTGGCTGCACATTGTATTGTCAGCCATCAGCGTAAGTGAATAATAATAATAGTGTACTGTATGTTGTGGATTTAAAGGTAGGGGAAGTGATTTCACTTTTGTCAGATATCACCCAAAAATGTTTTCTGTTAAAATGCTTTATTATAAGGTGTGCAGACCATATATGGAGTTTCCCCTCCCCCACGTTAGCAGAGGAGCTAATAAAAGTTCCTCAGGTGGAGGGTGAATTCCCCTCCAATCTGGATCGAGCAGCAGGTTCACATAGTGTAGCTACTCTTGGGCGCCCCTAGTGCACCAGGCTGGTACTACACAATGAATTTCACTCACTTACCCTACCTTTAATTTAATTACGGGTTTTGTTGATCAAGTGACATTATGGTAAATGGCGCATTTATCTAGCGCCTTTATCCAGGGCACTTTACATAGATAGTAAATCCCATTCACAGACCAATGGCGGCAGAAACCATACTGACCAACAACAATTAGGGCAATCTTGTGGCTACCATCTGGTGACTACCCCTGAGCCTTGTAGTTTGGATGTGAGTGTGTCCTGATATGCCCCCTTTGTCAGAGAGTGTGGATAACCTACTGTATGTGACACCAGTGGCAGTGTGACGTGACTTGCTGGAAATAGTGACAGCATGCTTTAATGTTGTGGAAACATCCTATTCTCTCCTCCTGTCTTATCTCGCAGATATGATTCCAGAAAATGCATTAGAAGAGATGACCAAAAATATGGACCCAAACTTGGTGATTGTTGAGGGCAAGGAAGGTGTTCAGCTGAAGTAAGTATTGCGTATGATGCATCTGTCTTCTGACTCTACATGATGGCGTATTAGCGTCTGGTAAAAGAAGCTTGTTGATAATAATAAAACTACTGGTACATTTTTGCCATTGTTTCTGATTGTCATCTGGAACTCTGAGTCCGGTTAGTTGTACAATAAGCTTAAATAACAACTGGCAGCATATGATATTGGCAGCATATTTAACCCTGGACCTCCATAGTACTGACTATTGACTGGCTTTTAAATACTAACCATCAGCTTTTTATTTTCAGGCTTTCCCAGTTTCCTGCTCTTGAGCTGGACAAGTTCTTGGAAGATGTGAGGTAAGGAAGCTAATTTATGTACTTGTTTGTTTTTATAGCCCTTCAATTGATGCGGAAATCTGTGGTACGCCTGTTTCTTCAACCTCCACAAAACCTCCATAAAAGAGACAACTTTATGAGCAAAGAAGCAAGTAAAATAAAATTAAAACACAAATAAATACAAATAAAACACAAACACAAATAAAAGACAGTACAAAAAACAAGTTAACTACACATCAGCTGGAAATGCCTTCCTGAACCAGCACAGCACAGCTGTTAAAGGATGGGAGTGTGGGAGCATCACAAATGTGTTTCTCTTCATTCTCCTCTCTTGTTACCCATTTTCTGATCATCAGGAATGGAATCTACCCTCTGACGGCGTTCGGCATGCCAAGTCCACTGCAACCTCAACAGGAGGCAGTGAAATCACCCATAATTCCACCTTCAGTCAAAACCCCTACCCCAGAACCTGCAGAACTGGAGACCAGGAAGGTGAGCCAAGCACACAAAGTAGTCTGTTGCATGTTCATTAGAGCAAACCCCTTGATACTGTAGACTCAAACAAATGCTTTATATAAGTGTCTGATCAATAATGATCAGACACTGCTTGGTTAAGCACTAATACAGAGCCGTTTCCTCCTAACTCCTCTCAGGTCCTTCAGATGCAGTGTAATATCGAGCCAGTGGACGAGGGAGCCAAGCATCATGTAAGTCTCAAGTCAGACTGGCAGTCAGCCACCACTCCTGCGTATTATAAATATGTGACTTCCTTCAAAACAACCCAGAAGGAACTCCTTACTTTCACAACTAGGACATTGTCAGACTGCCTCCAGAAATTGCTCTCATGAGGTTATTGTAGGAAGATTAACAAACATAAGACTGGGTATAATGAGCTAAAAATTAAGAAATTAAGACAAAATGGTGTGGCTACATTGTGAATCTAAAGCTTTGACCCCGGTGTGGGTCGCTGACTTTATGTAACCTGTGACCACAGTACTTGCCTATAACATTTAACCTATAACCTACTGTATCTATGACATATGACTCCATTGGTACAACTTACATTTACATTAAATTAAACTATTTGAAAAATATAAAAGTTTATATAAAATGGAACCTCCTCCAGCGGTTTGTAGGATTAGCTCCAGACGCGCGTGCGCGCGTGCGCGCGCGCACACACACACACACACACACACACACACAGTAGTAGTTCATGTAGTTCATGTAGTTCATGAATGATGTTAATTCATTAATCTGACTTCATTAGGGGTCATACATAGTACATACTATATATACTGTAAGTAAATAAAGACAAATGACATTCTAAATGGCTGACATCTTCAGTGCCATTTTTTAAATTTGTGAAGTCAGAAAACCTTGTTTCACCGGGAAAGTTAAAAAATGAACGCCCTCTTTTTCTCTTTCAGCTTACGTTGCTCTTGAAACTTGAGGATAAGTTGAACAGGCACTTGAGTTGTGATTTGTTACCAAGTGAGTATTTTCAACTTTTTATGTTTTTTCATTAATAGGCTTTGCCATTGATCAACTTTGCTGATGTTATTTTCACTAGTAGTACTACTTCTACCAATGAGTAATAACAAGCTATTAATAAGCTTGTGACCGGACCAGACAGTTAGCTCTGGGCACCTAGGCTGCAAGCCAAGTCACTCCCTCCCCATCTCTCTCCCCCTTTCCTGTCTCTATGCTGTTCCCTATCAATGGAGGCATGAGAAAAACATCCCAAAAAACAAACATTTAAAAAAGCTTGTGGCTAAATAACTACTCGATCCAGGGCTAAATTATATTTTTGCATTCACTTCGTGAAAACTAGTAGTTTTGGACATAAATAACAAGGTTTCCTCCCAACAGTGATGATATGGTGTATTGTACTGTAAATCAGTAAGGTTGACTGACTCGTTCTAAGACAACCACAGTAATTTTGCTCTTTTTATATAGTGAAAGCAGTTAGCTCTTGCATAGCCAGACTACTATTACACAAGTTCTACATCAAGTCTGATGCAAGCTGCAACTACAAACAAGCTGCAACTACAAACTACAAGCTGTTTTAATCATATCGCATTTCCAATGACCCTTTGCTACAAAGTTATGTAACGTCCAAGGAACAGCAGCATCCTAGTTCCAGAACCTCCAGTGCTGTTACTGTATTAATGAATATCAGTTCAGTGGGTTTGTGGTTAGAGTGTCGCCCTGAAACTGACATAGACTGGACATACTAGTGTCATGTCCAGGGGGTGTGCCTGTACATCAAGCTGCCTCACGCTACAGAAACAGGATATTATATGGCTTGGTAATATACTTTATAACAGGGGTTTTCAACCAGTGGTCCGGGGACCACCAGTGGTCCTTGAGAGGACCAGAAAAAAGGTTGAAAACCACTGCTGTATAAGGCTTACTTACTTGATGAGTAATTGAGTGCTGTGTATCAGTACTCATGGAGTACGCACTGTACCATTTTTCTAATCAAATAATAACTTTAGCTGTCCAGAAACAAGCGATTACAGGCAGTTAGTGGTTATTCAGAGCCAGGGTATAATTAAATGATTACATGATTTTACTATCCAGGTAGACCTCTGTGAGTGGTTTGTGTTTATGCCTTTGACATTTAACAGTTCGACACGTGCTGGTAATACAATTTCAGCAATAGGACAACTTGACATCTCTGTAGTTATCTCATAAGCACTCCTCCATATCTTGTCCAGATGAGAACGTGCAGGAGCTTGCTGTGGAGTTGGTCCAACTGGGATTCATCAGTGAGGTAAGCAAAGTTCATCACAACCAAAGTGACCCCTCTGCAGATATGCCGGTGGTCAAATGCACCATTATGGTTCTTTAACTCTGAGTGTACAAATGTTGCCATTTGTACATTCACAATTGAATGAACATGAAAATGCCATTAATTAGGCCTCCGTAGTCTAATGCATGTCCAACTGGGGGTGCTTTAAATAAAAATGGTTGAGAATGAAAATCTTTTCTTATGGTGGCCCCTGGCATATCTTCTCAAATGGGGGTCTGCACTCTGCAGGCATTAAGCTGCCACATTGTCAGAACCGCTCCCCTTACCGGTAGTTAAGCAAACAGCCATCCGCAACGGCGACGGGTTACCATGGTGACACGTCTGTGTGTGTAAAACAGGCGTTATGGACACTTTTGGTTTGCTGCAGTAGGAACAGCTGCTATGGCAAGCAGGTTTATCTATCGGGCACTGATCGACTTCCTGTTGCTGTAGTGAAGACATCGCTGTTGTATGCTTAAAGTCCCTAATGTATATGTTTGGAGTCCTTGATATGAAAAGGTGTGGGAACCACTGCTTCTAGGTTAAAGTCCAACCGAGTCTCATTACAGTAAATCCTCTCTATCTGCATCTCTCTACCCCAGGGTGATCAGCCACGACTTGCATCCGTTCTAGAAGAGGCCTTCTCAAAGTTCTACAACCGGAATGGTTCTCTGAATCCAGTCACCGTCTCCTCATAGCAGAGGAGCAACCTTCTCCCCCCACCTTCTCCCTTCACAACACAGTAGGACTCGCTTTCGCTCCACCTTTTAGAGTTGTGGAAAAAAGGCTTTGCGGGAATGGAGCGTGAATGCCTCGGCCACTTCCCAAATTTGGACTCCTGCCCCTGCCTTCACATCTCGTGGGAAAAAGCTGCCACTAAGTGGTTGGTCTATTTGTATCTTTTTTTATTCTTTCCTCTTCCCTTCCCAGTGCAGCCATCTGCTTCTGTTTTAAAAGAGGAAATTGTAACCTAGTTACAAAGCTTGTTTTCACTTGTGTCATTGCTATTTTGTTGTTTTGTTGTCTTCAAGACAATTACCCAACGTGGCTTTTCTGTAATGTGGAACAAATAGTTTATTATATTGCACTCTACTAAGTGCATTGGTAGGGAAAAAGAGAGAGAGAGCGTGAGGAGAGTGTGTGTGTGTATATGTGAGCGACTGAGTGGTGTCACGTGTGTAAACGAGGATTTGTAGCTATGACTTTACATGGTTGTCTGACTGTGGGGAATATTTGGAGTCATAAGAGAAGTGTCTCAGTTATGATTTCCACAGCTCTGTTGACACCACATGCAATGAGCCTTGCTCTGTTAAACGTGAAGGTGTGAACTAAAAAACAAGATTACCATCAGTATTTTTTCCTTATTCTATTTTTAAGATTTTTACTTAAACTGTTAAATAAGCTGTACCACGCATACGTCGGTCTAGCCTGTGTGGTACTTGATGGTGTTGTGAGACTGGTATGTCTGGTTTTCAATGGGCCCTTTTCACTTCTCTCTTTAATTTTTATTTGTGGTGAATACCTATTCCATTTCATGGATACAAATCCATTTCCCAAGGCTGTTGGATGCATTACAGTACTGATGCAAGTGTTATCTTCATTTCCAACCTACAATATACAGTATGTACCGGTATGTCTGCATACTATGCAGTCTTTTCATAATATTCAGTAACGATCCATTTCAGTATCTGAAATTCACCACGGTGAAAATAATGTGTACACTGTATCATGATTGTGTGATGTATTTCACTGTCTGCACTTAATTCATCTCTGGTGAATGTATGCTTGAACCTACTAGTACTATTTGCTCCATTTCCTTCTTTCGATGATGAGAGATATTGTCGATATTTGACCAAGTATTTACAGGTATCCAAAATCTTATCAAGCACAGTGGATCCGTTATTATTTTCTCAGTGCCATTTTATAGTGGAGAGATGAGTAATAACCAGTCAGAACTCTGACCAAGTTATGAAACATAGTTGTTGTATGTCAGTAAATATGGTGTTTATTGTACATATTGGCCATATTGTAATGAATAACTTGTCAGATTTATTTATTTAGACACCGATTTAGACCACCTGAGGCAGAGGTTTTTATTTATTAACAAAATTACAAAAATGCATATTCTACAGGGCAAAAACAACAGATTGAAGGGCATATGTTACATAATAGGGGATTCCAGTTTTAATGGTGCTACAGGGAAGTAGCACCATTAATCTATAATACTATAATCTTGTTATAAGGCTTTTTCGAGTATCATCAGGTATCGAGCCAGTGTTTTGTTCTCCTGAGTGACAGCAATAACATCCAGTGAAGGAACCCGAAAGGGAGACGTGTAAAGAAATGTGGAGATTGAAGAGCAGGTGTACCACAGATTGAAGGGGTATAAAACAAACAAGTACAAGTACCTGCTAAATTAGCTTCCTTACCTTACATCTTCCAAGAACTTGTCCAGCTCAAGAGCAGGAAACTGGGAAAGCCTGTAAATAAAATGTTAGTATTGAAAAGTCAGTCAGTAGTCAGTACTATGGAGGTCCAGGGTTAAGCTACAGGGAAAATGCTTTGTTTAATCATGCCTTACAGTATATGTATCTGTTTTTAGTTTGATATTTCATTATTAGGTTTATTTTTGCTTTGACATCAGTGGCAGAACATAGAACATTTATCTCTTTAAAGTCCATTAGGCCATTATGAGTCCATTAGACCACCATTACTCATCATAATCACCTCTCAACATACTTTACCTCTATTTATAGTTGCCTCTATACTCATCCTGATGGCAGCAATCTGTTGTCTCTTAACAAAGAAATATTCCTACATGCTATCCATATAACATGCTGTATTTCTTCAGTAGGCTGCGGGATAATCAAGACATAAGAGTGATTCTGTATAGCATGCTTGTAACCATCTTGTACACTGTACAGTATGTTGAACATTATACTTAAATCCCCTCCCCTTTTTCACTTCCTAAATTAAAACTTTACACCGCATAAAGTAAAAGCCTCATGTTTCGTTATTGTTGTACTGTTGCTGACAAACATTTTTACCCGTTTTCCATGTTTTGACTTGTCAGGCTTGTGGACACTAATGAGACAGATTGAATTTGCCATGAACATAATGTGCTAAAATCATATCATCTTACTCCTCAGATGAAAATGTATTGTTTAATGTCAACATGGCTTAAAAAGGGATTTGTTGTTATTGCCTATTAACAGTAGTAGTGTTTTGGAATTATATATACAATTGACAAGAGCACCCCTTTGTGCACACCTCAGCTTTGTTTGTGGAAGTGCTATTTACGCCTGTGCTTTATGGCCTGATACATTACGTTTTCAACTCGTACCCCCTACCTGTGGAACCCAGGGTCCTTGATGTGCACCTCCCCTATAGCGAAATTATTGTCATGGTACTTGGACAGTGTTGATACCAACTGCCAAATCTGATTCATATTGGAGCAACTGTGGCATCCCCCTGATATTGCAAGATAAGGGGTTGACATGCAGTAAAGTCTATCGGGATTGGGGAATCGAACCCGCGGCACACTGCCATACTGCCATACTGGCCTACCAGTTATTAAAACCAACCCAAACCAAAGCATTAAAGGGAAAACAGAGTGGTGAAAAATAGAGCAACTACTAGACAAACAAAACAACATTACACAACTTGAGTAGGATGCAACAGGACATGGACTTGAAACTCTCCATAATTATACATACTTGACCTCCCAAGTATAGTTTTTCCTCTCTTTCTGTCTTTCATATATTTACAAATTACAGTGAACATAATAAGCTACAAGAACTTTCTCCAAATGACTTGATGAGGTCAAAGTTGACTCTTGTATGCCTACTCACAGCAGGTGGTAGCTCTGGTCTATAGCAAAGGGCATTAGGTATGGACCAGAGCCATGTACCATATTTAACTCACTGTGATAAATCTCTCATGGATAAATAGTCTACTCTTGCACTCCTGCAACAAGGGTTATGGCGACACTTAGTGGCCGACCGGTAATATTGTATTTATCTACTTAAAGGTAGGGGAAGTGATTTCACTTTTGTCAGATATCACACCCCCCCAAAAAAATCTGTTAAAATGCTCTATTATAAGGTGTGCAGACCATATATGGAGGTGGAGGGTGAATTCTCCTCCAATCAGGATCGAGCAGCAGGTTCACATAGTGTAGCTACTCTTGGGCACCCCTAGTGCATATATATATATATATATATATATATATATATATATATATATATATATATATATATATATATATATATATATATATATATATATATATATATATATATATATATATATATATATATATATATGGCATACATACCTGTACACAATCACCAGTGGGTGCCTTTCAGTGTGTACTTGCATAAGAAGGTCTGCCCCTTACTCCCAAATAACCCCCACCTGTGAGAGGAATGACAAGCATAACAAGAAATAGAGGCAAAGAGAGGGGAGACATAAGAAAAAGAAAAAAGAATGCCAGGATGAGACTCAGCCTTAAATGGCATATGCAAGTTTGGCTTGCAGTGGGTTTAGTCCAGTGAAATAGTCTGGAGTGTGTCAACGCGAGATGATGGTGCCACTGTGTGTAAATGCACAGATGTTTTTGTAACCAGGATTTGTTTGAAGGAGGCAGATGTTTTTTTTTTCTGCTGTGATAGAATACAGCAATACGTAATTAACTGATGATAATTTCACTGACCCATGCAGTCACATTCCTTGAGCCCTAAAACAAAGGAATAGTATTCTTGAGTTGCATGTACTGCAGATATACTATAGTGCAGGGGTTTTCAACATTTTTGATACCACGGAGCAATTCAGCATTTGAGCCACGGACCACCATTTGATAACATTTTAGCCCCACAGACCCCAAAACTAAAGATTTCTTTTGGTTTTGTCCACAATACTGGATTTCAGAAACAAAGCAGTCAAACCTACAGATCAAAATGACCATTAATTTTCTGCATTCTCTACTTGTCTAGACTTGGGACCTGCAAGGGTCCGTTTTGTTTCATGTTTATGCTCTCAAAGAGTTACATGTGGTTAACCAACTTTCCATCATTTAGCTGGGGACCATCTGGAACCCTCTCAAGTGACCACTGGTGGTCCCCGGACCACTGGTTGAAAACCACTGCTATAGTGGAATGACAGAGTTCACCCCCCCTGTCAAGCGTTCTGTCAAATCCATGCAGAACACAAAACAGCAACAACGGGAGTGAACATTCCAATGTGTGGAAGTGGGCTATAAACATTGGAGGAATCCTGTTAACATAGAATGAGCACTTCTGCATTCCATTGTTACAATGGAACACACAAAACTGAGGATGGAAGAAGCTGCAGCAGTTTTCAAACAAATATGTTTAGCTCCAAAAGTGACCAGTGCATTGCAACAGACTGTCTACCTCAACACTGATAAAAAACTGATAAATTGAGGATTTGGTGGAGACATTGTGCTCATAATCTGTCACATGACAAACAAGGGATTAAATTCATGTCCTGTATTGGCCCTACCGATACCCATAAAGACATGTGACTCCCTTCACTCCTTCAAAACGGCTCTGCAGTTCGAAACTGGCTGCAGTAAATTAAGTGTCAACTCTCCCTACTATACATGTCTTTCCCTTTTTTAAATTTCTTTCAGCTTATTCATGGACAGTCCACAAAGTAATAGTTCCAATCTATAGTACATTCCAATCTGTTCTTGTTCTTCCCTTTAATGTAAAATGTAAAATATTTCAGTTCAAAGTTGAAGATTGTAATCTCAAGCTAATCTCAATCTTATTTTGGCAGTATTGTTGACAACAAATGGATGGGAGAAAGAAAATGCCATCAAAAGTGGCAGAGGAGCAGAATGTTCTCTTTTTTTTGTCAAAGAAAGGTGCTCTTACTGGAGCACTCATTCAATTCAATGCCACTTGACTATGCCTCTTGGTTCTCCAACATGTCATTATCAATAAAAGCTTTTGACTACTTTTCTGGCCTAAAGTCTTTATGACCCTCCTACACAACACACCTTGCTAATCTGGAAAGGGTGAGGGTAGCAGACAGATTTAAGCAGACGGTATTGGTAGCGTATCATTACCTGATGTATCACATACCTGACTGGCTCCAGTGAGTGACAACCACAGCCACAATACACAGTCAGAGGGAGAGAGAGAGAAAGTCTGCACAATACTGAGTCATCAGTGCAGATTGCTGCTGTAGCGTTGTCTGGCCATGAGGTGGCGATATTACTCTATGGGTGGAGTGGAGACAGTCATTTGTATTACATCATACATGACTAATTCAAAGAAACTGATGGGCCTAACCTTAACACAAAATATAGGCCAGTGCCCTGTGTTTGTACACAATGAGTGAATAACACATTGATAGTTATTAGTCTGTAGATGAATTGATTGATTGATTGAAAATTGTATTAACAGTCTGGATAATTACAGTACATTTCAAGCACATCTGTTAGTGAAATGCCTTAAATGCTTTAAGGCTTAAAGAAATGCAGTATTTCTACTTGTTTACAACAAGCCCCCCCCCCCCCTGCTGAAACTGCTGATACAGCTTGCAGACATGCATGATAGTGTCAATTTTGTCTGATACCTGGGAGGGGGAGTACATGGGCCAGTTTAGAATTGTATCAGTCCGTAGTTGCCCTTTCAGTTTTCAGCCAGGTGTAGACAGGTGCAGGTGCAGATTCTACTGAATTAAGAGCAGAGGGCCTTTTCGACCTGTAGTTTGTCCCTGTCTGGGACCAGCAGTGCTGAGTCACCTGCGATCAGGAACAAGTCACGATCACAGGCTGATATCGTGACGTTCCCTTGCAGAACACTACAGCTCACTGGGCTGGGGGGTGGATGTGGGGGTGGGGTGGAGGGGATCACTGTTCTGTTCACCTCCACCATCTGTTCTCTCCCCTCCAGGTAGGATTGCATTCAGCACACTGGTGTGCTATCAAAACAAACTGCTTTTACCCTGTTAATAAGTATAGAGTAGTTCACAGTGTCAATAGTCTTTTGGAGGTCTCTCTGTGTCCAAAGTTAAAATCTTTCTCTCGCTGTCTCTCTCTCTCTCTACCAACAATCATTAAGACAAGCAATTCCCTTGACTCCTTCAAAACAATTCTCAAAGGGCCCCTAAGGGCAGCTGCAACTGGAAACTGTAAAATTTGATTCCATTTTGGAAGTGCCACTAGTGCATTTTGGATCTTGTCCAGGCCACTAGGTGGCGCAGGCCACCGGGAAAACTCCCTGTACTCCAGATGGCCAATCCGCCCCTGTCTGGTATCCGCCACCGCCAACACAGTAGGCTACCAAAACTACACATTCCATTAAAAGTGCATATAAATAACTGCACGCCCTGAACGGAAGTCTGCAACATGGAGAGATAAAAGTATTATCATCTCACATATGCCTCGACCGGAGCTTTTGTCCAACTCAAGCTCTTCTTGAGATTGTTTACATTCCTCAAACCAAAACCGTATGTAGTAGAAAAAAGAGAACACCCATCCTCCCCGTCCCGGATCTGCTGACGTGTCGGCTTCAGATCTCCCTTCTAGTTCAGCTCAGTGCTGCTCATGCTCCGGCCAAGCAGCAACAGAACCTACCCCAAGCCACTAGGGCAGCAAAAACTGCCAGCATGGCAGCAAATGTCTTTAAAAGCCTCCCAAAAGGCTTCACAATAATACTATTTGGTCTTATTTCAGCTGCGGCACTGGAGAGGAGGTTCTCTGAACTGAAAAGATGCGCCGATGAGGAGTGTAGTAGTAAGTATTGGTTAATGTTTTTATTATCAACATCATCACCACCATCCTCCTCCAGGCTCTGCCAGTGTGACGACTGAGAGATTGGACTGGTAGTAATATAAGCTGCAGTAAACTGCCTTCTTATCTTTGACCTGTTGACTCGATCGATGTTTGTGAACTAAAGTTCACATTTAACCCCACCAAAGGTTGGTAGATTATGTCATGTCCTGGAGAAACCCCATGGTAGTAACGCTATCTAGATAGCAGTTAGCCACCTTAGCAGCTATACCGGGTGGATGCCTGGGGCCGCCGGTTGGTTTGTGTAGGAAAATGATCCACAACAAACCCTGCCCTGGCTGCTCCCCGACTGCTGCAGTGGTTTTTGATACCAGGGCCCACTATTTATTCCTTATGTGAGGCACGGACCACCATTTGAGGACGTTTTAGGCACACAGACCCCCCAAAACTAAAGATTTAGTTTGGTTTTCTAGGCTGGATTTGGGAAACAAAACAGGCATACAGTAACATACAGTAGATCGAAATGACCATTAATCTTCTACATTCTCTAGTCGTGTAGATTAGGGCTAATTCATATGATGAATATTTTAACTCTTGAGAGTGTAAACATGAAACCAAATGGACCCTTGTGGGTCCATTTGTTTTCATGTTTACACTCTCAAGAGTGTTTGGGTTGGATTTGTGTAAAAACAATAGGGTTTCCCACGAGAGTTTTCAAATGCAAAGCATCAGAATACATTTGTCCACCCCCCTCGGATGGGGCTAGGTAGAGGTCACTAAAGGGGCTAAACGTCGCCCATGGACCATGGTGACCTTTTACTGTTTTGCATATTGGATTTGAATTCTATTGTGTATACTACCTGTGTTTGTTCTACCTACTAAAGATAGGTCTAAAACTTTCGATCAGCAGTAAATTTAATGGACTGTCAAGTAACGGTAAACCGTTTAGAGGCAAATGCAAATATTTAAGTCACTACGAGATGACATTTGCATTTGTAGGCAGTCTTTTTAAATCTTGTTAGTGTGCCAGCAGATAACACTACCGGTTGTGACAGGACCTAGAATCCACACAATGTTCCCTTTTTCTTCCTTTGAACCCCATACACACCTTCCTGAAATGAACGGAGATTGTTTTGTTGCTGCAGGGAGAAAGGGCCATATCAACCTTCACAATCAAATAGGCCTATATTTATTGGGTAGTGATACTGTAGAGATGGAATGTCTGACATTGAGTACAGGGATGATTTCGGAATGCATTGTTTTTCTGCTCTAGGGATTCCCTTGGATTCTCAACTAAAATGGTATGTTTTGTGTTCACAGTGCTCCTATGTCGAGGGAAAGCTGTGAGTGATTTCGCAGGCCCAGACTGCCGGTTTCTGTCCTTCAAGAAATCAGAAACGATCTATGTATACTACAAACTATCAGGCAGAAGGACAGACGTGTGGGCGGGGAGTGTAAGTTGACACGATTCATATTTGAACATGCGTTATCAGCTGCATTATGCTATGGCTACACACTTATATGTGATGTCTCCTTATTCCTGTCAATAGGTTGGAAGTCACTTTGGCTATTTTCCCAAGGACTTTCTAGCAGTAAATCATATATATACTGACAAAGAATTGGAGGCCCCAGCTGAGGTATGTCAATACAGCTTTATTATTGTATAGTCCTTAAATTTATCAAGCGGTGTCTGGTTTGTCTGCAACTTATACTTATTCTTACATATTCATTTCTTTATTTTTTATTTTTTACAGGAAACAGATTTTGTCTGTTTTGACACAGGATATGATGGGTTTGACAACTATGATATTGATTCATTGCTGGGGACCTCTATTCATGTAAATAATGGCACATCTGATCAAAGAAAAACATCACTGATTACAGATGAAGAAAAAGAGCTATCGGAAGAAGTAAAGGGTACTGAAAACGTTGATGACAACAACGATGGTGCGCAGGAGGTTGATCTTCCAGATGATGAAAGTGCACTTTGGCTTGAGCAAGAAATCGAGACGAAACCACTCGAGGTGGAGGCGGATGTGGAGCAAGAGCAGTCTATCACAGAAGACGATGTTTTGAATAAAGAGGCCAAAGATGAGCCAACAAATCCTGAGCTCGGAGATGAAACTACTGCATTAGAAACAACACCTGTTCCCGTTTCTGAAGGGAAACCTATTCCTCATTTGGAAACCACTCTTGGATCAACCTTTGACGCTGTCACAACTGACGATGAAGACACTTGGAAGGTCACGGCAAACGATATTGGAAATGATCTTGAATCAAAGCACATACCTGTTTCTACCACAGAAGAGGGTGTTTTGAAACACGATTTAGAGGAAAAAGAAGACAAAGAGGAAAAGGAAAGCAACGATGAGTCAACAAACTCTGAGCTCAGGTTTTTGCCCGGAGATGATTCTACTATATTAGACGAAAGACCTATCCCCGTTTCTGAAGGGAAGCCCATCCCTCAGTTAAAAACTACACTTGGAACAACATTTGATGCCGTCACAACTGATGATGAAGACACTTGGAAGGTCACACCATATGAGGAAGAGGAAGAAAGCGAAGAATTGGCTGAAAATCATGAAGATTCTAGTGATACCGAAAAGGGAACTCCATTACTGACAGCAGATTCTCCTGAACCTGAACATCCAGCAAAGGAGGAGACTCCAGGAGTGGTACATCATGTTGATGATCAACAGACTGCAGAGGAGAACATGTGGTCATCACTAGGGGATAAGGTTTTTGCACTTGTCACTGGTGGAGAAAAGACAGCAGACATTCCAAGTTCAGAGGAAGATGAGGACGATGAAGACGAGGAAGAAAATTCCCCCAAAGCCCCTCCTAGCACTGAAAAGGCAAAGGAAGATGAGATCAGACTGCTGTCAGCAGAACCACCAGAGGAGTCTGACGATCTTGTCACCGCCGATCTTGCAAACACTATGGAGATAGAACGCAGCAATGATTCAGAGCAGTTGCTTGAGAAAGAGGATGACGTTTTGGAGGAGGAAGAGGTTGCAGAGAATGAAAATGAGCGAGATGAAACCACGCTTCCCACTGATGAGCAGCAGGCCTCCCACGAAAACACAGAGGAGAGTACTACAGCAGAGAAGCCAACAGGACACGACTCGGACAAACCCGAGCCTCACACACCACAAATAGAAACCACTAAGGCGGAGGAGGAAGGGGACGTACAAGCGGAGATTGAGATGCAAGAGGTTAAAGCCGATGTAGATATACAGGATAATAACACTTCTGATCATCACCTTGAGGATCTTGGCACAGATTTAGGAGACGAGAACACAGAAAAAGACATTGTAGATGCAGAGGAGGACACAGAAGACATTGTAGTCGCAGAGGATCATACAGAAGACCTTGTAGTTGCAGAGGAGAGCACAGAAGACATTGTAGTTGCTGACACAAAAGAAGATATTTTAGTGGCACAGGAGGAAACAAAGGAGGCAGAAGTTGATCACAAAGAGGAGGATGAATCTGACAAACATCAAGAACATAAGTCATTAGATTTAGAAAAGAATAATAATGGGAACATTCACCCAGAATTGGCAGAGGAGGAGATTGAGGAGGTGGATGTGGGGGGTGAGGAGGAAGAACTCCTTGAAGATGAAAATGCAATTTCATCCACACAGGCAGAAAATGCTGAACCCCCTACGCAGCCAACCCCAGAGCCAGAATACCCGGATGATGTTCTGAGACTGACTCTGCTGCGAAACCACTTCAGCGAGGAGTATATGGAGCGCTTCCGTGGCATATTGGGTCTCCAGAACCTCTTCAAGGTGGAGGCGATGTTCATGGACCTGGACTTGGAGCTCCAGGCCACCCGTCGGTCACATACAGGCTCCGTCGACGACATCGAAAAGGCTCTCGAGGCCATATCGGAAGCCTCTGAGAACCCCATCCTGGACGAGATTGAAAAGATGCTGGATGCCCGGGATTCGAAGAGTGACGACTTTGAGGAAAGGGACACAGGCTTGTTTGATGAGGAATCTCAAATACTGGACGATTTCCAGGAGCTTGCATTCAGCCTACGACAGAAATATTCGGTGGCTAGTGACAGTACACCGCTGGCAACAGACACACCATCACAGCATCTCGATCAAGGTAGTTTGAATTGAATGAACCAATGTTAAATTGTAATAATATGAAGGCAAAACATAAGGATAAGTAACAATGTATGATATGAATAAAGCAGAATTTGCTATAGACTGTACAATTATTGCAATGTGCATATACCGGTACATTGCACACTATAATATCAATACTGTACATATCCCATCCTAGGTCAGCTTGTGTGAATGAATGGATTGTTGTGTGCACAGAAAATGGTTTAAATTCAATCAAAGTCATGCCCCTGAGGCTTTAACTTTTTAATTATGCTTTTCATCAGATGAACGCCTACCAAACATAGAGGAAAGTGAGGCGGTCCCCCATACAAATGAAACACAAGATGACAACCACACAGTGGTCAACGGGGATGACGGCCTCACAGCACCAGAGGCGGAGGAAAGCCTGCCAGAAAGAGCAGATGAAAAGGACATTTTGGCCGAAGCCGCCACGGGAGCGGATATTGCTGTAAAGGAAGATGGCGGTCACTTTAACAAAAACAAAGACAATCAGCCGAGCTTCGATCCAGCAGAAGAAATGCAGAAGGTTCCACCAACAATCCTGGAAAAGCCGTTTGACATAGGCCTCAGTGTTGAGATGGAACACTCATCCTCAGGTAGGTTTAGTTAAGAGAGTTGTAAAATATATTATTGTTAATAAATAGCTGTCAGACAGAAACTGAGAGTCTCACGGTTTCTTAGAAATGGGAGTAAAAGAAGTTAAACACATTGGGTTCCAATGTTATTTTGTCACAAGTTCTTGTTAATACTTTGTATTGATTCTAAATCTATTATGGTATAAAATTCACCAATACAGTTAACCACTTAAGTAAATATTATAATATTATAATGCTGGTAACATTAATAAATAATATTTAAAAATAAAGTAACAAGTCTACAAGCATCGTTATGAGATTGTAGTTTTGACATTTTAGCTACTTTGTCTGACAGGTCCTTTATTATTTACATATTGTCTTAATATAACAAGCAACGTTTATTATCAAAATCTGACATTTGGCCTGTCTGGAGTGAATGTTGTTGCAGTTCAAAATATGTGGGAAATAGCTGATATTGCTTCTAACTATATGGTGCCATATGTTTTCTATTTTCAGGATCCGGGGACTCAATTGAACCTGTTTCTGACTTTTACAAGGAAGAGGAAGAGGAGGAGGAGGAAGAAATGGGATTTATGTCTAAAGGATTTCTGTATGCAGGCTGCGTCCTTGATTTGATCAAGACAAAAATTGGAGAGTGGGCCATTGTGGTAAGTCTTACTATGACCGTGCTATTAATAGTCCATGTACATGTAACCTTAATCCTTTTGGGTGCCTGTTTTGCGCACGTCAAGAGATGTGCTTAAAATGCAGCGGATCTAAATATCGGAATGAATAATGCCAGCAGCCGTTACGTTTTTCACACTGTAATCTAGATTCTGCTGCAGATGGCTGCACCTGTTAATGTTGTGGTTTCCTAGTGCCAGAAATGAGTCTGGCAGAAGTTTTCTGTACCGACTGCAGGTGGCGTGTGGAGCCGTTGCTGAGAGTTGAATAGATGGTGTTGCAATAGTCCAGGCTGGATGAAATTAGTGCATTGACTACTTTAGCATTTGAAAGGACTGGTCAGATCCTGTAGATAGAGGTTTATTGCATGGAAAAAGCCTTTGTGAACCACAGATTTGGGACCTGGGTCTTAAGACGGAGGCCAGAGTCCAGTCGTTGCTACACCCTTTTGGCTACTAGTGTGACATCGGCTGACATGGCGTAGATGCAGTGATGTTACCCTAGTAGTTGATTTTACATTTTTTGCATTATGACCAAGTGTATAATTCAAGCTCAACAACACATGGAACAGGATTGCCAGGAAAACACAATGTTAGTCAGGCGGCATCTAAGTGACAATCAATGTAGTAGAGTCTGCTTAATTAAAATGTCCTATGGTTGACTTTAGACAGTGTTGTAGTGGGACTTTTGTCCCACTAGAAGTGTGTGTGTGTGTGTGTGTGTGGGGGCGGGGGCTGCTTAAGACACATGCACACACATGCACTGCATTTGCGTGCATGTGTGCAACAGACACAGACACACACATTAAAACATACAGAAGTGTATAGCATATTGAAAAAGTGTGCTTAATTGTATCCAGAAAAGTAAATGACAAGTCAAAACATGTTTTTGCCCCCAAAAATATTTTATGTGAGAGAAGTGGGGCCCCCCTCCACTACACCCCTGACATTAGAGTTGGAGTCGTTCCATTCTCATCTTATGTCCCTGAACTGGGGATATTTCATAAATAAATAGACTCTGATGTCAAAAGGTTTTAAAAGTGGAACCCAGGACCCAGGGGGTCAACTTTTAGATGGATTCCAGGGACATTTTGTGAGTCCTACTAAAACAACGTTGGCGTATGTATGAGGCTCAAGCCTTAAAAAACAAAATACATTGTGGTGAAAACCCTTTCCCCCTGGAGTATGTAAGAGCTGGATTCAGGCTACTTGCATCATCAATCAGTCATATCCTACACATCTTCATCTTCAGACTAACATTGTTTTTGCAGCCATCCTACAGTTTGTGCGTTGTTGAGCTATACTTGTAGGTCATTATGGTAACACAAAAGAACCAACTACCGGTTAACATTCATTCTTGAGATACCAAGGTCTTGGCAAATGAATGCTTGGAATCTTCTCCGATGGAGATGCAGACACTGATCCTATTTATCTTGTAAATGCACCTGACACTCTCCCTAGAGATACTCCCCCTTTGCATATGGTACTTCTAAGTCCTATGTAATAAGCCACATTTGGCATGATGTAAACGACTTGTGTCTAATTTCAAAGAGTGACGCATTTAGTGTCCTCATGGTTATTTTGACAGTTTAAAGTTCAAGGTATTCCGTTAAAACCTCGGACTGTGACAGTTTTATGAGTGGAAGTAGTGGTAGTAGGCCTGCTGCTTACACAATATAAAGGCAAAAAACTACCCCGCGCCTGTTCTGTTGACGTGTTTCTTAACGTGCGGTGTTGCAGAATGTAGACTGAAGTTCAGTCCGCAGCCAGTGCCCATCTAGTTTAGAAGAGTGAGCGACATTGAGGGGTGCAGAAAAACAGCCTGGTCGCGTGAGCTCGTGCAGTCGCGCGAGCCTATAGACTCCAATGCGTTCCGTAACTTCCGGTCGTCCCCCTTCGTTCAATAGAAGTCTTATGTAGAAGTGGCTCCATGAAGTGAACGGAGTTGGCGTATAACTTTGTCTGCACTACTAGTCTAAAGGCTACGAGTTCACCCCATGGTTGGACTAACGGTAGCGGTGAGCTGTCTTTGCTCGGACTGCTGGACTGGACGGGCCTGACTTGATCCAACCAGGGGAAATAATAACGCATTTATCAACAACTATAACGTCGATGCTTTTAAACCTGCTGCGGTTTTGTTGTCGCTTTCAAACGCACTGGATCCTTAATTACTTGCTAATGATATCAAACGCCGGTAAAGGCTCTGTCTATTCAAGCTCTATTGTTGATTGTGACCGGCAGGCACACGTACACAACCATTTTTAGTAATGATTGCTTAATAATCGTTCACAATCTGTCGTCTTTTTGACGTTGGACGGGGCTGGACATGATCTGTTTTCTGGATATAACGTTTGGACTGTCTGGTTAAAGCGTTAGCAAAGCCCCCCAATCTGTCAAACTAGCATCGCTACTACTACTACTAAGGTCCATTCTTGTTTATTTTATGAGCTACAATCTGTCATTATGGACATTAGCGATACGTTCCCCTCTGTGATGGACTATGATCAGCTCTACGTGTTGTTTGTAAGGGAGATTCAACATGTAAGTATAGAAGTTTGTATCTCTACTACTCTGTCTTGACAGCTGAGCTGTGTGTTGAGTTGCTAAGCTAATCTGGCCTCCTCATTGGCAGAATGGAGGAAGCTGTGGTGTTTTATGTGAGTTTCATTCACCAAGGCTGTTTAATTTGCTCCCAATGAAGATTTTGTTCAACACTAGTAATGTCAGAACAGTTACATACAATACAGGCATAATACATGTATTATTTTTTGCACTGAACTGGACAGTGGGACACAGCTGAAGCGAACTTCACTGTTGTCAAGCTTCAGTGGGTCCCTGGCTGTTGTCAAGGAGGACCCCCTGTTCCAGGTGTCGTAGTTGTTGTCAAGGGTGACCATGAGGGACCTGTTGTTGTCAAGGGTGTCCCCAGCTGTTACTAAACGTATTGAGAATCACTGCTAGAGCTGTAAACAAAAACATTCTCTTGTGGGGTTAAGCATATCTTTTCAAATGTCAGGAAACACTGCAATATAGACTATGCATATATAATTTTTTGCGTTAACACTAGTACATTCACTGCAGTTGGAGCCAACTTCACTGTAGTCAATGTTACCTGTCAAGTTGTCACCAGAACACATTATGCCAGGCACCATTTCACATCACATGGAAACCCACTTCCCTCTTGAGTTTAATCGCTGATAGAATAAAACACCCTCTGTTGGTGTCAACTCAAGTGTGGTAAAATCTCCATGAAAGGAGCAGATTTAATCATGGCTTGTTTGTTAAGGGTGCTGGGAGGGAAATACTAAGATGAGTTTACTTGCTGGTTCTGGCTTGTACACGTTGCAAAGATCAATAGCGTTGTTTACTCTACAGTAGTAATGCCACGCTACACATCAATAAGAAACAATTGAATTGATCATGATTTTTAATCGTTAACTTATTTAATCCCTTTAATCATTAACCTATTTAGACCTGACACCAGGTTCTACTAAATGTCTTTCTAAATCACGACAGTTTCCTGAACCTATGCTTCAATATCAGTGGTTATGAAAATATAATGTTCCAGGTACTGTACCTCCCAGAATCAAAATATGAGTTAAATACATTCACTGCAAAAGAATACATATTCAAAGTACAGTCAAACTGCTTTCCTAAACCTATCTCTTTATTCAAGACCTCTTTCTTTTTTCAAGCTGTCAAGGAACAGGAAGTGTAGTAGATTGAATGGTGACACAGACAAATAAAAACCATTCCAACTCTCCAGCACCATTGGCATGTCTTCCCACATAAACATAAAAAACACTCTTGCAGCTAGTATTGTGGTCTTTTTAAAATTCTATCCGTGAAAATTTCACCGATGGGATCACCCATAGAAGAGGGACCCCCGATACGATGAATCGACTACATCGGTCGGGCTCTAGGTCTAAACTAAGGTATATTGTTGTCGCATCCCTATGACTACACTGCAGATTGTCTGCAGTCAGTGTTGCCCATCATGATTGCAGACAGTATTATCCAGATTGCTGAAAGTTTCTTGACGTCATAAGACAACAATGTGCAAACATACTTGAATGATTTGTCTTTGTAATTTGACCACATCGCACACTAATGTAATAACATTTGTGTGTGTCCTCAGATAATTTCCCGCCTGCCAGAAGAATGGAAGCCAGGGGAGAACTTCTATGGATGTCCATGGCAGGCAGTCATTGTCACAGCATTGGTTGGGGTGATCAGCTTCATGCTTTTCTTCTGGAAGACGGTGTTGGCTGTAAGCACAGTTTTATCATCATTCTAACGCTATTGTAGAAACAGTTTATTTATGAATTTAATAACGAACCAAGCCAAACACAATTACGTGTTGTATAGCATCGGACTATTCATCTGACTAACTGAACTGTACACAACTGTAAAATATTCCAAGGCTAACACAGGAAGTCCAACTATGTTTATTTTCTTTTTGTGACATCTGCTGCGACTCTCTGGTTGAAACATCAATCATTTTTAAAGTCATGTTTATAAATGAAACTATTTTGATTATTAAATGTGATTAATCTCTGTCCTCTTTAGGTAAAGAAGCGTGAATATCTTGGTAAGCTTGACTTTCCTTTAGTCATTACATATATGAAAAAATGAATTACTTTGGAATAACTGGAAAGTCTAACTAATTGTTGTGTTTTATTTTGTATGTTATTAGTGGATGAAAAGGGACTAAATGAGCGAATCAACACGCTCAAAAAAGAAAAGGATGATGCTGTGTCAAAGATTTCAGACCTCCAGAAGCAGGTAGGTTAAACATTTTGATCAGCTTAGTGTCTATGCAATCGTAATGCCTGGCAAAAAATGTAATAGATTTACCTTTCTCTCAGACTGAAGAACTGAAGGAAAAGCAAAAGATGTCGGAGGTAACTAACACCAGTGCAATGCAAAGGAACGAAGAGCTGGAGGTGAGCACAGAGAAACTGACATATATGGATCTATTTTTGTTATGTGTTAATAACAGGTGTGCGTTTTTAAACCCTTGATTTCTGGCGGCAGTATATAAAGCCTTTGTTGTCTTTATACTTGTCTTTACAGGACATGGTTCTGCAGGCCAAAACACAAAATGACCAGATAGCTGGTGAAAGGAACAAATATGCAAGGCTTCTTGAAGAAGAGAGGTCAAATTCTCTGAAAAATGCGAGCCGGGTGAGTTTGAATTCCTTTGATGGCTGTAGAGAATCGTGATCAGTTCTTGCGCTAGAAAAATCAAGATTCACATTTGAGCAAGAACTGTGCAGCACTACTGCAGCACTACTTATTGGCGTGGCTCTGCTGCAGCGTAGACGATGCAAAATTGTGCTAACAATAAAGCACTCACATGTGTGTGTGTGTGTGTGTGTGTTTGCGTGCGCGTGCACAGGCAAACAACACACACGTGTCTAAACACATCAATATACAATCCAAGATAGGGTTATAAATGTATGTCCTGTATTTGTCCTATCCTCATGATGTTTGCTGAATGATTTCAGATTGAAAAATTGGAGAAGTCAAATGAAAAGGTGCAGCTCAGTAGAAAGAAGACTCAGGAATCACTTGCTAAGGTACATGCTACGTGGCTTACTGTATGTCCAACTTGCACAATGTTTATAAATTCTCACTACAATTTCCGTTGCGTTATTGTTTCAGTATCTCTTAATAATGATTATTTATTTCAGATTACTATTCTCCTGGACGAGGCCAAGATTCGTGAAGAAGCCCGGACCGTTCAGCACAAATGTCTTGAGCGGGAACACACTGCGCTGAAAGAAGAGAACAAAACGGTAAGACAGACATGATATTGTTTTGACGGTCCACTCCTTGGCAGCAGCTGGGTTTCTCAGGAAGTTTGCCAAACAGCATTATGGCTTTGAACCAAAACCGTTTAGGGTTCAAACTACAGACCAAAGGTCAGCTTGGCGGTAGACATAATGACTTTGATTTCAATTTAAATGTAACGCAATTACAGTACACTGCTGTTAGTAGCAGCTGAAATAGAGGTACAAGGTCTATGGACTACCACAACGGAAACAAACTTTATCTGTACCTGCTGACATGTAATATGTAATAATAAAAATAAACACAAACCTAGTGGTATCCTAAATCGAAATTAAGAAGCAATCAGTATTTTTGTGATATAAAAACTGGGCATTTGGAAATTACACTGCTCTGGGCACTAATTTCAATTTCTTACAGTATTTGTAGATTACATTCTCATCATTCATTCATATCGGCTTTTTTTCTTGTTTTCTAAGCAAATAAAGTGAAAAGATTGCAGAAGCACTGTTTTGAGACACTTCCTGATTTTTCACTGCTTCTTGCAGCTCAAGAGTACTATTAAAGGATGGGAGGATAAGCACAAGGAGCTGAGTGAGCAGATCAAGGTTTACCAGAAGTCTCAGAAAGAACTGGAGGACTCTGTGGTTCTTAAAGATCACAACGTGGAGGTAAGAAGTGTTTTGTTTTTCCCCCTCCCCGTTTTTGATTGACAATAACAGGCTTGCCAATAAGCATAGATTTGTGTATCTAAGCGTTGTTTCATGTCAGCATTTCTCACTTCCATTCCATTGCAGGTGCTCTCGGATCTGTTGGCTGACCTCGATGCCTGTGATTTGCAAAAAAGTGACAAAGTTTTACCCAATGGTGAAGTAGCCACTGGTAAGTTCCAGCCTTAAAAGCCTTGGAAATTGACAGGAAATGGCAGAGAGCACAGCGTTGATAAACATTTACTAAATTGACTATGACTGTTACTTTACAGACAAGAAGACTTTAATAAAGAACAGGATTAAACAGATGATGGATGTGTCTCGAGTAAGTTGCAAGACAAATTCTTAAAGCTCCTCTTTTGTAAATGAATATACAACGTGTTATCTTGGTTCTTGAGTTGTCACTCATGACTGGTTCCTTCCCAGATCCAGACCACTCTAACAGTGGTAGAAGAGGAGCGAGACAGGTTCATGGCCAAACTCCTGAGTGAGGAAAAAGCTAGAAAGTCAATGGAAGGTATGTTAATCAAATTGGTGCCTGGTAAAATGAGCACTCAAATTGTTTTTGGGCCAAAATCATTCATGTTGTTTCTTAAAGAGCCGGTGAATTGAGAAATACATTTTCACACTTTTAGACCACATCCGTGGTCATTATATAGCCATACCCAACAATACATGCCAAAAAAGGGAAAAAATCACTTTTGTGCATTTTTAAATAAAAACTCCATAAGTCAATTTTTAATTACTTCCTGAAAACGAAAAGGTGCTGCATGATGACGTATCCATTATCACATATAATAAAAATACAATAGAAGTTAAATGACCTGTTTTTATCCCATTCCTGAATCCTCCACAAAAACGGGCGTCATAATTTCAGTCAGAAATAGCGCATTTTTAATCCCATTCTGGCATCCAGACAGTGTGTTACTGGGTTTAAACTCACTCATCATATTATAATATATATCTGAATACATAGTGGTAGATATAAACCACAGTGCAGCAACGTTTGTAAACATCCATGCATTGTGTGTAGTATATAACTCATTGTATATCTGTCCCTTGCTCTTTGCGCCCCATAGCCTGAAGGATACGAGCTCCTGTTAGTTCAGTGTTTCAGACTGAACCTTCAAAGTAAAATTCCGTCCATTTCTGCTACACCGCACCTTTAAGAATCCTCTCTTTACACAATTGTACTGTTATTTAGAACAACACCAGGAGCTGGAGCATTCCATCGGAGCCCTCAAGAGTGAGAAGAGCCACGTTGAAAATCAATACAAGATCCTCCAGCAGAAAAATGAAATCATGACTGAGATGTACCAACAGAAGGAGAATGCCTTGCAGCAGTAAGTGGCTTGAAAATGTCCCCAAAAGTCCCATGTCATTGTGACGTGGTTGTCCGTTCCCAATTCCCACACACTGTGGTGGTGTTGCTGTGAAGAATAATCCTCAGTTAATGGTGCAGTCGTCTACTAACATGAATATATGTTCTACTAACATGAACTCTGTTGGGCAGTCACTTATTTGATTTCTCCTTCTGTAATTTCCCTGTGTGTTTAGTTTATTTAATGATGTCATGCACATTTGTCCAGTGCATAGCCTACTACAGGCCTGGTTGACTAGATTTAGAAGATATTTTTAAGGTTTTCCGGACAAAATGATTGATTGCTTTACATGGAGAAATCTCGTAATTTAACATCTCAATGGGGGAGAAGTTGAAGTTAGTTATGGTTATGAACTGCAATCAATCAACAACATTAAAAAGGCGCAAAAAAGCAATGTCATGCGGAGGATGTTGGAAACAGATGGCAGGCATCTTGATATGCTTGTGTGGCCTCATAGGAGACTGACCAAAGAGGAGTTGGACCGTCGGAGCAAGGAGACCATGCTGTCTGAGGTGGGCGGTAAGGCTGTGGAGGCCGAGGAGCAGGTGAAAGTCTTAAGACAACGCATCAGCGAAATGGAGGAGCAGATGAAGAAGACGGAGGGGGTGTATAAGGAGCAGGTCAGAGCACTGTCAGTTTGTTTACACAGTAGTTACACTTACAGTAAGTCATTTTTGTACTATATAAAACAGGACTTGATATCCTGACCAGTGTTGGGCAATATTACTTAGGAGAGTAATATCTTTACTTTACTTATGACGCCTTAGAAAGAACTTAACTTATTACTAGAATCAAAAGAAGAATATTACATATTACTTTCCCAATTCCCCCTCGCCTGCAATGGAATAGAAATGTACAACACAATCTGTTTAGCGACAACTATGTTAATTTGTATGTCGTGCAGTGGATTAGGATCTACAAACTACAGTGCATCTCTGTTATTATCTGCTGATGGCTTGTAAATCTGTTCTATTTCCACATGCAACAACAAGCTCAAAAGTAATAACTAGGCATGTTTTGGCAGGGCAACATATTACTTATTACGCAGAGTAATATCTTTGCTTTACTTTTGCTGGAATAAGTAATAACATTACAATGATATGTAATATTTCATTAGTTACTGCCCAACACTGATCCTGACTGATATTCATATACTTGTTCCAATTCCCCTTTCAGATAAAAGAGCAGGAAAACAAAACACATTCAAATTGGGTAAGTTTTATAATGTGGTGCAAGTATTGAATACCTTATTTTTCCAGTAGCCTAATGCGCAACCATTTACTAATTGAGGACACATGTAAATGATCCGTCTCTTCCAGGTGACTGCGCGAAACGCAGAGCGAGCTCTGAATCAAGAGAAGCTCGAAACATCCAAGCTGCGTGAAAAGTGAGTGAACAGGGTTCCTGTATTGAAGGAACATACTGGTGTTTGGCCATAAGAATGTATACTATATTGTATTACATTTTTGTTTTTGCACTTATAATAATGCCAATGCAGAGGCCTTGTAGTTGGAGTGTCTGCCCTGAGATTGCGAAGTCAGGGTTTGATTGCTGGCTGGGTCATACCAAAGACTATAAAAATGGGACCCAATGCCTGACTGTTTGGCACTCGGTTTCAAGGGTCCCTGCGACATACTAGCATCATGTCAAGGGGGTGTACTTGTACATAAAGCTGCCTCACGCTACCTCACGCCATGAGGCCCATGGGCCTCAAAACTCAACAAGGCTTACTTACTAATAATAGAATTGTTTTGGACATACAAAAGTTCCACCCAAAAATGAATTTCTACAGCTACTGAGGCATGTTTAATAACATTATGTATATGTACCCCTGTCCAGATTGGCAGTGCTCACCTCCCAGCTGAACGAGCGCCGTGCTCCTCTATTCCGGCCCAACTCTGGACAGAACACAGGTCCCCGACAAGGTAACATCAGTCTCCACGTTACGTCACCTCCAGTTCCATGTGATATTCTATTTCTATAGACTGTTCTAATCTACTCAGGTGCACCTGTCCATACACAACTACAGTGTTTGGATGCCATTTAGCAGTGTTGATTTAGGTACTGCCAGTGGCACATTGGCATCAAAATGCATCCACAGTTACATGATTTCATATGATGCTTCCTTCGTTGTCAAAGGAAAAAGAGCAAGTCTTTTGATTTCTGTGCGCCAAAGTGGAAACGAAATCTTTTCCTTTGTTCATATTGTGTGTGCTTGATAGCCAGTCACTTGAATAGCAACAACAAAGATTTTAGTAATTCGGTGTACAAATCTGTAGGATAGCCATACATTTACCTCTGTTTAGCTGTTATTTGTCCTCCATGACCTATGTTTGGATGGAGAATGCCAGTGATTCACAGCAATGGCATTCTCCACCCAGATGGTCTGTCAATGCCTGCCGAAGGAGTTCATCAATTAACAGCTAACACTGAATGATGTTGACTTGTACCACAACCCATAGATGTCAGTGTTGCCCTTTAATTGAACACCAGATGGGGACCTTATAGGAGTGTGCATGGGGATCCTGGGGATCCTTATACATTATTTACTAACAAGGAAAAAAGTGCTGTGAGTGTTACGTCTTTCTTTAAGTTTATGCTGCTATGGCTGGTTTGATTGAAACAGATTCGTACGGTCCCTCGCCTGTGAGCGGGGGTGCCCCATCCCCCCCTCCAATGATAGAAGGACCACGTCGTCCCCCTTCTGCTCCCGTAGGAAGGAAGATTGATCCGTATGGTGAGTCCAGATGGACAGCTTTACCCCATTGATCTTTGCGGATCCCATTTCACACCAGCCTTCAACTCCTTCATCACATTCCCTTTCAGCTTCTTTCACAGCCTTGGTTTTCATCCCAATGCTTTTCCCCTCCTCGTCCTGACTCCTGAGGTGACAGGCGGCTCAGCCCAAAAAATACTCTGCTTATAGACAGGGTATAGGAGTATAGACAGAGTTACGCTGTCGCAAAGACTGTTCACTTCATGGGATCAGTCCTATGGTGGCTCTACCATCACTTCGTTTCACCATGTTAATGACTTTTCTTTTAAAACCCTTTTTTATGAGCGTGTACAAACATTTGTACACTCTCAGGAAAAAAATGGAAATGTCCCACTTTTGTCCCTCTTTCAGGCTGCAACAGCCCTCACAAGAGCTCAGTTTTCTGTCGCAACTTTTTGGGTGGTCCGAGTATTATTTGGGCCGAGCCTTCATGTATTCACCCCTGACTCTCCTTCCTCACTTATGCATTTCCTGCTGCTGTTGGTTTCTTCCTATCCCTTCCTAGTAAAATCCTGATTCTGATCTTTGTTTTCGCTGGAACACACCAGACTGGTTCACCTGTTGCTTTTCTCCAGAATGCTTCCCTCTTTTGATTGTTAACGTCTCCCCGTGGAATAGAACTAACCTGCTTTTCCTTCACACAATCTGTTCCTGTCTGTTCTTTTGTTTTGCATTGCTGATGATGTGTTTATTAGCAACAGCACCAAAACAGTGTCCTAGGAACGGTCCAGTGCATTATGTAAAATGTAAATGGACCCCATGAAGGAAATAAGCATAATTTTGTTTTGCCTTCTAAAGGAAAATGTTGTTGTTGCAACTTCTCTCATCATATTTCCAAAGTTCTGTACCACTTTCTTATGCAGAAAATAAGATCTCATTGGGATACGCTTAAGATAGCTGTTGACATGTTCTGCACTGAAACTGTTTCAACTTGTGTTTTCTTTCATTTGCTTTGATCTTCCTCTGCCCCTGTAGGTCCACGACCTCCGTCAGACCCTCACGGTCGTTACCTCGACAACAAACTCACTGGTATGTCTGTCTGTCCATCCATCCATCCATGCATGTATGGTTCATGGCAGTAGTTTTCAACCTTTTTGAAATTTTGATACCAGGGTCCACTATTTATTGAGCATCTGAGCCACAGGCCACCATTTGAGAACATTTTAGCCCCACAGACCCAAAACTAAAGATTTTGCTTTTGTCCACGATTCCAGGCGGGATTTGGGAAACAAAACAGTCAAACATACAGATCAAAATCTTCTACATTCTCTAGTTGTGTAAACTTGGGCTAATTAACATGATGAATATTTTAACTCTTGAGAGTGTAAACATGAAACCAAATGGACCCACAAGGGTCCATTTGGTGTCATTTTTAGGCTGGTTTCATTTGGCCTGAGGACCACCTGAAACTCTCAAGGACCACTGGTTGAAAACCCCTGCTTTAGAACCTTTGCTTTTCAGTCCACATTCCTAACTGCGTGCTGTTTTCGTCTCTTTAACAGACATGATGGCCCCGCGCACCTCTTCGCCTGCCAACATGGACACCTCTGTAAGTCTTGTTAATCGGACTAATGGTTCCTAACCCCTAGCAGCGCCTACACGTTCCACGTGTAGGCTTGCAGTAGAACTCCCATGTACTTCCATGTTTCTTGTCTTCATGATCCATGTGTGTTGTCCTTGCTCAGACTCCTCCCGTAGATTCAGACACACAGGCTGAGGCCTCCACTGAGAGTCCAGAGCCAGTGAGTACAGAGAAGGTTATGGTGGTCAGGTTTAGGTGTGATGAACGAGGTCTTCTTCCCTAAAGCCGCATGCAGACGTTTGGGAGTGAATCATCTATTATATTTTGCTTTACTGTGTTGACTAAATATTGATGTTAGGGCTGGGCGATAACTTCAAATCAGTAGCATGGTTATTTCATGATACTGATTATCTTTTTGCCTATGTTATGATATATTAACAATACAACGTGCAAATGGCAGGTCTACACAACCTGCTATTTTCGCTCCTACAAGTATGGCACCATTTCACAACAAAATATGTACGCTCCTGTGAAGTGGTTAATCAATTGGATCGATTGGATATGGATCTGATTAGCCTGGCTAAAGCCAGACCGCTATTGGCAAAAAAAATGCCTGTCAGCAGATTGGTCTGGAATAGCTCAATTGTATACCCTTTTCCTACACCAGAAAGTTGGGCTGGCCAATCAGGACACGTTATTCAAATATGTTTGCACACTGTGTCTTCATTGGCCACCCCAATTTTCTGGAGTAAGAAATGTGTGTAAAATTAAGCTATTCCAGACCATTCTGGCGACAGGCATTTTTTTTTGCCAACAGCTGATTCGATCTGGCTTTAGCTAGGCTAGTATTAGATTTGTATCTCTTCCAGGGCAATTCATTGATGCTCAGTTAGTTAATTGTTTCTACGTTGTAAAAATCTCTTCAGAGCCAGTAACCAATGTTATTTGCCCAGTAACTGTAGTTAGTTGCCCAGCTCTATGCGGTGTGCAGTTTTGACCTGCTCTCACAGCACTGAATGAAGGGGTGACTCTAGCATCACTCGTGGATGGAACTACTGTCTACTACTGTGTATTTGTGACCTGTTTTCTGGTCTATAATATCACAGTGTTTGGTTGGTGGTTATGTGATTTTTTTTTTTTGGCCAGCTGTACGTTTGGTTTGGGTTTTTCTTTGATCACTACTTGGATGGGTGAAAAAAAAATCATGTTTTTCTTTGATCACTACTTGGCTTGGTGTAGAAATACATGTTTTGCTTTGATCACTACTTGGCTTAATGCATTTGAAGTTGCTTGAAGAGGAATATTAAATTAAGATTTTCTGGAAACTAACACTAGAATTTGAGCTGAAACGTTGCTCTCTCTCTCTCTCTCTCTCTCTGACTGTTACGTCTGTCTCCTGTTGCTCAGGGCCCTGGATCCTTCATAGCCTCTCCAATCCGGGACTCTCCTGCGTCTGGACCCCACGGCCCACCGGCAGCCCTCGGACCCCATGACCCTCTGCTGCATCCTGGAGGACCACCCCACGGTGGTCGTTTCCCGCCTCCCGGGCCCCACAGATCTCTGCGACCCCTGGGCCCTCACTACCACCCTGGGCCCCCGCTACCACCACCTCCTCACGGGCCTCCGCTGCCCCCCAACGGACACCCCGGCATGCCCCTGCCGCCGCCTGGACCCATCCCATCCAACGGCCACGCTTTCCGACCCAGACTTGGACCTGACCCTCGAGGACCACCACCCCCACTCTTCCGTCCACCTCCGCCTCATCATTTCCCCCCGATGATGCCACCACCTGGTATGTGCCCTTTTTGTGTAGACTTTACCTATGTTAACATTTTTAGAGATTGTGACATTGAAAAAATATCTACATACATTTGTTAGTTAATTTGCACCCAACAAACCTTTAACATTCAGTAGATTTGCTGTGGTATGGGGTTTTCTGGCTCAAACAAGCGCTCTGATCTCCCTGCTGTTTGTTAGCCTGAATTTACTTACGGTAGTAGGGATGGGCGTTGTCAAAACGGCATTTTGGTGCTCTATACTTTAGCTATTGAAAAATAGCAGATCTACAAGCTCTATGAGCTTGTAGGTCTGCTATTTCTGGAAGAAGAAAAAAATAAAAATGTGGTGCAAATTGTCGAATATATTTCAGAAGCAGACATTTTTATTAACTCAAACATTTTCTAATGTTGGATCCCTAGAACAACATGTTTTCAGATAACTAGAATCTAGTGTCAGAACCTAGAATCTAGCGTCGGATAGATTCTAGTGTCGGAAACTAATATCTAGTCAGGACTAGGGCTTTAACCAAAAAATCGATACATCGATGCATCGATTTGCATAACACGTGTCGACTCCAAAAAGCACGAGTCGATAAGTTGTTTTTTCCCTTCCTCCGAAGGAAAGGAGGAAAGAGGATGAATTAAATATTTACCTTTGTTTTCCCCTTTTTTCTTTCTCTATATGTGCGACGCGTGTGTATATAATTCAAATGTAATATTGGTTACTGTCACTCACGGACAGAAGGTTTACCAATCTTATGCAGATGCATGCGCAGCGCGCTCTGGGTGCGCGGCGTTCCAGCTGATCATTACGTACATACACGGATCAGATCGAACAGCAAACAGTGTCAGAGGAATAAAGAACTTCATCAACCAACACCTCCCCGTGCTACAGAGACCGTCTTGTTCTTCGTTTCGCATTAGGCTACCGCACAGGACGCATGCTTCTGTCCGCGTCATTCTCATTAATTTACTGAATGAATCAGAAAAGAAAAGCGGCGCGATGGTGGTGTTGGAGGAGGAGGAGGAGGCGGAGGCTACATGTAAATGGATCGTATTCTGCGTTCTAACGTGTGGGCTGCTGCGTATTGATAATGTTATGTGTTTTTATGGCTGGCCTGGGAGTGGACGATGTGCAGCTGTGTGCCAATATTGTTTTCATATTAAGCTACATGCGCCATGCATAGCCTCGCGAAGTGTTTTGTATAAGCACTGCGCCGGCATATAGCGGCACCATTTGATCCCCACCCCCCTCGGGGAACCACCACGACGGACCCCCCCCCCCCCACCCACCCACGCCATAAATCGATAAATCGATACAACTTCGACTTGACTGTCTGACAAGTCGACTTGAAAAAATCTCAAGTCGTTAATGCCCTAGTCAGGACAGATTAATAGAAATACAAAAATGAATAAAACTGAATGACATGAAAAGCTTTTAACCATTTCTGTCCAGGTGTCCGAGGTCCAATGCCACCACGTCCACACTTTCCTCCTGACATGCGCTTCCCAGGACCCCCACGGGACCCCCACGGATACCCGCCTGCACACCTCCCCCCAGGAGGTATGTCAGCCCATCATCCCAGTGACTCTTCTTTCGCTCAGGGTCCTCCTGAGGGACCCCAGAACGCCCACGGGCCTCATACTGTCATGGGACAGGGGCAGGACATGGCCACCAAGCCCAATGCAACCCCTCAGGACTCAGACAGGTCAGCCATGGCAGAGCCTTAAAGAAAATAAAATAAAAACAATATCCCATTACCATGGCTGAGGACTTGGAGCAAAACCCTGACCAAAACTCAAAGCCGCAATTAACACCCCATCTTCTTTTTGTTTTGTTTTGTTTCTTCATATCTCAACTAAAGGAAGAACTGTCCAATAAAGATTTATGAAAACAAATACTCTTCATTATAAAAACATATACACTTCCATTAAAGCTTCAGAAAATCAACTGTGTCCCAAATCGATAACTTGAAGAGTTAGTAGTTAAGGATTGTCACTTGAAGTTGTGACACAGCTTATTGTGCAATAACATTTCTATTGTATGCCTGAGTATTTTCAATTATTTTGAAGTGCAAGAGCACTTTGGCAGAGGTTTGGGTTGTGTAGTTACCTTGCCATGTTGTAACTTAAAATGTGGACAAGAAATCAAATCTAATTGCTCCACTGATTTTGAAACTTTATTCAAAATAATGCTCCTTTTTCATGTTGACTTAACACTGTACACTAGAACAGCTCTCAAAGTCACTCTTTTAGTAGATAAACAAAAACAAAGATGATTTAGACAATAGAGAGCACCGTCAAACTTTGTACCGTGTTTTTGTTGTTTTTATAAAAGTGTTCCTTCCTGGCGATTTTACTATTTCAAAATATGGATCTGAATTCACGGATCAATCCAGTCTGGGTTTACTTCCTAATAAAACAGCAAAATTAACTGGAAGTTAATTAGTTAACCCAAACCTCTACCAAAGTGGTCTTACCCTTTAAGTTTAAGTTTTGACAAATAGCATTGACTCGTAGGAGGGAGGGATTTTTTTTTTAAATGTCATTTCCTGTGGAAATTATTTTAAAATGGAGGAAGCTTTGGATTCTATCATTTCAGGAATACTACCATCACCTTTCTCCCAAAGCTGTTGCTTTAGAATGAACGGTAAAAGGAAATGTGTAATTTGATGGCCAGATGTATAACTTATTTTACTATGTTCTTAGAAATTTTATTAATAAAGACTGCAAAAGATGTTGGTGTTGGCCATTGCTTCCCGATAAACTTGCATAGTTCTCAGGTCTGTCAATGTAAATATTTGTGTGTCCCTATGCGTAGCCATCATGCTTGAATATTCTGATGCTGAGGATAAAAAAGGCTTGATATACTGTACTTGCGTGCAGTGTCATGCAAAAAATTTGCAAACATGTACATTGGCTGTTGTCAGTACTACGCAACAAAGCAAAAATCTGACTTATGTTTCACTATTTAACTTGTATAAGGGACATGATACAGTAGTACAGTGATATTCCAAATCTCAAGATTCATGAATATTCCTGTTTTGTCCCATCTTACAATACAAAGCACAACCCAGTATCTCCTTAGAGACAGGAGTATCCAAACCATTCCAAAATTAATCTGTGAAACGGCTAATGAATCATAAATCTGTTTATATAAAATAGATCCGAGAGATCAGCCATGTCAACAACCATCATTTATTAAAAATGAAAGCAGTGTAAATATCTGATACCTTTATTTTTACCTCAATGTGACAAATCAAAAATACTACCGGTATTACCATTTCCAATGCCCAGTCCATGTCCTGCCATACATACATTACATAGTTATTATAGCGATCAATTAGTGTTTTTATGAATTAATTTACTCTTTGATATCCTGACATTACAAAAATAAAATATAAAACAAAACATTACAATGCAGAGAAGTTAAAGGAATCTGCAGGGTATGACTGTAAACATGTTTAAAATTCAACTTCAATTAAAAAAGGCCTTTATAACAGGATGACATCACATTTCAAAACAAAAGATCACATTTCTCATAGATGGGCAAAGACATTCATTCTATTAATACATCTCTGGTTGTGTTGAACAGAAATTAAGTTTAAAATGCCAATTCATGGCAGGAGATAGAAATCTCTATCAATCCTATATGGTCATTTTGATTAGTAACCAAATGCTCACACTGTATAATAGAATACATACTTAGAGTGGGCTGACCGTACATGTTAGTACACACACCGTCACATTCATATGCAAACTCATTTCATACCAAACTCAACACTCATTAAGCATCGTTCCCACCATATAAATGTTATTTGCTGAAACAAACCAATATTAACTAGACAAACCATTTGAACCTGAATAAACATGAAAAAGCATGCTCATCGGGTAATATGTAGAAACATTTCATAATGGCAGCGCGCTGTGTGCTGTAACATGTAGCACAAAGACTGTATGATAACCACATACTTACAAACCCTGAATCCAATGCTATGCCTACAGCACGTCATTGGTTCTCTTGGACCAGAGATTAGATGTTAGGCCAGTGGTCCCCGGTAAGTTGGTTAACCAGATGTAAAAATGAACCAAATGGACCCGCTTAGCTCAAGTAATGTAGAACATTAATGGTCGTTTTGGAATTTTCCCAAATCCAGCCTGGTATTGTGGACAAAAGCAAAAGAGATTTTGGTTTTGGGTCCATGGGGCTAAAATGTCAAGTAGTGGTCTGTGGCTCAAATTCTGAATAAGCCCTGGTACATCCACACTTGGCAGTTGGCTAGTAGTGACAGGACAGCCCCACGGAAGAGTCAGTTACCTAATGTGTAATGGGTATTTGAATCACTGACACTGACCCCAGTTCAAGGTTCTTTGCCAAGTCTTGATGGTAGATTCTATAACCCCAGGCTCGGCTGAAATTATACACCTGCAGTAACTTCAACAACACTTTGCTTGTTGCTTTCCCTTCGTTTCCAAAACCACAGTTAAGGAAGACAAGATCAAGTGGTTTGCCAGTTTAATCAATTCATGAAGACCAATATAAAACTTCATGTAAAAAGAAACCTGCAACAGCACCATTATGTTGTACTTAAAAAAAAAATAATATCAAATGGCCTACCCAATTACAAAAACAAAGTGTGCTGATGAATAGGCTCAAATCCTCTTAATTTTTGGAAATGGAGACAACTGCCTTGGCTTACTATTGCGTCATTGTTGTGGTAGAATTCAGCAAATGACTTTGCTGTAAGATAAAGCAGGCAAACGTTAGAGCTATTGACAGTTATTAGTCACATCTATGCGACTATATTTAGCAGTCCTTGTGCAACGTTTGGTGAAGATGGAGAAAAAGTGGTTTCTTGGTCAATAATTGCAGTTTCTTCCTCTTGAAGTCTGTGGGCTTTTTGTACCTGATCAAGAATAAGAATAATAATAAAGATGCAAGTTCACAATTACACAATGGAAGCCAATGAAATATTCAGACAGAGATGCATTTTAAAGTGACTTACAGCTCGATTACGATGGGACCAGGTTTGATCTCATCCAACTCCATGAAGGCAAAACATTTTGTGCTAGTAAACCTCTTCTTGGGTTTGTAGTGCTTGAATTCAAAGAAGATAGCTGCCCCTGGAAGTTTATTTTATTGAATAACATTACATATAAAGAGTCTCTTGAATTGTGTGTCCTTTATAATGTTGGCACATTGACAACTACATTTCTCTGGTAATGGTGCTTGTGTAAATATTATGATGATACTCTACTGGCTTCAAGTACCTTTAGGTAGTCTCTCCACGTGTCTTTGGATCTCCACATCCACGCTGAAGTGAATGTAGGTGTCTTCCTTTCTGCTGGCCACAGGAGTGTCCTGCACTGGGTTCACATCTACACCATTCAAATCTGAGGGGACAGATAATGCACAAAAACACTATTTCTGTAAGAGCAATAACACTCAAATGTGTCCCCACGATGTCAAGGTTATTCATGTTAGCAAAAAGATCTTAACCACTTGAACGCTAGCACCCCTGGGGGAACATTCACAAAAAAATGCAGAACAATGTGCTGTGACACGTTGTGTTGAAGGACACATCAAGATAGTACGGCAAAAGAAAGTACAGAGGCAACTCTCAGATCCGTTTTACTGTTAAGTTGTTTAGAGATCATCAAACCTAAGTTATTCTTTCACAATCCCCTATCAAATACTTCAGCATGAACTGTTTGTCTTGTTAAATACGTTGAGTAAAGCAAAAAGGCCATCCACATTAACCTAACCATTTCGCATTGTATATGTGCAAGCGATAATTCCCGAGATGCTGCTTATTAAGCCGAGTTCCTCGACAAGGCATCTTGTCTGGGAGCCGTCTGACACCATTGCATTGATAAGACGAAAACTCGGAAATCCTCAACCAGCGTGTTTTGAGCCCTGTGTCAGCATGGCGACGTGCTAGCAGTTATGTTTATGGTTAGAGTAGAGGTGAGTATATTGACCTCTGAGGTCAATATACTTAGAGCGCTTATCAAGTCAAATGGCTGGCAGCCAACATGCCTGGTCGAGGAACTCTGCTTAATAAGCAGCCTACTGGGAATACTCGCTTGATTTTCGGTAGAATAGAATATGTGCAAAGGGCAGTGACAGGAAACGGTACCTTTCACACTAATGGTTATGTAAGGATCGATGCATTGCCCCGCATCCTTCAGCCCAATTTTGTCGATCTTTATTGTGAGTAGACCCATCCCAGGCTCTGATGGTAATCGAGGCAACAGTGTACCTGTAGAGGACAGATTAAAGATTAAATATACTTTGAGACATGACAACCTAATGTGTGCATAGCAGAACACTTCTTCAGATGTTTGTAAATTACAGTTGGATTACGGGACACTTAAATGTGATATTCTTAGCAGAGTGGTAAGCATTTTTAATTTTGATACTTTTGTCTGTTCTGCAAGCCAGAGTTCATGTTGTGCATTTCTGTTGTGATTCTAATTCTAATGATAGTCGTTGCGCAGTGGGGAAAAAGCCATACCTTGCATTGCTGTAAATGAAGCAGGCGAAGAAGGTAAGGGATGAAGCGAAGCCATGCACGACACCGACAAAGAGAACAAAGAACACATACTGTAACAGTCAAACACAAACAGCCCTCCAAAACAACAACGTGGGTGGGGGGGTGGAATAAAGTGGGTTCTCTGTTGGCTCTTTTCAACGACAAAGTGTAATGTTAAAAGTTCTTGATTATTCGTCTTTCTGTCAAAAAAATCAGATCTACTGTACTATTTTATAACTGTTTTCTCAGGATTAATACTACCTCCTGGAATGGGCAGTATTCTGAGAATCTCATCTGAAAACAAAGCCCTAGCGTACAGAAACAAACCCATAGCCTGTGGAATGTGTTTCACGGCACGGTTTGCTCGGTTCTTTGTACAACGTAGTAGAAAAGAGCCGTGTGATGGGCTGTGTTGGGCAGAAATGCAGCGTGGTACCAGGCACTCTGGAGGGGAACGCTTCTGGAGATCCTGCTCCTCCCGTGGCATCCTCCTCCTCTTCCAGCTCAAGGTTCTCCTCCTCCCCTGGAGCCAGGATTTTCCTGATTTAAAAAGGGGATGACAGGCTTCATCAGCACAATATCACATTGAAACGACAACTTTGTGCAGACAGAAATCATATAATAGCGATGATTTTGACTGGCACCTTTACCTCAATGGCACTGGTTGGACATCGAAAGGAAAGTCTTTGTTGTAGGTCAGTATGTTTTGAATAACTATTGAGAAAAGGAGACAACCCTTAGCAAATAAAATGGATGGACATATAAAGCACAATGGTGACAGAGGTATTAATACTTAGCCAGTAAACCTACTGGGTTCCAGTTTCTTCAGGTCTTCTAGCTTGAACTCCTCTTTTGACTGTGTGCACTGTGAATGAGACAAATGACATGATGAAAACCCTACTGCATATCATTGGGCAAAAAACAAAACTCTTCAAAGAACTCTGTGCAATTGGACGAGAGCTGCATGTCCAATCATGTAATCAAAGCCACCCAAAAACAAGCTTGCTGAATATTCAAATTGAAGCATGATTTAACAACAGCTTATGATCTCAGTTTTCTCTGCTTACATTATGCAGATCAAATGATACAGTAAAGGGCATTTTAAGTATATAGTATACACAGTCACATCCAGCACAGCAGTGTCCCTGACTGGTTGGCTTTAATAAAAGGGAATAGTAGGAAATACAAACCTGCAAACTTGCGCTTCTCAACTCCAAGCATGTTGCAAACTTCCCTAAAGTTTTCTAAGAGAGGCAAATAAAACCAATGTTTAGAATATTGATAGTAAACACACAGGTATCTCCAGGTATGTTCTGTTTTGAAATGACCCAAAGGTACCTTTTGGTCCTCAGTGAAGTCACATGAGTTTGTTGACTGGACCTCTTTCTGTAGTTGTCGTGCTAGTCTAGGTGAAGCAGTGTTAAAGATAAATGGTTAGAAAACAGTATGTGGCAAGTACTATTATTAAACGAGTATTCAGTGATTTGAGTGATTTGGAAATCCGCCCGTAACAAGATGTACACATGCATACGCTCTACGGTAGGGGTGTGTGTGTGTGTGTGTGGGGGGGGGGGGGGGGGGGGGGGGGGGGGGGGGGGCGGGGGGGGGGCAGCAGGCTAACAGCACATGCACCAAATCCCGCCCTTCCTCGATCATGACTGACTGAGTAAGACCCTCTCATCCTGTTTGGATGAAGGCTTTCTCACCCGCAAACCAAAACCGAAACTAGGGTGTTTTTTGACCCCATGGGCAGTGTTGGGAATATTACTTTACCTTGTTAATGTATTACTTATTAATTATTACCTTCATTTTAAAGCAATATATTATATTACAATATTACTGTCTGAGCAAGTGTAATATATTCATATTACTATTACATATTACTTAAAAAAAACTTTTACAAAATATATAATTAAATGTTAAGTATCACTATTAATCAAATATTGTGTAGGCGAGTGGCATACCTACAATTAAAGATCTCAACGGGCCTGAAAATTAAGGCCCGGCCCTACCCGCCCTAACAGTTCAGGCCCTAGGCCCTACCCGGCCCTACTAAATGGAATAGATTTTAGGCCCTACCCGGCCCTAAACTGTCGGGTTTGGGCAAAATTAGGGAATTCGCCACGGATTAAAAATGAAATTGCATTCAGCACCATCTTCATAATAGGTAAATACAGAAAATAACTATTATTCTTACTATATTAAAATAATTCAATAAATATTATTTTTTCATGGGGCCCGAGGCCCTACCCGGCCCTATTGATTAGGATAGATTTTCGGCCCTACCCGGCCCTAAATGTCGGGTCGGGCCTGTTCGGGTTCGGTCTTGGTCGGGTTCGGGCAGAGTTTGAGAACTCTACCTACAATACAGCAAGCCCACTTGGCTATCTGGCCAAATACATATGAAATCAACTTGAAAAAATGTCACTCCTGAATAAATAATTTGATGACAAATGATAGAAAATAAGTAATCATTTAACTTCTGCAGTTGTCAAGATAATTTCACAAGTACATTTTCAATGAGACAGATTGATAAAAAGTAATATTGAAAGTAATGCAGTAATGTAGAAAGAAAAGTATAATATATTAGACGGTTTTAGTTAGGTAATATATTTTTATTACAAGTTACTGCATTTTGGTAATATATTATGTAATATATTAAGTTATGTAGTGCACATGTCCCAACATTGCCCATGGGCTCACTAGAGACAGGAAGGAACTCCTTATATAGTCAGCACACTATAGTAGGGAGGAATCAAAAAATAATAAGTTTTATTTGAATGAAGTGAAATCACTGTCCGAATAGAATATACAGTACATTTAAACGAACTTGAATCATTGGGAATATGACATGGGTAACCATGTTCTTTGGCGTCCCCTCCTGTTCACAATGAGCAGGCACTAGGCAGGCAGCAGCAGTCACCGGGGCTCAGACTGACAAAAATACCGTTAAGTCATTCGAAATGTAATGTGTCACTTTGTCGTAGTTCACTGCTAAACTTTGCCACTTCCATCACTGCTTAATGGTTGTGTTGTGTGTGTGCGCATTACTGACATGGTACTACTTTATATTCTGACAGCACGTTCACCAGACATTCTTCAGTCTTGCAGCTAGAGACAGAAAGATGTAAACCCCACCCATAACAATGAGAGGGTGTGGCTCGCCAAAAGTCGCTATTTCTCATGCATGGGTGACGCGACAAGGTTACAATTTCTCAATAATAATCCCGATGACTTCCTTCCAGACAGAGGGAGACTCACTAGACAGCTATTTTCCAAAACAGGCCGTACGCGTTGTCCTCCTGGACTGTCCATTATTAATAAGAACTCCCTCTCCCTCTGCTGGACGTACACGTCTGAACGAAGTTTTAAACTACATGTATAGTTGGTAGTTTTCTGGCTCCAACGCCATGGACCAGCGAGCTTAGTGGGTATCACTCACCCCCTGCCTGCCACATAAGCCATGATGGGTTAGGTTAATTATTTAACTGACTATAAGCCAACTTGGTGAGGAACAATCATGCATTATCTGCTTTCTAGTCCTAATACTTTACTTGCTCTATCATGCGGATTCATGCCTTCTTCTATATACATACTACCAGTTGCGGGGAGTGTTGTGATGAATATGATGATGCACATGCTGTGGATGGATTTGCCAACTTACATTTGGTACTCATCTATAGCCTCCACTAACTGTCCCCAGGAGTCAAAGTCTGTGCCTTTTCTAAAACTCGCATGCCATTTCTGGATGGTCTTGTTGACATCAGATGACATTTTCACAGCCAGGCAGGGCGGCGGACAGCAGCAACTCTCCCCCGGCCTCTCTCCCTCAGGTAAGCATCATAGCCGCCGGTGGGTCTCTGGTTTTACAGCCGCCGCTGCATCGCCTGTAACTCGGGTAGCTGGTGTCTGATGGACCGGTGAATGCGATGATGTGATCCCACCACTACGACCAAGCCCTTCTGTTCTGCCTGCTTGTTCGCCAGTGTGTAGTGTTGCCATATTGTGTGAGAAAAATAAGCAACCAGGTAATAGCCTAAGCGACAAGCTCAGACGAAGCCTGACCAAATGGGGTATTTTGGAAATAGCCGATTTACAAACTCACATTCTTGCAATCACTGGTTGACATGGAGTTATTTGACACATCACTGGTTTGAACAACATCGGACAAAACAAAAAAGGGGGCTTTAAAACACATTTAGAAACAGAAAACGCAGCTCTCAAATAGCAATATTTACAGTATAACCAACTTTACAGAAAAAAAAAAAAGGCCAAAAGTCGCTTATAATAAGCAGACGTGGAAACACTGTTGTTCACCCGAATGTCGTATCCGGCAAAAGAAAGGAAGTCCCGCCTACCTATGGGATGCGATCGTTTTGCATCAAGGCGTCGTCCGAATGGACGGCACGCAGACAGACTTCCCCCCAAGATGGCATATATATATATATATATATATATATATATATATATATATATATATACTATTTCATGCAATATATAAGACCATTTACAACTTATTTTTGTTATAAATTCATAATAAAGCATAGCGGCTCTATGGGCTCTTGTCTTGGCTTGTGCACAGTCCGTGCGTGGTCCAGGCACTGCTCGGGTTGCTGATACTGACCCCTCAATGTCGCAACTCTGTCTGTCGCAACTCCGTCTTCAAGTGGGCGGGGCTTTGGGTTTAAAAGGAAGGCGCCTGCTGCTCACAGTAGGCTGCTTGTTGACGCCATTACTGAAGGTATGTTTGTTCACAAATGTTTGTTTGAGAAGCACACGGGATCTAACTTTTTTGTGGCTTTATGTGACCGTTGATTGTTTATATTTGCAGTGTTTTTGAACCAGTTTGATACCAGGGTCCATTATTTAGCATTTTAAGCCAAACAGACAGACTATGATTAGGCCTACATTTAGCCTCTGATCTAACTAAAGGTTTGGTTTATGTCCCTTGCTACATAAGTCCTACAAGAAATTTATGCAAATTTAGTTATGTTCCACAATTTTAAATGGGACAAGCATTTGCTTACATTTTGTGCTATAAAATTAAAGTGAAGGTCTTTAACACATTTTGACCTGATACTAGATTCTAAAAAAAAGTTTCCAAAAATGATGGCATGCTACGAACTTGATCTGCCATTTTTCATTCACCCCACATGTTTATCAGTGTTACTCATTCCAGGAATGTCTAATCTCTATAAGCCCAACTTGTTGTAAAGGTGACTAATCACAATCAATGATTGAAACAATGCATACCAACTGGTATTATTAAAGTGAAGTGAAGATGTTGGAAGACTTGATTTTCTTTTCTTTTTTTACCATCTTTAATGTATTTTGCAAGATATAAAATCTGGTAATGGTGTAATGTATTCTGTTTTTGTGTCTTCCAGGTTAAACATGTGGCCTTGGGTGGTGTCTTCAGGAGACAGCTGGTGTAATGGAGTGTCAACTCAGCTGAGTTGAAACCTTGCGGTGCCAACAAACGTTCTGTCTGAGATGTGACGCAAAACTGTTCATACTGACTGTCTTCAACCTGAGCGGCAGAAGGCTCCAACGGTACGTACCTGCATTACATGTGATTGTAGTAGAAACCTATAGGGCTGTGTCACCATTTATAGCATGTTGGGATAATTTGTCAAATGAATTATTGTAATTATAGGGATATTTCACTCAAAAAAAAAACAACTTTTGGTAATTTTATGGTCTACTCAGTCTGATAACACTCTAGACAGTTTATAATTTACTCCATTCAGTGTTTAGATATATGGGCCTAGATTTCCATTCCCTTATCCCTTTACTACTTTGCCTTTTTAAACTAAAAAAAACAAACAAATATTTCAAATGGCCAGTCTACATGCTCACAACGTGTCAATAGATTGGCACATTGAACTATTCCCAAAAGTTTTTAAAAATAGTAAAGTCATAAGGGGTTTAGCATGTAACGAAAATGGAGCCCTTAATGTTCATTTTAGCTTCCCCGCCCCCTTCCTATCCAAACCATTATACAGTAACTTAAAACTCAATTTTAACCATAACAGATTAATTTAAAAGACCCAATCTTTTTTCTGGTTACTTGATCTTGTCCTAATACGCGACAGGGCCATGGAATTTCATTTACAGTCTTTATTTATTTTTAAAATATTATTTTGGAAAATGTAGAGGCCTCCATATTTGGACCCTTGTTGCAGCCAAACGAATATTTTTTTTTTAAATAAATGGAAATGATAAATGAGCACCGCCCTCTCATGTATTAGGAGGTTAATATCAGTCACCAGAAAAAAGATTGGGCGTTTTTGATGAATGTATCATGGAGTTTTGTTATAAATTTGGCTTTGTATAGGAATGGGCAGGGCAGCTAAGATGAAATGTCTAAATACTGAACGGATTAACTTGTAAACTTTCTGGGTTTGAGCCTGAGTAGATCATAAAATGACTAAGATTTTTTTGAGTGAAATATCCTTTAAAGGGAGACTTCACTTCACTTTTTTCCCCCAAAAGCTGGTCACTATTGTTATAAGCTACAATTTTTTATTTATTTTTTTATCATTATTTTCCCCACAAAATCGAGAATATGGTTTAGGGTCATGCTTTTTTCTGTGAGCGTACAAATGGAACCAAATGAACCAGTTAGGGTTCATTTGGTTGCATTTGTACGCTCACAGAAAAAAGAAGCGTCTAGAGAAATCTGTTAACATCTTGATGATGTCATCAAGATGTTTTCACCATGTTAGTGGTTTTCTTCAGACCTCCATTTCTTGGGAAGAAAGAATGAGGGAACTTTGTTATCATGACCACCCATTACCTCTATGGTATACTAATGACATATCAGAATGTTAAATGGGTGGACTTCCCCTTTTAATATAGTGCTGTCAGAGTCCTGTGGTGGGAGTTCCGCTCTGGTTTTGGTGAATGGTAAAACTAAATAAATCCACAGAACTATCCCTTTAATTGGTCGAGGAATTGATCACAAATTGTTGCAGTTTTTTTTATAAAAACAAACTAATGGTGACACAGCCCTGTCGATTACTATTCTGACTTCCAAAATGTCATCCTGCAGGCCAACCTAAATTGTTTCCTTTTTTTTTTTTTCCCCTCCTGCAGTTTCAGAACATGAAGCTGACCAGAGGTACAGACTCTATGCTGCTGTAGTCACTACTGGGTGCTGTTGGCAGTGATTCCACTGCTGCATGCTGTTAGCAGTGAAAGGTTAGTGAACCTTTTGAGTCCTGCTCCTTGTCTAAGTAAGCTACATGCTACCATACCGTAGGCTGCCATTCGTGCTGTGTATAATTTCACATAATTTATGTGCCAGTCCACGTCGCATGTCACTATGGGACCATGTGATTGTCTATGGAGGCATTTGATTTATTTAACATAGCCTGCCCACATGTTGTGTGTATAGTGTCAGGTCTCCTTTTGCTTCCATTCTTTGCTTTTAATAAAGTTATCTGTTTTTGTTGTCTCCGAGTTTTCGATCGCATTTTATTTTTTTTAAAGTATTTTCATCTCCTTCTGTCCTATCTACCCTTCACTAGTCTACTTTGTGTGTACAGGTGTGATGTGGAGGTTATGTGGTTTGTCTGGTGTCATTATGGTAGCATGTAGCCTGCTTAACATTGTGTTTAACTCAAATTAGGGGGAGCGATTCTATGCAGTCACTGGCAGTTGTTGCATGCTGAGGAAGAGCCAGTGGTAGTGTGTTATCCGAAAACCCTAACCACGTTAACCAAACCGTTAAGGCTCAAACCTACTCCAGGGTGAAGTGCGTTTAGGTGAAGAGTTTTCGCTGTATTTTTTTATTTTTTTCCAAGGTGAAGCCATAAAAACTACAATTGCGGTGAAAACCCTTCACCTAAACTCACTTCACCACCCTGGAGCATGTTTGAACCTTTAGCCTGACCAGAACGTTAACCAAACCCTTACCACAAGCCCAAGCATAGCACAATGCTGAACTGCCATGGTCGGTGCAAATCCTGCCGGCACCTTGGCAATGCCAATGCAGGTGATTGCATACGCTCCTTCTGGCAAACTAACCAAGGAATCAAATGACACACCGGCCATCATTTGCTTCCTCTGTTAGTGTGTGTTATGACGCTGATGATGAAGGTAAGTGAGCGTAGTTTATTATCTTTTACTGTCTGGCAGAAACCTTGTATCTCCATAGTTCAACCTACAAGATCACGAAAAATGATTTTTCTTATTTCTTTTTTTTTTTTTTGTGGGAAAAGTAACTGTTCGGGATATACAAGGTTTCTTGCTGATCTTTTCTCTTCTCGGTTCTTTGCTTTAATAAAGTTATTTGTTGTTGTTTGTCTCTGAGTCTTTTGATCGAATTTTGTTTATTCGCGTTTTTTAGTCCTTTCTTTCTTGCCTTAACACTAGTCCTCCACTAGTGTTTGTGGTGCGTCAATTGGGTTGCGTATGTTTAAAATTATTTGCGTTGCACCATTTGCACATAAATCATCATCACGTTAGTTCACATCGGATATGAACACAGGTCCGGTATGCGATGTGCATTTTATGTGATGCCTTTCAAAGCTTGTCATTCACGTCGGTCGACTTTTATTCAGGCGAGTTACACACTTGTAGGCGAATTACACCTTCAACATTAATTACCATGTAATATAGAATGTTGAATGGGTGGAATTAAGTTGAGAAACGGGAGTGATGCGTACTAATTTTGTTTATTGCTGTTGTATGCTGTGTTCTAATGTCATCCATTTGTTGTGTACTGATGTCCGCGTTGTGTTGCTGACAGATACTGGGGCTCAATTGATTGTGTTGCATCATTTGCGAGTAGATTTCTACTCTACTCTTTTCTTTCTATTTTTGATTAAATAAAGTTTTTTTTGTTGTTGTTGTCGCAGACTCTCTTGATTGCAGTAAATTAAGTAATTTGCCTGAAACATTCTTCACCAATTTATGTCAATTGGATTGCTTTTATTTTTTATTTTTTTATTTATTTTTTTTGCTGTTTCATACTAATTACTCCACAGAAACATTAAGGCTAACTGCTTGGGTGGAGACCAAGGGAAATCTATCTATTTTTTTTGTGTTCATAGAGCACTCTAAAGTGCTTAAAGGGAAAAGTGCAGGAGCAAACATCTAGATCATAAGACCATTCTTAGTGCTACATCATCACATCTAATTTGAGTAAAGCTTCCACCACGCAAGCCCACTTCACATAAGAACACAGGCCCGGTATGTGAAGTGTGTTTGTGAAGTGTGATACGAGACGAGTCTCGTATGATTTCACATTTGTGAGTAAGGATTCATGTCGCCAACATCACATAATGAACACTAGGGTTAGGTCAGGGTTAGGTATGTGGTGTTGGTTGATGTGTCTCATAATGTGCGAGTGAATTTATGTATGCTGCCACTTGCAGATAAATCATTCGGCGACGCATTGGTGATGGGCCTATGACCCAAATGTTTTCTACTGCACTATTCACTTTTTGCACTTTGCAGCACTTTATGAACATGAAAAAATAATTGTCTTGTTTATGTCTGAGGAGTTTTCTTTAAGGTATTTGTAGAGGGAGATGGTTTACAATGTATAAAGACATGCTATCATTCATATATTTTTTTCTTTCTTTTTTTTTTTTTTTAGGAACTCCCATGGCTTGCCTTTGTACTTTTGTAATGTAACTTGTAGTCTGTACTTTTGTAATTTGTTTTGGCCCTGTAAATTACAACAAAAACATAAGGCATTGGTGTGGACTTCTGGTTTACCGGAATGGGGTTCAACTCCCTGCAGTGCCCTGCTCAATGTGTTGTATTTACAGGGTCTATTTTTATTTTGAGCTAGTTTCCTTTTCATAGATGATAACCAACTGGGTTCTATACCGTTTGTACTCATTATGTTAAAGTCAATTATTAAAGGGCCGGCGAATTGTTTTTTTTTTTTTCACACACCAGGTGGTCATTAAAGATGTCAAATGTTTCACTTTTCATATCAAAACTCCAAGCCATTTTTAATCACAAACGTGCTGGGTGATGATGATGATGAGCAATAGAAATTAATCTGACCCGTTTATCCCTTTTTTCTGAATTGTCCGCCACAAACGCAGGTGGTGGTGATTGTCTTGGAAAGTTTTGAAAATGGCCTTTACAGTATGCCCACCATTGACCTTCTATTTAAGGCAAATATTTTCTAATTTTCATTGTGCTTTAGGTAGCAAGTGACATATCAAACTAGGGAGTTTTCATGATGCTGAATCCATTCCAAAATCACTCATTGGGTGAAATCTCACAATGTGAATTTGCACAAATGTGCTGACCTGGTTATGGCTGTTTTTAGCAAAAAACATTGAGGTGAAGTGTAAATTAGAAAGAATCAAAAAATGCCTTCTGTCCTCGGCCAAGAAAACCAATGCAAACCCTAAAAGCATCCAGCCATTTTACAAGATTTTCCTGAGATTGTACAAATGGTCCATTTGGTTCGATTTGCACAATCATTAACACGGTGAAACACAACTTGATGTCATCAAGTTGTTTCACCAAGTTAATGATATTTTTCAGACCTCCATTTCCAGGAAACGCAGAAACGGAGGACATGAATGTAAGGCAGAGTAAAATGTTGATGGGTGGAATTCCCTGTTAAACTTGAGGCCAAAGATCCTACCACCACCACCACGAATACAAATTCAATTTTCAATTTGAAGGAGCTTTATTGGCAAGAGAAAACAAACGTTTACATTGCCAAAGCAAGTGTCAAACAATACAATAAAAACAGTTAAACGGGGACAAATGTATACAGTTGCAGCAGGGTACAGAGCTTTGTAAACAGTTGTTACATTGTATTGTTTTATAACCGGTTATAACATGTTATAACAGGTTCATACAGAAAGGAAAACAGGTCCCGCACACAGTCAAGTACTTGCCAAAATGCTATTTATTTCATAAATAAAGAGCATTTTGGCAAGTACTTGACGGTGTGCGGGACCTGTTTTCCTTTCTGCATTTGTCCTTCCGCTGCCCTACACCAACATTTTGAGGTGTGCATTAGCCTTTTTCTTTATAACAGGTTCATAGAAATTTCTATTCTGTTTTTTTTAATAAACAGTCAAACATTTGACAATAAGCAAGAGAACAAGCAGATTTACCATCTGTTTAAATGTACGTAGCAGCTGTGTTTACATGGGTAAGTCTGGATAGTACAGACCATAGTCCTTGGGGTAATTGTGGTCCATTGGCCAATCTTCTTGCTTCACAACAGTGCAAAAATCTTGCTGCTGTTTTTGCGCATTGTTATATTTCTCCCAATGCAATAGGTATGGGAGCTTTCCCTCATTAGTGATAGTTTCAAACTCAATGAGTGTGATTTATGGGAAGTATGTGTCTCTGTCTTGGTATAAGGGGCAGGTGCTAAGAGTAGCTATGTTTCAACCACATGGGTTGAAACATAACTCTTGGGAGCGGGGTCGGTCTGTGGCGGCCTCTCTATTGCAAGGTCGTGATCACTGAGTCTGTATCTGGTAAATGTTTTCACAAGTTTTGGGTCCACAGAACAAAAACAACACCTTTTTTGAAAGTAAAAAAAGTAATGTAATGCTGTTACTTTCACAATTTAGTAACAAGTAAAGTAACAAGCTTCTTCTTCCTCCTTCCTTAGACCGTAAGGCTATAGCCTTGCGTTTTTGCCAGGTTTCGTCATTTTTCAAAAATCCTCAAAACGATGAAAAACCATAAAGCTATAGCCTTGCGTTTTCTTGAAATTTCGGCATTCTTTGAAAATCCTCAAAAATCCTGAAAAACGGCATGCTGTGCAAGACCGTAAGGCTATAGCCTTGCGTTTTTGCCAGATTCTGTCATTTTCTCGAAAAACCTCAAAACGATGAAAAACCGTTTTTGCCAGATTTCGTCATTTTTTGTCATTTTTCAAAAATCCTCAAAACGATGAAAAACCGCAAGGCTATAGCCTTGCGGTTTTTCGAAATTTCGACATTTTTCGAAAATGCTCAAAAATGCTCAAAATGATGAAAGACGGCATGCTGTGCAAGACCGTAAGGCTATAGCCTTGCGGTTTTTTCGAAAATTTCAACATTTTTCGAAAATGCTCAAAAATGCTCAAAATGATGAAAAACGGCATGCTGTGCAAGACCGTAAGGCTATAGCCTTGCGTTTTTGCCAGATTTCGTAATTTTTTGTCATTTTTCGAAAAACCTCAAAACGATGAAAAACCGTAAGGCTACAGCCTTGCGGTTTTTCGAAATTTCGACATTTTTCGAAAATGCTCAAAAATGCTCAAAATGATGAAAGACGGCATGCTGTGCAAGACCGTAAGGCCTTGCGGTTTTTCGAAATTTCAACATTTTTCGAAAATGCTCAAAAATGCTCAAAATGATGAAAAACGGCATGCTGCGCAAGACCGTAAGGCTATAGCGTTGCGTTTTTGCCAGATTTCGTCATTTTTTGTCATTGTTCGAAAAACCTCAAAACGACGAAAAACGCCATTCTAGTATGGCGTCCGAGACCGTGTACTATAGCCCATGGTTTTTCTTCGATTTCGACATTTTTTCAAACGCTCAAAAACGCTCCGAGACCGTGTACTATAGCCCATGGTTTTTCTTCGATTTCGACATTTTTCAAAAACGCTCAAAAACGACGAAAAACGCCATTTTAGTATGGCGTCCGAGACCGTGTACTATAGCCCATGGTTTTTCTTCGATTTCGACATTTTTTCAAAACGCTCAAAAACGCTCCGAGACCGTGTACTATAGCCCATGGTTTTTCTTCGATTTCGACATTTTTCAAAAAACGCTCAAAAACAACGAAAAACGCCATACTATAGCATGGCGTCAGAGACCGTGTACTATAGCCCATGGTTTTTCTTCGATTTCGACATTTTTTCGAAACGCTCCGAGACCGTGTACTATAGCCCATGGTTTTTCTTCGATTTCGACATTTTTTCAAAAACGCTCAAAAACGACGAAAAACGCCATTTTAGTATGGCGTCTGAGACCGTGTACTATAGCCCATGGTTTTTCTTCGATTTCGACATTTTTCAAAAACGCTCAAAAACAACGAAAAACGCCATACTATAGCATGGCGTCAGAGACCGTGTACTATAGCCCATGGTTTTTCTTCGATTTCGACATTTTTTCAAAAAAGCTCAAAAACGACGGAAAACGCCATTTTAGTATGGCGTCCGAGACCGTGTACTATAGCCCATGGTTTTTCTTCGATTTCGACATTTTTTCAAAAACGCTCAAAAACGCTCCGAGACCGTGTACTATAGCCCATGGTTTTTCTTCGATTTCGACATTTTTTCAAAAACGCTCAAAATCGACGAAAAACGGCATTTTAGTATGGCGTCCGAGACCGTGTACTATAGCCCATGGTTTTTCTTCGATTTCGACATTTTTTCAAAACGCTCAAAAACGCTCCGAGACCATGTACTATAGCCCATGGTTTTTCTTCGATTTTGACATTTTTTCAAAAACGCTCAAAAACGACGAAAACGCCATTTTAGTATGGCATCCGAGACCATGTACTATAGCCCATGGTTTTTCTTTGATTTCGACATTTTTTCAAAAGTTTCAAAAACGCTCCGAGACCATGTACTATAGCCCATGGTTTTTCTTTGTTTTCGACATTTTTTCAAAAACGCTCAAAAGCGACGAAAATTGCCATTTTAGTATGGCGTCCGAGACCATGTACTATAGCCCATGGTTTTTCTTCGATTTCGACATTTTTTCAAAACGCTCAAAAACGCTCCGAGACCATGTACTATAGCCCATGGTTTTTCTTCGATTTCGACATTTTTTCAAAAACGCTCAAAAACGACGAAAAATGGCATTTTAGTATGGCGTCCGAGACCGTGTACTATAGCCCATGGTTTTTCTTCGATTTCGACATTTTTTCAAAAAGCTCAAATCAACGAAAAACGCCATACTATTGCATGGCGTCCGAGACTGTGTACTATAGCCCATGGTTTTTCTTCGATTTCGACATTTTTTCAAAACGCTCAAAAACGCTCCGAGACCGTGTACTATAGCCCATGGTTTTTCTTCGATTTCGACATTTTTTCAAAAACGCTCAAAAACGACGAAAAACGCCATTTTAGTATGGCATCCGAGACCGTGTACTATAGCCCATGGTTTTTCTTTGATTTCGACATTTTTTCAAAGTTTCAAAAACGCTCCGAGACCATGTACTATAGCCCATGGTTTTTCTTTGTTTTCGACATTTTTTCAAAAACGCTCAAAAGCGACGAAAATTGCCATTTTAGTGTGGCGTCCGAGACCATGTACTATAGCCCATGGTTTTTCTTCGATTTCGACATTTTTTCAAAAAGCTCAAAAACGCTCCGAGACCATGTACTATAGCCCATGGTTTTTCTTCGATTTCGACATTTTTCAAAAACGCTCAAAAACAACGAAAAACGCCATACTATAGCATGGCGTCAGAGACCGTGTACTATAGCCCATGGTTTTTCTTCGATTTCGACATTTTTTCAAAAACGCTCAAAAACGACGAAAAACGCCATACTATAGCATGGCGTCAGAGACCGTGTACTATAGCCCATGGTTTTTCTTCGATTTCGACATTTTTTCAAAAACGCTCAAAATCGACGAAAAACGGCATTTTAGTATGGCGTCCGAGACCGTGTACTATAGCCCATGGTTTTTCTTCGATTTCGACATTTTTTCAAAACGCTCAAAAACGCTCCGAGACCATGTACTATAGCCCATGGTTTTTCTTCGATTTCGACATTTTTCAAAAACGCTCAAAAACAACGAAAAACGCCATACTATAGCATGGCGTCAGAGACCGTGTACTATAGCCCATGGTTTTTCTTCGATTTCGACATTTTTTTAAAAACGCTCAAATACGACGAAAAACGCCATACTATAGCATGGCGTCAGAGACCGTGTACTATAGCCCATGGTTTTTCTTCGATTTCGACATTTTTTCAAAAACGCTCAAAATCGACGAAAAACGGCATTTTAGTATGGCGTCCGAGACCGTGTACTATAGCCCATGGTTTTTCTTCGATTTCGACATTTTTTCAAAACGCTCAAAAACGCTCCGAGACCATGTACTATAGCCCATGGTTTTTCTTCGATTTCGACATTTTTTCAAAAACGCTCAAAAACGACGAAAACGCCATTTTAGTATGGCATCCGAGACCATGTACTATAGCCCATGGTTTTTCTTTGATTTCGACATTTTTTCAAAAGTTTATAAAACGCTCCGAGACCATGTACTATAGCCCATGGTTTTTCTTCGATTTCGACATTTTTTCAAAAACGCTCAAAAACGACGAAAACGCCATTTTAGTATGGCGTCCGAGACCATGTACTATAGCCCATGGTTTTTCTTCGATTTCGACATTTTTTCAAAACGCTCAAAAACGCTCCGAGACCATGTACTATAGCCCATGGTTTTTCTTCGATTTCGACATTTTTCAAAAACGCTCAAAAACAACGCAAAACGCCATACTATAGCATGGCGTCAGAGACCGTGTACTATAGCCCATGGTTTTTCTTTGATTTCGACATTTTTTCAAAAACGCTCAAAAACGACGAAAAATGGCATTTTAGTATGGCGTCCGAGACCGTGTACTATAGCCCATGGTTTTTCTTCGATTTCGACATTTTTTCAAAACGCTCAAAAACGCTCCGAGACCGTGTACTATAGCCCATGGTTTTTCTTCGATTTCGACATTTTTTCAAAAACGCTCAAAAACAACGCAAAACGCCATACTATAGCATGGCGTCCGAGACCGTGTACTATAGCCCATGGTTTTTCTTCGATTTCGACATTTTTTCAAAAACGCTCAAAATCGACGAAAAACGGCATTTTAGTATGGCGTCCGAGACCATGTACTATAGCCCATGGTTTTTCTTCGATTTCGACATTTTTTAAAAACGCTCAAAAACGCTCCGAGACCATGTACTATAGCCCATGGTTTTTCTTCGATTTCGACATTTTTCAAAAACGCTCAAAAACAACGCAAAACGCCATACTATAGCATGGCGTCAGAGACCGTGTACTATAGCCCATGGTTTTTCTTCGATTTCGACATTTTTTCAAAAACGCTTAAAAACGACGAAAAACGCCATTTTAGTATGGCGTCCGAGACCATGTACTATAGCCCATGGTTTTTCTTCGATTTCGACATTTTTTCAAAACGCTCAAAAACGCTCCGAGACCATGTACTATAGCCCATGGTTTTTCTTCGATTTCGACATTTTTCAAAACGCTCAAAAACAACGAAAAACGCCATACTATAGCATGGCGTCCGAGACCGTGCACTATAGCCCATGGTTTTTCTTCGATTTCGACATTTTTTCAAAACGCTCAAAAACGCTCCGAGACCGTGTACTATAGCCCATGGTTTTTCTTCGATTTCGACATTTTTTCAAAAACGCTCAAAAACGACGAAAAACGGCATTTTAGTATGGCGTCCGAGACCGTGTACTATAGCCCATGGTTTTTCTTCGATTTCGACATTTTTCAAAACGCTCAAAACGCTCCGAGACCATGTACTATAGCCCATGGTTTTTCTTCGATTTCGACATTTTTTCAAAAACGCTCAAAAACGACGAAAAACGCCATTTTAGTATGGCATCCGAGACCATGTACTATAGCCCATGGTTTTTCTTTGATTTCGACATTTTTTCAAAAGTTTATAAAACGCTCCGAGACCATGTACTATAGCCCATGGCTTTTCTTTGTTTTCGACATTTTTTCAAAAACGCTCAAAAGCGATGAAAATTGCCATTTTAGTGTGGCGTCCGAGACCATGTACTATAGCCCATGGTTTTTCTTTGATTTCGACATTTTTTCAAAAGTTTATAAAACGCTCCGAGACCATGTACTATAGCCCATGGCTTTTCTTTGTTTTCGACATTTTTTCAAAAACGCTCAAAAGCGATGAAAATTGCCATTTTAGTGTGGCGTCCGAGACCATGTACTATAGCCCATGGTTTTTCTTCGATTTCGACATCTTTTCAAAACGCTCAAAAACGCTCCGAGACCATGTACTATAGCCCATGGTTTTTCTTCGATTTCGACATTTTTCAAAAACGCTCAAAAACAACGCAAAACGCCATACTATAGCATGGCGTCAGAGACCGTGTACTATAGCCCATGGTTTTTCTTTGATTTCGACATTTTTTCAAAAGTTTCAAAAACGCTCCGAGACCATGTACTATAGCCCATGGTTTTTCTTCGATTTCGACATTTTTTCAAAACGCTCAAAAACGCTCCGAGACCATGTACTATAGCCCATGGTTTTTCTTTGATTTCGACATTTTTCAAAAACGCTCAAAAACAACGAAAAACGCCATACTATATAGCATGGCGTCAGAGACCGTGTACTATAGCCCATGGTTTTTCTTCGATTTCGACATTTTTTCAAAAACGCTCAAAAACGACGAAAAACGCCATACTATAGCATGGCGTCAGAGACCGTGTACTATAGCCCATGGTTTTTCTTCGATTTCGACATTTTTTCAAAAAGCTCAAAAACGCTCCGAGACCATGTACTATAGCCCATGGTTTTTCTTCGATTTCGACATTTTTCAAAAACGCTCAAAAACAACGAAAAACGCCATACTATAGCATGGCGTCAGAGACCGTGTACTATAGCCCATGGTTTTTCTTCGATTTCGACATTTTTTCAAAAACGCTCAAAATCGACGAAAAACGCCATACTATAGCATGGCGTCAGAGACCGTGTACTATAGCCCATGGTTTTTCTTCGATTTCGACATTTTTCAAAAACGCTCAAAAACGACGAAAAACGCCATTTTAGTATGGCGTCCGAGACCGTGTACTATAGCCCATGGTTTTTCTTCGATTTCGACATTTTTTCAAAACGCTCAAAAACGCTCCGAGACCGTGTACTATAGCCCATGGTTTTTCTTCGATTTCGACATTTTTTCAAAAAAGCTCAAAAACGACGGAAAACGCCATTTTAGTATGGCGTCCGAGACCGTGTACTATAGCCCATGGTTTTTCTTCGATTTCGACATTTTTTCAAAAACGCTCAAAAACGCTCCGAGACCGTGTACTATAGCCCATGGTTTTTCTTCGATTTCGACATTTTTTCAAAAACGCTCAAAATCGACGAAAAACGGCATTTTAGTATGGCGTCCGAGACCGTGTACTATAGCCCATGGTTTTTCTTCGATTTCGACATTTTTTCAAAACGCTCAAAAACGACGAAAACGCCATTTTAGTATGGCATCCGAGACCATGTACTATAGCCCATGGTTTTTCTTTGATTTCGACATTTTTTCAAAAGTTTCAAAAACGCTCCGAGACCATTTGCTATAGCCCATGTTTATCTTTGTTTTCGACATTTTTTTCAAAAACGCTCAAAAGCACGAAAATTGCCATTTTAGTGTGGCGTCCGAGACCGTGTACTATAGCCCATGGTTTTTCTTCGATTTCGACATTTTTTCAAAACGCTCAAAAACGCTCCGAGACCATGTACTATAGCCCATGGTTTTTCTCGATTTCGACATTTTTTCAAAAACGCTCAAAAGCGACAAAAACGGCATTTTAGTATGGCGTCCGAGACCGTGTACTATAGCCCATGGTTTTTCTTCGATTTCGACATTTTTTCAAAACGCTCAAAAACGCTCCGAGACCATGTACTATAGCCCATGGTTTTTCTTCGATTTCGACATTTTTTCAAAAACGCTCAAAAACGACGAAAAACGCCATTTTAGTATGGCATCCGAGACCGTGTACTATAGCCCATGGTTTTTCTTTGATTTCGACATTTTTTCAAAAGTTTCAAAAACGCTCCGAGACCATGTACTATAGCCCATGGTTTTTCTTTGTTTTCGACATTTTTTCAAAAACGCTCAAAAGCGACGAAAATTGCCATTTTAGTGTGGCGTCCGAGACCATGTACTATAGCCCATGGTTTTTCTTCGATTTCGACATTTTTTCAAAAAGCTCAAAAACGCTCCGAGACCATGTACTATAGCCCATGGTTTTTCTTCGATTTCGACATTTTTTCAAAAACGCTCAAAAACAACGAAAAACGCCATACTATAGCATGGCCTCCGAGACCGTGTACTATAGCCCATGGTTTTTCTTCGATTTCGACATTTTTTCAAAAACGTCAGAAAACGACGAAAAACGCCATACTATAGCATGGCGTCCGAGACCGTGTACTATAGCCCATGGTTTTATCTTCGATTTTCGACATTTTTTTCCAAAAACGCTCAAAATCGACGAAACGAAAAACGGCATTTTAGTATGGCGTCCGAGACCGTGTACTATAGCCCATGGTTTTTATCTTCGATTTCGACATTTTTTCAAAACGCTCAAAAACGCTCCGAGACCATGTACTATAGCCCATGGTTTTTCTTCTCGATTTCGACATTTTTCAAAAACGCTCAAAAACGACGAAAACGCCATTTTAAATGGCATCCGAGACCATGTACTATAGCCCATGGTTTTTCTTTGATTTCGACATTTTTTCAAATTTATAAAACGCTCCGAGACCATGTACTATAGCCCATTGTTTTTTTCTTCGAATTCGACATTTTTTCAAAAAACGCTCAAAAACGACGAAAACGGCCATTATAGTTGAGGCGTCCGATCCCATGTACTATAGCCCATGGTTTTTTCTTCGATTTAGACATTTTTTCAAAACGCTAAAAAAAACGCTCCGAGACCATGTACTATAGCCCATGGTTTTTTCCTCGAATTCCGACATTTTATCAAAAACCTCAAAAACAAAAGCAAAAACGCCATACTATAGCATGGCGTCAGAGACCGTGTACTATAGCCCATGGTTTTTCTTTGATTTCGACATTTTTTCAAAAACGCTCCGAGACCATGTACTATAGCCCATGGTTTTTCTTTGTTTTCGACATTTTTTCAAAAACGCTCAAAAGCGACGAAAATTGCCATTTTAGTATGGCGTCCGAGACCATGTACTATAGCCCATGGTTTTTCTTTGATTTCGACATTTTTCAAAAACGCTCAAAAACAACGCAAAACGCCATACTATATATCA